>CAJQUN010000032.1:5394639-5994639 GCA_907163345.1 Haberlea rhodopensis
TAGAACTAGAATAAACGAATAAGCTCGATATCATATATCGACTCATTCGAGCACGGCCATGCATTTTAGTCTTACTTGATCAAGGGCCCAAACACTTCTCCTGTTATATAGGAGGGACAAATCCTTTCTTGATCACCCAACATCCCTCTACATAATTCGTGGTGTATCCAATGATTGTCTTTATAGTTTACCCTGTTACAGGTAACGTTTGACAATATCAAGATACATGACTCCCTATGTTGGGATCTCTGGTGATCTCAAGTCGTAAGGATTACATTCATTATTATCACTATGAGAATTGCTTATGACGTTCATATAACTATCCATGTAGCATTCTAATGGTGGGTCTGTCCAGTACATCGTTCTCTAACATGCACCCATGTGTTGATTTGATATCTCATATCTATGAACAATTCATCAATCAAAACATACTAGTCTCAATGCATTATCATTATCCCGATTCATGATAATACTTGACTAGGGACAATGTTTAAGAACAATACAATATTATTCTAAGGACATTAACTTATATATTAATTCATATTACACAGAAACACGAATAATATATAATAATGAATTGCCATTAACAAAATCATAATACATTGTATGTCATAAACAATCATCTAATGAGTTGTCTTAGGGCACATCCCAACAGCCTCATGCGGCTTCAATTGCCTCGATGCATAGCTACCACATGCTTATCTTGCATCAATACACATCTCAAGCCCTGTAGTGATGCGTCAGTGTAAAGAACAAACCTCTTGTTCTCCGTGGGAATCACCAATACCGGCGTCGTCTTCAATCGATGCTTCAACTCTTGGAAGCTTTGCTCACAAGCCTCAGACCAAAAGAAAGGTATCCCCTTTTGAGTCAACTGAGTCAATGACTTAGCAATCTTAGAAAATCCCTCGATGAAGCGTCGGTAATAACCGGCCAAACCAAAGAAACTCCGTGTCTCAGGTACAGAAGTGGGTGCAGCCCACTCCATCACAGCCTCAATCTTCTTGGGATCCACTGATATCCCACTACTAGATATAACGTGCCCCAGAAACACTACACTGCTCAACCAAAAATCACACTTGCTGAGCTTGGCATATAACTGGTGATCTCTGAGGATCTGGAGCACTGTCCTCAAGTGTTTCACGTGCTCTTCCTCGCTCCGGGAGTAGATGAGTATGTCGTCAATAAATACAATGACAAACTGGTCAAGATATGGTTGAAACACTCTATTCATCAAGCTCATAAAGACAGCCGGGCCGTTCGTCACACCGAACGGCATAACTAGGAACTCGTAGTGCCCATACCGAGTCCGAAATGCTGTCTTCTGCACATCCTCCTCCCTGACCCGTATCTGATGGTAACCTGATCTCAAGTCAATCTTACTGTACAGCTTAGTACCCTGTAACTGAGCAAATAAGTCATCAATCCTTGGGAGAGGATACTAGTTCTTCACCGTGGCCTTATTCAGTTGCCGGTAATCGATGCACAAACACATCGAACCATCCTTCTTTTTCACAAAAGAACCGGTGCACCCCAAGACGATACGCTATGGCGTATATATCCTTTGTCAAGGAGCTCCTGCAGCTGCTCCTTCAATTCTCTTAACTCCGCCGGTGCCATTCTGTAAGGGGCACGAGAAATAGCGGATGTCCCCGGTAATAACTCAATCCCAAACTCGACTTCTCTAGCCGGTGGGAATCCTGGAATCTCCTCCAGAAAGACATCCACAAATTCGGCTACCACGGTTACATCCTCAACCCTCAACTCTTTACTCTTCCCCGTCATGTCCACGGTATAGATAAGATAGCCCGTGTGTCCACGCTCCAACAATTGGGATATTTTGATTGGCGAAATCAACGGAATCTTCGCACGAGAACCGTTCCCATAGAAAGTCCTCTGAATCCCCATAACATATCTGAACCGAACTGTCCTCTGCCGACAATCCACTACTGCCTGATATTTGTTCAGAATGTCGATCCCCACAATGCAATCGAAGTCTGACATACCCAATACGATCAAATCTGCCTTTATCTCGTTGCCCTCAAAATAAATGAGGCAGTCCATCAGAAACTGATCAGCAACAACATTCCTTCCAGTGGGTGTCGAGACCAATAGAGACGTGGGTACGGAGACGTGCACATATGATGTCTCTCCACAAAGTCCGCAGACACAAAGGAGTGCGAAGCACCTGTGTCTATCAAAATAAAGGCGGAATATATAAATAAGAGGCGCGTACCAGCTATCACCTCCTCTGGAGCTGCATCCCTAGTCAGTGCATAGACCTGTCCCTGAGGTGGCCCCATCGCCTGTCCTCCCATAAGTCGAGGCACCATCGGTTGCCTCTGCTGCACCGTCTCACTAGAAAACCTCCCTCGACCTTCCCTAAGATCCATCTGTCCTTCCCGATTGGGACAACGTCGAGCAATGTGGCCCGGCTTGCCACATATGTAGCACGCAGAACAATCACGCATCAAATGCGGCCCTCCGCAAAAGTGGCACTTAACATTTCCAACTCTACTAGCTTGAGTTGGTCCCCCAAAAGTAGATGCACCATCCCTCCGGTCTCCTTGCTTCCGGCTATCCGGCCGCTTTCCGCTAAACCGGGAAAAAGGAGTCCCCCGTGATTTAAAAGATCCTCCTCGGGGCCTCAGATTCTCAAATGTAAATCTTTGTGATGGAACTAGTGGGGGTACGGCTTCAGGATAAGCACCCACTCCTATCTCCGCTAGCTCCGCTCTAGTGAGAGCATCATCAAAAGATGTCGGGTTGTTGGAAATAACCCGGTCAAACAGTTCCGGTCGCAGTCCTTTCAAAAAGTGCCTCATATTGGCATGCCCGTTCATAGCGATGTGAGGTACATACCGCAATAGTGATGAGTAGTGCATGGCATAGTCCGAGACTGTCATGCTTCCTTGTTTCAGGTTCGTGAATTCATCCTCTTTGTTTGTCTAGCCGCATCAGAGAAGTACCGGTTTAGAAACCGGGTTCTAAATAAGGTCCAGTCAATCACCATACCTTGGGCCCTCAACTCCATCACAGTCGTCTTCCACCATATGGAAGATTTCTTCGCTAGCTGGAACCCCGCTAGCCTTAACCAAGCCGTCCTAGCACAAAGAGCGGACACAAAAATATCTGTTCCATTCTTTCTAGCCACTCTTCGGCTTCTTCTCCTGTTTCTGTCCCCTCAAACATGGGAGGGTGGAAAGTCAAAAATTGGGTCAGACTAAGCTCCCCAGGCAATAACAACTGAGCGACTGGCTCCACGCCAACAACAGGTGGAGGTAAAGGATTTGTCTGACCAATGCTAGCGTTCACGCTTCCAACATCCCCTACCTCTTCATTGAGGTTCCCCAAGTTCATAGCCGCCATGCTGTAACATAAGGGTTAACAACAATTCCAAAACAATACATATGTTATACCTTTAGATAACAGGAATGATAATAAGCATGTTAGTATAACAATTTATACACCAATATGCACCACATGCATAAACATGCCCAAATGTAAACACCTAGCCAATCATGCTAAGGCTACCCTTCACTCGTTCCCGGGTTCTCTAACCACTGCTCTAATACCACTAATGTAAGGACCCTAGTTCCTTAAGTGCGGATTAAAGGCGTAAATAGAGCTAACATACATCTATAGAGTATAAAGTTCGTGTTGATGCCTTGAGCTATTAGATTACAGTGCCAAAATAAAACTTCCAAAAGAGATTAAATTACATTCCCAACCAATTGAATGTTAATCATATAGCTTTACACTACTCCTAGAGTAGAGACTATACAAAATAATTAGGCCTGCTACATCACAAGCACTCCTCACAAGCTCACAGCATCAACCCGCCTTAGCTCGTCCGCCGAAAAGTTCCTACAGGAACAACCCCAAAACCATGAGCATGTATATAAATCATATTCACAATAATATGATTGTAATTCAAATGCATAAACCGTAAATACGATTCACTTCCTGTATTTAATACATTTAAAAGCTCCCTTGGTTGTTCCTGTACCACAATCACATTCAATGGATTATAATATCAATAATGTATGTCATGACATGCACTCATTCCATGTATACCAATGGCCATTTCCAGTCTTATTATATCAGTGGCATAATACCCCTCGCGTTTACATGACAGCGGCATTAATACCCCTCGCTTCGACATATTAGCGGTATAATATCCCTCGCAATAGTAATATGACAGCGGCATGATCCTTCTGTGATGTCCCCGAAATGATTAATTACATTTAAGGCATTGATTATGTTCATATGATTAATTATGTGGATAATTGATTTATGTGTTGGAATTAATTATCATGTGGAAATGCTTGGTCACGTGTGGGCTTGGCCCGGTGGAGCATTTCAGGGTGCGTGGTATGCATGTTGAGTAATTGGGCATTTTAATGGCTTACATGTGTTGGTAGTCAATTATTTAGTGAAACATGCATTTATTTGGGATTTTGGTGCATGGTGGTGTAATGTTTTTAAAATACCATGTTGAAGTATAAAATACATCATACAAATTGTAGGGGTACAAGTTTAATTAAAAGGGTTTTTAACCCTTTACCCCACCACTTTACTTCACCTTATCCCTTTCCACTCTAAATCCCCAAAATCTTTTCCCAAACCCTTTTCCCCCTCATTTTTGATTTTGGCTCAATGGTGGGAAGGAAGTTCTTGCAAAAGCTTCACTCTTGTGATTCTTGGTAAGATTGAGACCTAGGAAGAGTACATATACCATCCTTTGTTGTTTTGAAGTGTTTGTGTTGAGTTTGGAATGATTTTAAAGGATTTTGAAATGGGTTTGTTTGGGTTAGTGTGATTTTTGGTGCGATGTTAGATTGTTGGTGTTTTAATGATGTTTGATGAAGGTTTTTAGTGTTTTTGTGTTTTGAGTTGGTTGGTATAAGTGTTGTGAAAGTTGGGAAGAAAATTTGGTACAAAAATGGTGAAAATCGCGACTTCTGGTTGTGGCGATCGATCGCTACAAATGCAGCGATCGATCGCCGAGGGGCAGTGGGCAAATCAAGTGTAGGCGATTGATCGCCTTAAATGGCGCGATCGATCGCCGAGGGCCAGTAGCTTTTTAACGCAACAGGCGATCAATCGCTTCAATTGGAGCGATCGATCGCTGCAAGGTAAAAAGTGAGGCGATCGATCGCCTCGTGTAGCGATCGATCGCCACTGTTTAAAAGTTTGAAAATGATGAATTTTGATGAATTTTTGGTATTTGGCTATTGTTTAGCTTCTAATATTGATTTGTATGGTTGTGTAGAACCATCCCAGGTACCGACAACGTCAAGGAGATAAAGTTATTCAACTTCTCCACTTTTGAGACTAAGGTACGTAGTGAGACGTACGGGCATCGGACGGTAAAACGTGTTACGTTTTTGATTATGTATATCATGGATAGTGAGTCCTTATATGTGATGGAATATGTGAAATGATAGTGTTATATCGTGATAATGGGATCAATTATTGTGTTTGATTTATTGTGTGGAAATTGATGAATGTTCCGGTAGCCTTTATCTCCGAGCGAGGGAGGTACTTGCCGCTGTCATATGAAGCGATGGTAGTATGATATTTGCCGCTGTCATGTCTAAGCGAGGGTAACATGCCGCTGTCATTATCGAAGCGAGGGATATCATATAATGCCGCTATATGTCGAAGCGAGGGGTCCTAAAATTCCGATGTTGTATTGGGACCGGAACAGTCACAATTCTAAGTGATTAATGTGGAATATTGTGATTATAATTGGAACGTGGTATCGATCACTATGTTGTGAACTAATGATTTTGTGCATAAGTTTATGAAACAGGAACAACAATGATAATGTGCTAATGTGGTAAATCAGGGAGCATATTTATTAATCGTCTCATGCGCTTATTTATATTATTATGTTGAATTGTGTTAAACGGTGATGTATATGCTCATGGTGGGTTGTTCCTGTAGGTACATCTTTTGACTTGGAAGGCTATGGGCCGGGTTGAGGCAGTGAGCTTCGAGGAGCCTTGTGATTTAGGATACAGGATTTTGTATAGTCTCTACTCTATAGTAGTGTAAATCTATATTGTTAACATTCATTGATGGAATGTAATTAATTAACTCATAGAATTTTAATTTGGCCTGTAATCCTGTTAAGCTCAAGGCTACGACCGGAACCATAACTTATCTTTAATGCATGTTTAGCCCTGTTTACTCGCATATGACTCTATTAAGGTAGAGAGGCCTTAAATTAGTGGTATCAGAGCAGTGGTTAGAGAACCCGGGAATTAGTGAAGGGTAGCCTTAGCAATAAGTTAGCTAGGCGTTTACTTTTAAATATGTTTTGCGCATATGAAGTATATGACTGTTATGCTAACATGTTATGGCTTTCTAACGACGTGTTATGTGAACTGTTTTTGGATATTGTTGTTAACCCTTGTGTTGTAGTATGGCAGCAAATATCGACATTGGTGACGCAGTAAGTGTTAATGCTAGTGTTGGACACACAAATCCCCTACCGCCGCCAGCTTTGGGCGAAGAGCCGTCCGAACAACAGTTATTGCCGGGGGAACTGAGTTTGACTCAATTTCTAGCATATCGACCCCCGACATTTGAAGGGACTGAAACGGGGGAAAGGGCCGAGGAATTGCTAGAAAGAATAGAACAGATATTTGTCGCAGCCCCGTGTGCAAAGACAGCCTGGATAAGGCTAGCAGAGTTCCAATTGGCCAAAAAGGTGCTGATGTGGTGGAAGACCACAATGATTGAACAGGAGGCTCAAGGTCAGGAGATAAACTGGAAGTTGTTTAGAACTCGATTTCTGACCCGATACTTCTCAGCTGCGGCACGGCAGGCTAAGGAGGATGAATTTACTAATTTAAAGCAAGGTACTATGCCGGTGTCAGACTATGCTCTCCAGTACTGCTCCTTACTCATATATGTACCTCATATCGCCACCAGTACCCAAGCAAAGATGAGGAACTTTATGAAGGGCTTGAGGCCGGAGTTGTATGATATGGTGATCACTTATGGCCCTACCTGTTTTGATGATGCCCTCGCAAGGGCTGAGCTGGCGGAATTGGGAGTGGGTGCCTATCCGACTGTAGCACCACCACAGAGACCGGCCCCTGAAAACTTGAAACCAAGGGGCGACCATTTTAACTCAAGAGGGAACTCATCAGCTTCTAGATTCAGCGGTAGATGGCAAGATGCTCGTGGAAAGGGAGGTCGTGGAAATGATGCCCCGCCTCAAAGGGGGCAATCTCAAGCTGGCAGTTTTGGGAAGGTTAGGTGTTTTCTGTGCGGTGGACCCCACTCAGTAAAAGGATGCCACGCTTGTTATGAATGTGGTAAACATGGTCATTTGGCCCGGAATTGTCCTAATCGAGGAGGACCACAGAACAATATGGGAAAACCTTCAGACCGGGCGGTACAACAAAGACCACCGTTTGCACCGAGACCGTTGGGAGGTCAGCCATTGGGGCCACCTCAAGGGCAAGTGTACGCTCTGACCAGGGAACAAGCTACAGCGGCGCCAGAGGAGGTGATAGCGGGTACGTGTCATTTATTTACGCACCCTGCTTTTATTTTGATAGACACAGGTGCGTCACACTCCTTTGTGTCGACGAGTTTTGTGGAGAGGCATCGAATATGCACGTCTCCGTCGCCCACGCCTCTTCTTGTATCGACACCCGCTGGAAAGAGTATGATTGCTGACCGGTTTGTTGTTGACGACCTCATTTATTTTGAGGACAACGTGTTGAAGTCAGATTTGATTGTTCTGGGGATGTCAGATTTTGACTGCATCGTGGGGATTGATGTGCTGAACAGGTATCAGGCAGTGGTGGACTGCAGACAGAGAACAATGAGGTTCAGATCTGATTTGGGGGTTCAGTGGACTTTTTATGGGGATGGTTCCCGCTCAAGAATCCCATTAATATCGGCCTTAAAGATGACTCAGTTATTGGAACATGGGCATGTGTGTTATCTTATTTATGCCATTGACATTGCTGGAAAGAAAGAAGAGTTAAGGGTCGAGGATATACCCGTAGTCGCCGAGTTTGCCGACGTATTTCCGGAGGAGATTCCAGGATTTCCTCCAGCTAGGGAAGTCGAGTTTGGGATCGAATTGCTACCGGGGACATCCGCTATTTCTCGTGCCCCTTACAGGATGGCACCGGCGGAGTTGAGGGAGTTGAAAGAGCAATTACAGGAACTCCTTGACAAGGGTTACATACGCCCCAGCGTGTCGCCTTGGGGTGCGCCTGTATTATTTGTGAAAAAGAAAGATGGGTCGATGCGTTTGTGCATCGATTACAGGCAATTGAATAAGGCCACAATGAAGAATAAATACCCTCTTCCGCGGATCGATGACTTGTTTGATCAGTTGCAGGGCACGAGGTTGTACAGTAAGATTGATTTGAGGTCCGCGTACCACCAGATCCGAGTTAGAGGGGATGATGTACAGAAGACAGCATTCCAGACCCGTTATGGTCATTATGAGTTTTTGGTCATGCCGTTTGGAGTGACAAACGCCCCGGCTGTCTTCATGAGCTTGATGAACCGAGTATTCCAGCCTTACCTTGATCAGTTCATCATAGTATTTATTGACGACATACTTATCTACTCTCGGAGTGAGACAGAGCATGTGAATCATTTAAGAACAGTGCTCCAGATTCTTAGGGACAATCAGTTGTACGCCAAGCTGAGCAAGTGTGAATTTTGGTTGAGCAGCGTGATATTTTTGGGGCATGTGATCTCTAGTACTGGGATATCTGTGGATCCCAGGAAGGTGGAGGCGGTGATGGATTGGTCTGCGCCTACATCTGTGCCCGAGATTCGGAGCTTCCTTGGTTTAGCGGGTTATTACCGACGTTTCGTCGAGGGTTTCTCTAAGATCTCTAAGCCGTTGACACAGTTGACTCAGAAAGGTGTTCCATTTTTGTGGTCTGAGGCATGTGAGCAGAGCTTCCAAGAGTTGAAGCACCGTTTGACTTCAGCACCTGTGTTGGTGATTCCTTCGGAGAACGAGAGGTTTGCTTTGTACACGGATGCATCACTGCAGGGTTTGGGATGCGTACTGATGCAGGATAAGCACGTGGTGGCTTATGCTTCGAGACAGTTGAAGCCTCATGAGACCAGATACCCAGTTCATGACTTGGAACTGGCGGCCATTATTTTCGCCTTGAAAATTTGGCGGCATTATCTATATGGTACTTCTTTTACCATTTACACGGACCATAAGAGCTTGAAGTTCCTATTCACCCAAGCGGAACTGAATATGAGGCAGAGGAGGTGGATGGACTTGCTCAAGGATTATGATTGTGAGATAGAGTACCATCCGGGGAAGGCGAACATGACAGCCGATGCTTTGAGTAGGAAGGTGAAGTATACCGCGGAGGATGTCATTCAGTTATCAGCCATGATGACTTCCTGTTGTCACCTGGGATATGACTTTGATGTAGATGCATCACCGGTTCATGTATCGACCCTGTTGGCAGAGCCGGATATCTTTGAATCTATTAGGAAAGCTCAGATGTCAGACGTTGAGGTGAAGAGATGGTTATCATATTTACGTTTGGTCAGTCATCAAAGTTCAGAGTGGCAGAAGATGGTTCCTTGAGGCTTGGTAACCGTTGGGTATTGCCGAGGGCACCAAAGTTGCGTCAAGGAATCTTGCATCTTGCTCATAGCAGCAAATTTAGCATACATCCAGGTGGGAGAAAGATGTACAAGGACTTATGTGATCAATTTTGGTGGAGACGGATGAAAAGAGACGTCATCACATTTGTTAAGAAGTGCTTGATTTGTCAACAAGTAAAAGTAGAGAGGCAGAGACCCGGTGGCGAGTTGAGGAGTTTAGAGATACCAGAGTGGAAGTGGGAGCACATCTCTATGGACTTCGTAACCCACTTGCCAAGGACTGCCTCGGGATTTGATGCGATCTGGGTGATCGTGGATAGATTGACGAAGGTGGCTCACTTCATCCAGCTCAAGGCATCAACGCGAACTTTATACTCTTTAGATGCATGTTAGCTCTATTTACGCCTTTAATCCGCACTTAAGGAACTAGGGACCTTACAGCATTTCTCACACCATGGGTTCTTCTTGCATTCACGACGAGATGAATCAAAATAAGAGAACTTGCTCACCATTGCAGAGCTCTCGGGTTCTGGAAGAGAATTAGCAGGTTTTAACATCACTAGGCGCCTTAATTCTTCCTGATGAATTTCAGAAATAACTTCCCTGATGTTGGGAAAAGGTTTGCGCCCCAGTATGCTACCCCAAACCTTGTCAAGATCTCTGGTAAGCCCTGCGAGAAAGAGAAACACACAGCTACATTCAACTTTTTCGTGTAGCATGCACTGTCTTTCGAGTTTGTCCACTCCTCAACATCAAGAAGATCAAGTTCCTACCAAATAACCATTAATTCATTATAATACGTCATAACATCTCGATTTCCTTGTTTGACTTGCCACATACGAATAGTCAATTCATAGAGTTGAGAATAATTATCCATGTCGGAATAAGTCTCCCTAAGAGGTTCCCAGGCATCATGAGCCGTTGGGAGGAACATAAACGGCTTTCCAATCGATGGGTCCATGGAATTAATGAGCCATGCTATCACAATTGAATTCTTCAAACGCCACTTGTTGTATTTGGCATCGCTGGTTGTTGGTGCGATGACGCACCAGTGAGATGTCCCAGCCTTCCTTTCCCATCGATTACAAGGCGCACATATTGTGACCATTCTAGGAACTTCTTCCCATTAAATTTGTGAATTGTAATTTGAGAAGAGGAGTCAGAAACAAGAACGCCACTGCCCGAGGAAGAATGGTGATCATCGCTACTGGAACCGCTGGAAGAAGAGCCAGTCCCAGCCAATCGCAGCTTTAGAAGTGATGATGAAAAGTGTGCGCTAATATCATGGGTTTTATGTAGATCGAACGAGACAAATGAAATCGTTGTAATGGGATGAAAAATAATTACGCTGGGTAAAATCTGGAAACCCAATTGCGATTTGGAAAAACGAACGATGAAGCGGCTTGATTTAGTGGTGGGTGGAACAAAAAAAAATTGTATCGGTGAATCACTTTGCAGAAAATTCTGATTGACCGAAGAAAAGAAAAGGTGGCTACGGGTATTTTCCGTAGACTGATACGATGTAAATAATTAGAACCCACAAGATTGTTGAAGAGAAAGATGTGTCCATCCAACAAATGTTACAAATAAATATAGGTTTAGGAAAAGAATCAAATCTTTAATATATCTTATCCTATCAACTTATTTAAATAAATACAAACTTTTCTCAAAACTTATCTTATCGAAACAATTCATTGAGCTTATTTTTTCGATGAGATGAATGGTGAAACTCTTTGAAGATACAATGACAAAATGAGTTTATTTGACAAGAAAAAATTTATTTCCTGATTAAAGTATGACATATCTAAACCACAGATTATAAAGCAATCTAACACATCGTATAATTTAATTGAATATCTTATTTATTACCTTTATAAAATTGTGAACAAAAATACAGTTTTTGAATTATAATTATACTACTTTGCCCTGGAATTGTATGTTGTTCGGATAACATGTAGGACTTTGGTGGAAAACGGGAAAGTTAGGGTTGAAAATTGGAGGATCGTCGATATATTACTGCTTAATTTTTTTATGTATTGATGCATGGAGATGAATAGGTGTATGTTACCTGGAATTTTGGTAGGGTAGACGTGTATTTTTTCCAAGCACAAATAATATACAAAAAATAAATGAGACCAGATTTTTTACGTGGAAAACCCCAAAATGGGGAAAAAACCACGGGACCTAGTCCAGTATAAATTTCACTATAAACAAATGAGTGATTTACATGTTTTCTTTACAAGAATGAGCTAAGAAATGAAAATGGTGGAGGGAGAAGAGAGCAACGTCGAGAAGGCTGCTGGGAGGGAAGAAAAAGAGGCGACCTCTTCTAACCCTTCTGTTCCTTCACTATTTATATTAAGGATAAATGGGCCTCTAATGGGCTAATTAAATAGTATGATAACGGTGCATACTATGAAAGTGGTTTTGGTTGGGGAAGTTGAATATTACGAGGTTCTAATGCAAGAAATTTTATAGATAGTATATGATGCTATGCTTGCATGTGGTTTCCTTCCCATGATAATATGATTGTATGCACTAATGACATGGGTTAATACACTAATAACGGGTTAAGGGCACGGGGGTCCTTACACGAGTGTTAAGCAGAAGTAATCATCTAACATTAATCTTGATATCTCTATCTAAGATCAAATATCAAACAATTGTAATTGCACAGTATTTCCTTTAACGACTTCTATGGAGTTATAGGCCTCTCGAACATTATAACTTCCACGATATGAATCCCTTCTTTCCTATTCACAACCCCCTCTCTCGAGTGATAGGTCACAAATATAACATCACTCAATCCATGGCCACTAGATCAAAAGCATTAAGAACAGGGAAACACAAATAATTATAATAAGCGTAGTTTCAAAACAAGCTACATCGTTCTCGTAGAAAAATAGAATTAGCTCATGCTAGAATGAATTAAACACATAGACATGTTTAAATAATCCATAAAAACCAATAAAAGTTTAGAAATACAAAACGATTTAGAAGTTATTCTTCGTTCTCCGACGAACGCCTCCGTCTCGTGATGGAATGTAAGGACCCCCGTGCCCTTAACCCGTTATTAGTGTATTAATCCAAGCATTTAGTGCATGTAATCATATACGTAGGGGAAAATACAATTGTCACCATAGCAAATCATGCCAATAATAATATTTCTTTACATTATTCCATATAATGTCTAGTTCCCCTACCCAAGTCCACACACATATCATGCACCATTATAATACACTAACAATTTCTCATTCATTTAGCAATTCAATAAATAATTGCATGCAACTCATAAATGAAGAGAGAAAGGCCCTTGCCTTTTTATACATGCCATTTACACATCATAGTGCTCACATACGAGCATCAAATAAGTATGTGTGTATCTAATGTATAAAACACGGTGCTCAATACCGTCACTGGTACTTTGATCCCTGGAATCACCTCCATCCCATAGCTCGAGCTCAACTCCAAGCCATCGATGTACCTAATCACCTGCCCCAACAGAGACAGCCCCCACACGGGGTGAGCATACCAATATCTCAAATCCAAAATCACAACAATACAATTCATAATTTACAACAATGTAAATGCTATGAAATACAAAATATACTCTCTGGATGGTATCATCCTCATCCGGGGTTTCCTGTACTATCCATGTTCTCAAAACACTGAAACCATCAAATTCTCAAATGCCAGTTAATCATTACATTGATTAACGAATCCATTTGCTATGTACCGATATCATAACAATAATATCACATCATTAAATAATGATTACAATTATCCCATATATCTTATTTATGGTTCTATAGTTCTATCTCATTGCTCGCTCTACAATAGCGGCATTTCACTCTCACGCATGCTCAACAGCAGTGGTGTCATAACCGATGTTCGCTCAAAGGCGACAACATCCCAATCACTGCTCGCTCAAAAGCGGCACCATATTATTCCCAATGCATATATAGACATTTGTAGCAAGTGCCATAAACCATGTATTTCAATATCCGTTTATTGCCAATACCATGCATCATGCATTTCCACACACATTCATTGCAATACAGTGTACCAAGCACTCAACAATTGCAATTATATTAAAGGGCTATGCTCGTACATCATACGTACCTTATGTTCCCGTAGTTCGAATCCAAACGTTGCCTCAGTCCCGAGGTCCGATGAAGAAATGTGCTAAACACAATTACAATAACTCATAATCAATGATTAATCCCAAATTCATATGCACAAGCATGAAATTCGACCCCAATCATCCCAACACGATGATTAAATAGTAAATGGGTCGATAATCGCTCCCCAAAACCCGAGGGAGGACCACAAAATCAATTTTCCAAAATCGCCCTACCGATCGATCGATCATCATTACCGATCGATCGGTAACTGTTCATAAAATCAATTTAAGCTACGGCTTTGCACCAATCGATCGGTCCAAGCTACCGATCGATCGCTAGCCACCCACCGATCGATCGGTCGTTCTTACCGATCGATCGCTAAAGACCGAAATAAACGCCCATCGCTACGCATATGCACCGATCGATCGGTCAAAGCTACCGATCGATCGGTCGCTGTGCGAACCCGAAAATCACCATTTTTAAAAGCTTGAAAACCTCCACCAATCATACCCAAACTTCCTCAAACTCGAAAATAACCACATACTAACACCCTAGTACACTTAACAAGGGTTATAATCCATTTAAACACAAAACCCAAAAGATTTCAAGATTTTACAAAAATCTCCCAAAACCCAAAACTCAACCATTTAGCACAAAACCACAATCAAAACGAAGCTAAAGGTGAGGAGAAGAAGATTACCAGCCTTTCTTCAAGAAATCGAGCTCCCAAGACGAGCCCCCATCGATTGTTCCAAGAGGAGAAGAGGGGAAGGGTTTGGGGTGAGCGGAAAGAGGCGTGAGGGAGAGGAGAGAGGGAAATGATTCCGTATAATGACGGAATACCGAGTCCATTTGGTATATATAGTACTCAGGCTCCAAAATACCAATACTTCCACAACTACATCATGATTCATTAAAAATCATCTGTTTTCAATAATTATCTCTCCAACTCAAATTTCATCACCAGCCCCTGTACAAAGTACTCCGGACCCCAGATTCAACCAAAAAACCAAATTCCAAGGTTATCACCACGATGAGAATACAATCTCATCCCTTGGATCCAACGACTCCAAAAACCGAATTTAAAATCCCCGGGAGTCCCAAAACCGCAATTAATTCATAATTGCCTCAAATAAAATCCATTAAGGATTATTACCACACCGGGATTAGTACCAATAATTCCCGGGTATCACAATTATCCCCCACTAATAAAATTTTGTCCTCAAAATTTGCACGGCGTACTCCACGTAACGCTGAAAACACGCAATCCAAACGGATCTACGATGTCGAATCATGAACATAACATGAACGACACGCCAACCGCGAGGATACCGACTGTAGGGTCTTCCTACCTTAATATCATTTAGTACACATAAATTGGACAGAACATGCATTTATAACCTCTTAAAGGTTCCGGTTGTAGCTTGAGCTAAGGAGATTACAGGCCAAAATAAAATTTCCAAAAGTTATTTAATTACATTCTCATTAATGAATGTTAAAGCTATAGTTTTACACTACTCCTAGAGTAGAGACTATCAAAAACTTGCATCCTACATTCATCATGCTCCCTTTAGCTCACTTCCTCAACCCGACCCTAGGCCCTTGGTCCAAAAGTGTACCTACAGGGATAACACATCGTGAGCATACACATATTTACTTAACATTATATAAAAGCATACAATAATGCATAACATCTTAGTTAAGTAAAGGTTATTGGTCGTCCTTCGACTTCCTTTGTTATCCCTGACTCTTATTCATATATTAGGGCGTCTTACCCCATTGTATGGCATCTTACCATATCATAATCATCGTGTGGCATCTTACCACGTGGGCATCTTACCCAATCATATGGCATCTTACCATATCATAAACATTGCGTGGCATCTTACCACGGGGGCATCTTACCCACTCACATACTTTGGGTGGCATCTTACCACGTGGGCGTCTTACCCAATCATACACGTCGTATGACCTTATCATAAACTTCATCATCATAGATGTCATCATAAGCATCATCATCATAAACATCATCATAAGCATCATCATCGTAACATCATCATAAGCATCATCATCGTAACATCATCATAAGCATCATCATCGTAACATCATCATAAGCATCATCATCATAAATATCATCATAGACATCATCATCATAACATCATCTTAAACATCATCATCGTAAACATCATCTTAAACATCATCATCGTAAACATCATCATAATATATAAGGGTATGGTTTACCGTCCGATGCTCGTACGTCTCTTACGTACCTTAATTCCAAAAGGAGAAATCGTAGACTTTATCTCCTTGAAGTCGTGGGTACCTGGGACGGTTCTACACAACCATACAAATTGATATTAGAAGCTAAATGTAGTCCAATATCCAAAAATCCCACATAAATATCAAAAATCCACCTTTTTACAACTCGCGATCGATCGCTGCCCAGGCGCGATCGATCGCGAGATCGCACTGGACGAGGGGCAAAAATTCTCTTCTTGGCGATCGATCGCCACTTTTGGCGCGATTGATCGCCAGCCTCGCCGATCGATCGCCCAAGAGTGGCGATCGATCGCCAAATGCTACTGGCGAACACTGGAGGCTCGCGATCGCTCGCCAAGAACGGGCGATCGATCGCCGAGTCCTGTACTCCGAAATTTCGCCATTAATGCTCATTTTTCAAGCTCCTCCTCATGCCACCCAAAACCAAACTTCCTCACAACTTCAATAACATCATAACCCACTAAAACCCACATAAGACACTTCAAAAATCATACCCCAACCATAAACAACACATACCCAAACAAACCCACATAAAACATCAAAAACTTAACCCATTTCAACACCAAACATCATAAAACTTATAGGAATGGTTCCATACCTCTTGTAGGCTCCAAATCCTAGCAAAGATCACACAAACAAAGTTTTTGTGGAACTTCCTTCTCCTCCTTTGGTGGAACTCGAAAATGGGTAGGGTTTGGGGTTGGGAAGTGATTTTGGGGATTTTTAAAAGGTGAAAGGTAAAGTGGGGGTTAAAGTGATGGGTAGAGGATTTAAAAAAGGGTTGCTTTAACTTAATTAAAAATTGTACCCCAAACTTAACATGATGTATAAAATGCTCCAACATAGTATTTTAAAAGCATTTTACAAAATTCTCCAAACTTCATCTAAAATCACATCCTCCTCATATTTAATAATTAACACAATTAAATCATGTTAACGTCTTAATACTCAACACATAAATCCATCATCACATGATACATCATATAAACATAATTAATGCCTTACTTGCAAGAAAAATCGATTGCATTCCCGCCACACATCTCAATCACGACACTAACAAATCGGAATCCTGGCCATCCCTCGTTTATCCTGGGATTCAACAATCCTAAAACAGGGAGGCTATCGAATTAACCAACGAGAACTACCATGGTTCCAAAACACGATAATCCCCCCTTCCCTCAGGGGAAGTCAAACAACCCTCACGATCATTCATCAGAATGCATTGTGCCATCGAGATTACCAATCTCAAAGTGCCATAATCTCACACAGACATTCACCAAACCAAGCGTACTAATCCGATACTCAATAAGTACCGAAACGCGGGCACTCGTACACACATACATGCCCAAGTACCTACACAACATGCATACACAATGCAATAGACTTGGGTATCTCCAATCATACCCAAAGTCCCAAAAATCAACTGTCTAATCCCGATTATTCTCACTCCACGGAGAATGATGGTTGACAAACCAAAACCAAAGGGTGTGATTTCAACATCAACACCTCACAAACCGACTCATTGAGTCGCCCAAGGAAAAAAATGTCATGGACTCATGACCCTCTAACCTCGAACCGTCGTTCGGAAAACCTGGATATATTTATGCCCAAAACATACCCCAGAACCAAAAATACGCAACTAGTTCAGAATAGTGCATCAAACCACTATTACCAAATCGAAACCCGTATACGCCATGTATACTCAAATTAACGATGCTCTGTACTAATGTCATAGTACTCCACAATCTCGAGCATTACCCCGGAGACATCTCCTCGGACGTCTCACCGAAAGGTAAGAAATCCTTTATTCGGTCCAACACCAGTAGGGCTTACCCCAGGATGATTTACAATTAACCCTCAACCAATACCTGTTGTCTCCATGACAGTACAAACCAAACCTCTCCAAGGAATAAAATAAATATAGTAGTGTGTTAGTTCCGAACTTTATCGATGAGATTTTAAAGATGACAAAACATATCAGACCGGATCGAGAGAAATCAGACTGACCAGATCGATCGCCCAAAACAGATCAAGCTGATAAGATGACAAAGCATATCAGACCGGATTGAGGGTAATCAGACTGACCAGATCGATAGCTCAAAACAGAACAAGCTGATAAGGCATATCACATATCTGACCGGATCGATAGATATCAGACTGACTAGATCGAAGCTTCAGATCGATCTCAATCTTTATCAGATCAGAGCAGTCAAGGATGCATAAAGAGTGGCTCTTCAGTCCAAATCATTAACTGCTATTTATTGTAGCATTTAATGTCGCAATTAATGCTACAAAGGACCAAAGACTGAAGATTACCATAAAAGGTAAGAAGACAAAGAAGAGCTTACCTGACAGTCGCCGAAAGCATGAACCAGAACGGCAAGTATCCTGAAGAAGAAGACTGTAGCTTAAGAGATTAAGCAGAGTCAAGAGTTGCACATTAAGGGAAATAATGTCGTTGGTACATGCAACTATAAAAGGATGCAACAACAATACAGAAAAAAAAAAACTCTCGCTGATCAATCAAAAAACAGCACAAGCGTTCAAGCTCAGAATCTCTCGAGCTGAAATTATTCTTAAGCACGATTACATTGTAATATTTGATCATTTAGGATCACTGTGCGCATCTTGTGTATTCTGTATTGAAAAATAGAAGTGAAAAACAAATTGTAACTGTCAGACAGAGAGTGTCTGAACAGATCGAGTGACTAGGAGTTTCAGTCTGGTAGTGAGGTAAGTCCAGCTGAATCGGGTTTGTACAACAGGATTGTATAAATCAAAGGCTTCTAGTAGAAACCTTCCTTAATTGGAAGAAGGGGGGACGTAGAAGGATTACACCACCTTCGAACTTCCAGAAACATATCCTGTGTCTTATCTTTCTGCACTCGTTCTTTCATTCAAGCCATCGAGCCGTTCTTACAAATATAAAAACAGACCGTTCCGCACTTATACATTCAGTGGTCTGTTCTATAAAAGAGTTGATTAAGAAACAGATTTATTTCACTACTCCGAAAGAAATCACAAGGGATTAAATTTTACAAGGAGTGTTCATTCACCCCCCCCCCCCCCCGGTAAACACTCCGGACCGATCCTAATAAGTGGTATCAGAGCCAGGTTATCTTAATCAGCACAAAGACACTTGAGCTGATGGCATCATTCAACAAAATTCCTATGTTCTCAAAAGAAGACTATGATGACTGGAGAATCAGAATGCAAGCTCATCTGGCAGCTCAGGATGACGATATGTGGTTCGTCATCACTGATGGACCAATGAAGATTATGAAAGTCAATACAGCAGTCGCCATTACTGGTGGAGAACCACAAATGGTAGAGAAGGACAGATCCCTTTGGACGAATGAAGAAAGAAAGAAAGCAAATCTCGACAACGTTGCCAAAGACATCTTGTTCAAGACATTGGACAAGAACATGTTCAGCAAAATCAAAATGTGCTCTACTGCCAAAGAAATTTGGGAGAAGATAGCACAGCTATGTGAAGGCAACGACCAGACCAAAGAAAACAAGCTGATTGTTGCTCTTCAAAGATTTGAGAGCATAAAGATGAAGAGTGGAGAAACTCTAAATGAGTTTGATGAAAGAGTCACTGGTATCATTAATGAACTGAATGGTCTGGGCAAAGAATACTCAAACAGAGAGATCGCTCTGAAAGTTATGAGAGCCCTGCCAAAAGAATGGGATGTTAAGACCATTGCAATGAGGGAGTCCAAAGATCTGAACAATGTTGAACTTCATGATCTGTTCGCAGATCTTAAAGCATATGAGTTCGAACTGATAAGCAGAGGTGAAGCAGAGCCATTCATCTCTCAACCAAACAAAGCACTGGTAGCTATTCCAGACCAGATCACCTCCACATCAGTTCGATCTATCGAACAGATAAGTAATGATGCTATGTCATTATTTATCAAGAAATTTGGTAAATTCATGTCTAAAAATAAGAGGAATTTTAAGCCCTCTCATTATAAATCAAGAAAGGACGATGCTGTTAATGATCAGGCTTGCTACAATTGTGGTAAGACCGGACATTTCATTGCAGATTGCACCAGACCGAAGAAAGAAGAACGGAAGGAGAAGCATCGCGATGACAGGAAAAAGAAGCATTACAAAGATCGCAAAAATCATGGAAAGTCCCAAAAGGTCCTAGTAGCTGAAGAAGGAAACAGCAAGTGGGCTCAGACTGACTCCGATTCAGAAAGCTCCGAATATTCTTCCAGCGAAAAGCGAAGAAAATATTCAATGTCTAATGGCAGACGGAGGGATGAGTCAGACATACGAGGTATTTGATTTTGACTCAAATGAATTTACACGTGAAGAGCTCATGTCTGCACTGCAAGACATGGCTAATGATTATAGGATCTTAGCTGAATCATTTGAGAAAAATAAAGCTAAAGTCAATGATCAAATGGATGAGCACAACAAACCAAGCTGCTCTGAGCAGGATGAGTGCAACAATCTCCAGATCGAGCTGAATAAGCTGAAAATCTCCTATGATCAGCTCCATGAAGAAAATAAGAGAATTAGCACACAAAATGCTAAGCTTTCTCATATATTCAAAACATGGACAAAATCCAGAACATCTTTGGAAGAATTACAAGAGGTACAAAGAAACGTTGGTGATTTCACCGGCATAGGCTTTGACACCAAAGAATCCACCAAAGATGAATCTGAACTGTTGCTGGTAAAGAACAAAATCAAACAAATGACATTTGTTAAATCCAGCACAGTATATGAGACTGAAGCACCTACGATTCAAACGGGAGTCTCTTTCGTGAATCAAGGTTTGAGAAAAGGAATTGGATATGTCAACCAAGCCAAAGAAAAGGCACCAGCAAGCTTTGCGTCTTTCAGACCAAATCTAAGGGTGCAAGATCGAAGGCAAGGAAGACAATACAATTACTATAATTCAAAACCAGTTCAACGAAGATATAGACTACCCAATGAGAATCAAAGGTTTCCATATCGCACAAATTATCACACACAACATCGAAACAGACCAGCTCACAGCACACCACACACACACAAGCCATTAAAGCTGATACAGGTGTGGGTTCCCAAAGGGCTAATCCGTTCTGGACCCAAATAGGATTGGGTACCAACAATAATTATCTTTGATGACAGGTACCGAAGAAACTTGCATCAGACTGGTACTTGGACAGCGGGTGTTCTCGTCACATGACTGGAAACATCGAGCTGCTGTCTGAAGTTACAGAATGTACTGGACCCAAGATCATTTTCGGGGATAACTCAAAGGGTAAGACCGTGGGCAAGGGTAAGATTGTCCATGGTAACATTATTATCAATGATGTGCTGTTAGTTGAAAATCTGTGCTATAATCTGATTAGTATAAGTCAACTTTGTGATAATGGTTATCTGTAGAATTTCACAAACACACTTGCACTGTTAAATCGTCAGATGGTATGACCATGCTTGTAGGAATCAGAAATGGAAATACATATAAGATTAACTGGAATCATGCTCAACCTGATAATCCTACTTGCTTCATCGCTAACAATGATAATAAACACTGGCTATGGCATAAACGCTTGAATCATATCAATTTTAAGACTATTTCTAGCCTGTGTAAACATGATTTAGTTATCGGTCTGCCCAAGATCGATTTTGCTAAGGATAAGATCTGCGAAGCTTGCCAAATGGGCAAACAGATCAGATCATCCTTCAAAAACAAGAATGCCAAATCCTCCTCCCGTTGTTTAGAACTATTGCATATGGACTTATTTGGTCCTATACCAATAACAAGTTTAGGGGGAATGCGGTATACTCTTGTTGTTATTGATGATTAATTCACGCTTTACATGGACTATATTTTTTAGCAGTAAAGATCAGACCGGTCCGAAGTTGATCAAGCTGCTGAAACGCACTCAGAATGAGAAATCATCCAGCATAGACCGGATTCGAAGTGACGAAGACACTGAGTTTTCAAATCAGAATCTTGAATCCTTTCTAGAAGATCATGGAATTAAGCATGAGTTTTCAGCCGCTCGAACTCCTCAACAGAATGGAGTTGCAGAACGAAGAAACGGAACGCTCAAAGAAGCAGCAAGAACAATGCTTGCTGATTCTGGAATTTCACAAAAGTTCTGGGCAGAAGTTGTAAATACTGCATTCTACACTCAAAATCGGTCTATGATTAACAAGAAGCTGAATCTCACTCCATATGAAATATGGACTGGTAACAGACCGTCTATTTCTCACCTTCATGTATTTGGCTGTAAATGCTAGTAAATGCTTCGTTCACAACAATGGTAAGAATCATCTTACAGCATTTGAAGCTAAGTCAGATAATGGAATATTCTTAGGATATTCATCAACTAGCAAAGCTTATCGAGTTTTTAATAATCGTACCTTAACTGTAGAAGAATCAGTTCATGTAGTTTTTGATGAATCTTTGTGTGTTGAGGGTAACAAAGAATCAATTCAAAATCAGATGGAAAACATCCATCTCGAAGCTAACAGTGATGATGAGATTGTAGCTAACAGGTCAATAGACAATCCACCAGAACCTGAAGTGCCAGCCAGATCGGATCAAGGCAATGAAGCTTCTTCAGATCGAGCCGATCTGGATGATCCAAACTCTCATATCAAAGCAGATGCTGATCATACCACTACTACTACTCATCCGGCTGGACTAGATAATCCAGAGTCAAGCTATCGATGGACTAAGAGGCATCCACCTAATCTAGTGATTGAAGTCCCTCTGCACCGATTAGAACCAGAGGACAGATGATGGATGAGTTCACTCATGCTGCCTTCATCTCAACTCTGGAACCTAAGAAGATCGATGAAGCTCTGACTGATTTCAACTGGATTAAGGCCATACAAGAAGAGCTTAATCAATTCGAACAAAATCAACTTTGGAGTCTAACCCCCAGACCAAGTGATATGCCTGTTATTGGAACCATATGGGTTTTCAGAAACAAGCTGGACGCAGATGGAACTGTGGTTAGAAACAAGGCTAGACTAGTGGCACAAGGATTCCGACAAGAAGAAGGAATTGACTTCGATGAATCATTTGCACCAGTTGCCAGACTTGAAGCAATCAGAATCTTTCTTGCATATGCTGCCTTTAAAGACTTCAAGGTATATCAGATGGACGTCAAGAGCGCCTTTCTTAATGGTAAGCTTCAGGAGGAAGTTTACATTGAGCAACCTCCTGGATTTCAGAACCACTCATTCCCTAATCATGTATACCTACTAAATAAAGCAGTATATGGTCTGAAACAAGCACCAAGAGCCTGGTATGACACTCTATCTCAATTTCTGTTGAACCATGATTTTCAGATCGGCTCAGTAGATAAAAATCTCTTTAAATTTATTAAGGGGGAACATACCCTGTTAGTTCAGATTTATGTTGATGATATAATCTTTGGGTCAACTAACCCCAAATTATGCGAGAAATTTTCCAAGTTGATGCAGGGACAGTTTGAGATGAGCATGATGGGAGAACTCTCATTCTTTTTTGGGTCTCCAAGTCAAACAACTCAGCAATGGTATTTTCATCAACCAAACCAAGTATACCAAAGAGCTGCTTAAGAGATTCGGAATGGAAACATGCTCAACTGCATCCACTCCAATGAGTCCTACAATCAAGTTAGACAAAGACGAAGGGGGAACGA
Organism: Haberlea rhodopensis; assembly: GCA_907163345.1. Classification (NCBI taxonomy): domain Eukaryota; kingdom Viridiplantae; phylum Streptophyta; class Magnoliopsida; order Lamiales; family Gesneriaceae; genus Haberlea; species Haberlea rhodopensis. The sequence goes on from CAJQUN010000032.1 coordinate 5,418,320, forward strand.
CAGTCGAAGTGACTATGTATAGAGGACTAATCGGATCGCTCTTATATCTTACAGCGAGCCGGCCTGATATTATGTTCTCAGTCTGTATGTGCGCCAGATTTCAGTCAGAACCAAAGCAATCACATTTTATTGCTGCTAAGCGTATTCTGAAATACTTGAAAGGATCTCAGAACGTTGGTCTTTGGTACTCCAAAGATTCTAACTTCAGCTTGATCGGATATTCAGACGCAGACTACGCTGGCTGTAAGATTGATCATAAAAGCACCAGTGGAACATGTCAATTTCTAGGTGAAATATTGATCTCTTGGTTCAGTAAGAAGCAAACATCAATTGCCACATCTACAGCTGAAGCAGAATATCTTGCCGCTGGAAGCTGTTGCGCTCAAATGCTCTGGATTCAACACCAGCTCAAAGACTATGTCATCCAAGCTGTTGACTCTCCGATATTTTGCGACAACACAAGTGCAATCGCTATAACATATAATCCAGTTCTGCACTCTCGAACAAAGCATATTGATATAAGACATCATTTTATTCGAGATCATGTTGGCAAAAAGGAGATTCGGATCGAGCACATCTCAACAGAGCAGCAAGCAGCAGACATCTTCACCAAACCGATCCCTGAGGCTAAGTTTAATTATTTCCGTCAAATTCTTGGTTTAATTGACTTATCTTGATAGTTTAGATATTTTCTTCTTTTCGCGTTTAAAGATTTTTGTTGGCACAGATCGATAATGCAATGTTCAGAAAGACACAGACCGGTCAGAACTTTCAGACCGATCTATGTCAATCTGATGTTATCCTATGATCTGTCTGGACAATAAATCCTTTATTTTGTATTTATTTAAAACAAAAACAGCCCGGACTGATTGCAAATTTTAATATCTTTCTTTTATCCTGACCGTTTATTTTGAATTATTTAATTATCAGTCTTCGAGATAAAGACACGTGTCTTCTCTCTCTTATTTAGCGGGCTGAACATTTCATTTTCATTCACTTTTTACCATTTACTGCTGTCTGATTTCTAACTCTCTCATAACCTCTCAAAAGTCTTCGTATATTCTTCCATTTTACTCCAATGGCTATCATAACTCACAACTCTCTCTCCGTTGAGTTCAATGATATTTACAGGGCTAAAGATGCAGAGATGGTCTCCATTTTCCGAGCTTTGGAATCGTCTGGATTACGGAATTTTCTGGAGTGTGGCACGGTGGTTTACGAATCAGAGATTCGTGAAATGTTTGCCAATGCTGTATCCCAGAAGACATCTATCTCCACCTCTGTAAAGGGCAAAACATTTGAAATCTCGCCGATGACGCTAGCCAAGACCTTTGGTCTTCCCAACTCCGGACTGACTGAGTTTGGGCAGATTCCTCAAGCTTCTCTCACAGCTCTTCAGGGAAAGATTTCTATATTTGGCCACCGCCTGCAGCCCTCATTCAAAAAGAAGGAAATGCTCTTTCATTTCCAGGTGCTGTGCAAAATTGTGGGCAAGCCATTATTGGGCAAAGATGGAAGTTTTGACGTCGTCACTGCCGAGAAGTTCAGGGCCATGGCTGCTATTGTTTCCGGACAGAAGATGAACTGGTCCGTGATTCTATTTGGAGTCCTGATGGAAACAGTGATTGCCTCCAAACAGGCCGTCTGCTTTGCTGTTCCTCTCAGCAAGCTACTGGAAACTTTGGACATTGAGCTGGGGAAGCAGTCTGCTCTGAGTCCCTTCAAAATTCTCAACTCCAAAGGGCTAGCACTGCTGAAGTCCAAGAGTGCTCCACCTACCCCTACCAATCTGGTGGCAGTCAATATTGAGAAGGGAGAAGAACAGGCTGTTGCTCGCAAACCTCGGGTCAAGCGAAAGTTAACTATCCAGACTGACTCTGATGAAACTCAGTCTGCTCCCTCGCCACCAGCCAAGCCCCTTCCCAAGAAGCCAAGAACCCAGATTACCAAACCAATCAAAACTCTACCTTTCAAAACACTACCCATATTGCCTCCAACAAAAGCCACCCCTGCACCCCAACCTACAACCCAAATTTCAACCACTTCAACCACTGCACCCAAAGTAACCATCCGAGTCCCCTCTGCCATTCCCATGGTCAAAGGGATTGTTATCACTGAGTTGGGAGACTATACCCAATCAGGGATCAAGTCCCCTTCCTCCACCGGCAAGGGCAAAGCCATTCTCTCCGAACCACTCTCCTCTAAGCCCAAATCTGCAGCGCAGACAGCAATTGACATTGCTATGGAGGACGTTGAAGAGCAAGTAAAGGAGCTCATTGTGGTTTTTGATGAGTACGTCGAGTACAGAACGATCAACCACATTGAGATGTTCTTCGGCAAACTCAGACGCCTTCAGAAAATGGAAGAAGAAGTTCTGAAGGGGACAGAGACCGATGATGTTCGGATTGCTGTGCAACGCAAAGAGCTATTTAAGGCCAATCAAAGATTCAGACTGGCGACTCTGCTCTTAGCTGCTAAGAAAGCGAACTTCAATCCGAATGCTCCAACTGCCAGAGATGATGGGGCTGTTATTGCTCCATTAGAGATGGATATTCATGCTCTCCATTTAGCTGTCCGATTTCAACGACAGAAAATCAGCATATCCACTCCAGTAACCAGCCCGGATCATCCCTATGCAAGCAAGACTCTGGCAGAACCTTTCATTGAGGTTATTCCCTCTGGAGCAGCAGACCAGACTGCAGATCGCGTAGCAGATCAGCCAGCAGATAGCGCAGCAGATCAGACTGCAGAACTAGTAGCCGATCAGACAGCGGAGCAGCCATTGCCTAATGCTTCGTCTGCTATAGAAGATGAACCATTGAATGTCTTGTTGGACTCTCCAACATCTATTCCTTTGGGATCATCAGTCTTCCACGTTCAAATCAGTCCAACCGCAGAACTTGCAACAGTTGGCGCACCAGAGTTCGTCGATCCGGATCTGGTGGTGTCCACAGTTGTTGCAGCTCTACAAATCGAGGAACCCTCCAGACCCAGCACTCCTCCAGTCCAATTAGATGAAGATATGGCTTTCATACAAGCATTTTCTTCGGCTCTGGTCACCTTGATCCGGTCCGAAAGTCACCAAGCTGCTGTATCTTCAATTATACCGATTGCTGAAGAAGATGATCATGCATTGTCATCATCAGATCACTCTCCAAGCCGACTATCTGATGCACCTCCATCCCTGGCAAGGACCCTTCAGCACCTATCTGACAACTGCCTGTCACTCTCTCAACGTGTTATAGAAGTTCATCAAGGTCAGAGGCTTACAGCTTTGGACTTTGATTCATTCAAAGAAAAGATGACAACCAGTATCGGCAGCCTTCAGCGAGGACTGAATGATATGTTCTCTCAGCAAGCTTCCTCTAAAAATAGCCTGAGAAAAGAGCAGATCGAGCTGGCCACTGAAGTTAGAGCATCCGTCGCCAATTCCCTCCGCGCTCAAGATGTTCGTCTTGACGCTATCAGCGCTCAGCTAGCATAAGTTGTAGATTTTCTCCAAGAGATTGCTGCTGACAAAAAGGGGGAAAAGAAAAAAGACTTCAAGCCGCATCAGTCTCAGTCTTCAAGAAAATAGATTGCTTAAATATTCAGACTGTCTGTATGCAAGATTGTTGGTGATCAATAAAGAAATCTTTATGTGTTAAGTCCTTGTTCATTTATTTTGAACTAAAATAAAAGGCTTAATAATAAAAGGCTTAATCGATCCAACTTAATAATGTTCATTTATTTTGAACAAGAAGAAGTAATCGATCCGAAAGTATACGCTTCAGAGTTCTTATCAGACTGGTTAAAAAGACTTAGAAGCTAGGTTTTGTCATCATCAAAAAGGGGGAATTTGTTAGTTCCGAACTTTATCGATGAGATTTTAAAGATGACAAAACATATCAGACCGGATCGAGAGAAATCAGACTGACCAGATCGATCGCCCAAAACAGATCAAGCTGATAAGATGACAAAGCATATCAGACCGGATCGAGGGTAATCAGACTGACCAGATTGATAGCTCAAACCAGAACAAGCTGATAAGGCATATCACATATCTGACCGGATCGATAGATATCAGACTGACTAGATCGAAGCTTCAGATCGATCTCAATCTTTATCAGATCAGAGCAGTCAAGGATGCATAAAGAGTGGCTCTTCAGTCCGAAGCATTAACGACTATTTATTGTAGCATTTAATGTCGCAATTAATGCTACAAAGGACCAAAGACTGAAGATTACCATAAAAGGTAAGAAGACAAAGAAGAGCTTACCTGACAGTCGCCGAAAGCATGAACCAGAACGGCAAGTATCCTGAAGAAGAAGATTGTAGCTTACTCAGAGATTAAGCAGAGTCAAGAGTTGCACATTAAGGGAAATAATGTCGTTGGTACATACAACTATAAAAGGATGCAACAACAATACAGAAAAAAAAAAACTCTCGCTGATCAATCAAAAAACAGCACAAGCGTTCAAGCTCAGAATCTCTCGAGCTGAAATTATTCTTAAGTACGATTACATTGTAATATTTGATCATTTAGGATCACTGTGCGCATCTTGTGTATTCTGTATTGAAAAATAGAAGTGAGAAACAATTTGTAACTGTCAGACAGAGAGTGTCTGAACAGATCGAGTGACTAGGAGTTTCAGTCTGGTAGTGAGGTAAATCCAGCTGAATCGGGTTTGTACAACAGGATTGTATAAATCAAAGTCTTCTAGTAGAAACCTTCCTTAATTGGAAGAAGGGGAGACGTAGAAGGATTACACCACCGTCGAACTTCGAGAAACATATCCCGTGTCTTATCTTTCTGCACTCGTTCTTTCATTCAAGCCATCGAGCCGTTCTTACAAATATAAAAACAGACCGTTCCACACTTATACATTCAGTGGTCTGTTCTATAAAAGAGTTGATTAAGAAACAGATTTCTTTCACTAATCCGAAAGAAATCACAAGGGATTAAATTTTACAAGGAGTGTTCATTCACCCCCCCCCCCCCTCTAAACACTCCGGACCGATCCTAACATAGTGTCACCCCACTAACTATATCTCACAATTCCAATTGTGACTCCCGTTGCATTCCATATGCAACGATGCTCAACCAGAGCTAACAACGACTTGTTGACACTCACGTTGGTATTCCCAACAAAATCGAGTTGTCCCGGTACAAGTCCCTCAAACACTTGACGTATAAACGTCCCTGTGAGGTATTCTCTGCCTCAATTATCATGCTACATAGAGACTACAAGAGTCTACCATAAGTATTCATCGTATCATCATACGATTCACCGAACTCAGTCCCAACGTGCAGTATAATGGCCACAACAAGCACACTATAACACTGCTACAATACCTAGCTAGCAAAACGCTGCCTCCATAGGCTTACACCAAGCCTACCAACGTATCATACGTTCCATCCCGGTACACCATACCGTAACATCCATTAGAGTAGTGGGTCATCACCCAATATTTCTCTAATACTAACGCACAAAGGACATCTCGGTGTCCTTGCTCAACCACAAAGCAATCCTAATTTCCGTAGGATTTATTCCACACCTTCGGGGTGGGTGTGATCATGTCTACCACATATCACCTTGGCATAAGCAAGTAGTTTCCTCAACAACTACTCCTGTTACCAGTCACTTGGCTAAAGCCATACCAACGAGTATACCCAAAGGTACCACTACTCGTAAAACATTTACCTCAAATATGTGCTGCGGTGCACTTCCTGTACGGCACCCAATAATTCATTGAGAAACCTGCTCGGCATAATTGTCTCGACAACTGGTGACCCAGACACTATCCTGTGCTCGCCATCGGCACCCAAACCATAAGACTAAATACATATACATAAATGTATTATTCATAGAAACGGTGCTCCGCGTCTACATAGACATCCACTATGTCATCGTCATCCCGTGATGGTACCTGTTAACATATGACATTCAAAATAACATCGTCAACTCATGACGGCATATGTCGATACACGACATCCATAGTCTCATCATCAAACACATGACGGTATATGTATATCAACGCAAATCATCCACAATAATGCTAATAAAACAGTAATATGCCATACCTCATCGCTATCAAGATAGCGGCATACATGTATCCATCGTCCACCAGCGGTACACAAGCAGCACTCATCGCTCGTAGGCGACATAATCCAGTGCTACGTACATAGCGGTATAACCCATCGCTATAGAATCCGCGGCATGATCTCTCGACATAGAGTCAGCGGCATAAAACATCGCTATAAATATCCGGCGGTATGAACCATCGCCATAGATGTAGCGGAATGCACCGTCGCTATATAATATCCGGCGGCATGAACCATCGCCAATAGATGTAGCGGAATGTACCATCGCTAAATAATACCCAGCGGCATGAACCATCGCCAATAGATGTAGCGGAATGTACCATCGCTAAATAATACCCGGCGGCATGAACCATCGCCAATAGAATAGCAAAATGAACCATCGCTAAATAATACCCGGCGGCACGAACCATCGCCAATAGAATAGCCGATCCCTAGTCTTGTTACGGTAGTGTATTTTAGTGCACCTCGCGTGTCATGACCGCGGCATTAATACCCCTCGCTTCGACATATCAGCGGCATAGAATAACCTCGCTCAAAAATGCGACATGCGGCAAAATCCTCGCTTCAACATTTGGCGGCAAATATTCTTTCCTCGCTACGATATGACAGCGGCAAGTATTCTATCATCGCGTCAAGTGACAGCGGCAAAGCATTCAAAATCATCACTCATCCATAACAACGACTCATTGGATATTCACCAAGCATTCCACCTATACCTGCAATACAATGCATATTCCATACCCCAACATACATCATCGTGAGTGTATTTTAATGTACCTCGCTCAAATGCGACATGCGGCAACACCCTCGCTTCAACATTTGGCGGCAAAGCATTAAAATCATGACAGCGGCAAGTGTTCTATCATCGCTTCAAGTGACAGCGGCAAAGCATTAAAATCATCACCCTTATATATACATGCAACCACAATGCATAATCCATGATGTATATAAAATGCAGGTTACCGTTGCATGTCTTTCAACCCTGGCCTTAGCCTTTCGTGTCATAGCGTCCCTACAGGGACAATCCCAAACCATGAGCATATGATAATCCATCTTCTCCACAATATGATTATAATGAGTAAATGCATAAACTATGGTTACAAGGTACTTCCTGTATCCCAATGCATTTCAAAATGCTCCCTTTGGTTGTCCCTGTGCCACAACTCACAATCATGATCAACAGATTATATTTTGATTCCTTAGATGTCAAGACATTAATGGTTCCACTATGATCACATATCACAAATGCACATAAACAAAATAGTTGTGTCACACAACACTAACTACTATCATGCATAAATATGTGCTACCCACTCCTATCAGCATGTTCCAGGCCCTCAATAGCCCCAAAGAGCAAACCACTGCTCTGATACCACTAATGTAAGGACCCCCGTGCCCTTAACCCGTTATTAGTGTATTAATCCAAGCATTTAGTGCATGTAATCATATACGTAGGGGAAAATACACTTGTCACCATAGCAAATCATGCCAATAATAATATTTCTTTACATTATTCCATATAATGTCTAGTTCCCCTACCCAAGTCCACACACATATCATGCACCATTATAATACACTAACAAGTTCTCAAATCATTTAGCAATTCAATAAATAATTGCATGCAGCTCATAAATGAAGAGAGAAAGGCCCTTGCCTTTTTATACATGCCATTTACACATCATAGTGTTCACATATGAGCATCAAATAAGTATGTGTGTATCTAATGTATAAAACACGGTGCTCAATACCGTCACTGATACTTTGATCCCTGGAATCACCTCCATCCCATAGCTCGAGCTCAACTCCAAACCATCGATGTACCTAATCACCTGCCCCAACAGAGACAGCCCCCACACGGGTGAGCATACCAATATTTCAAATCCAAAATCACAACAATACAATTCATAATTTACAACAATGTAAATGCTATGAAATACAAAATATACTCCCTGGATGGTATCATCCTCATCCGGGGTTTCCTGTACTATCCCTGTTCTCAAAACACTGAAACCATCAAATTCCCAAATGCCAGTTAATCATTACATTGATTAACGAATCCATTTGCTATGTACCGATATCATAACAATAATATCACATCATTAAATAATGATTACAATTATCCCATATATCTTATTTATGGTTCTATAGTTCTATCTCATTGCTCGCTCTACAATAGCGGCATTTCATTCTCACGCATGCTCAACAGCAGTGGCGTCATAACCGATGTTCGCTCAAAGGCGACAACATCTCAATCACTGCTCGCTCAAAAGCGGTACCATATTATTCCCAATGCATATATAGACATTTGTAGCAAGTGCCATAAGCCATGTATTTCAATATCCGTTTATTGCCAATACCATGCATCATGCATTTCCACACACATTCCTTGCAATACAGTGTTCCAAGCACTCAACAATTGCAATTATATTAAATGGCTATGCTCGTACGTCGTACGTACCTTATGTTCCCGTAGTTCGAATCCAAACGTTGCCTCAGTCCCGAGGTCCGATGAGGAAATGTGTTCAACACAATTCCAATAACTCATAATCAATGAGTAATCCCAAATTCATATGCACAAGCATGAAATTCGACCTCAATCATCCCAACACGATGATTAAATAGTAAATGGGTTGATAATCGCTCCCCAAAACCCGAGTGAGGACCCCAAAATCAATTTTCCAAAATCGCCCTACCGATCGATCGGTCATCATTACCGATCGATCGGTAGCTGTTCATAAAATCAATTTAAGCTACGGCTTTGCACCGATCGATCGGTCCAAGCTACCGATCGATCGCTAGCCACCCACCGATCGATCGGTCGCTCTTACCGATCGATCGCTAAAGACCGAAATAAACGCCCATCGCTACGCACATGCACCGATCGATCGTTCCAAGCTACCGATCGATCGGTAGCTGTGCGAACCCAAAAATCATCATTTTTAAAAGCTTGAAAACCTCCACCAATCATACCCAAACTTCCTCAAACTCGAAAATAACCACATACTAACACCCTAGTACACTTAACAAGGGTTATAATCCATTTAAACACAAAACCCAAAAGATTTCAAGATTTTACAAAAATCTCCCAAAACCCAAAACTCAATCATTTAGCACAAAACCACAATCAAAACGAAGCTAAAGGTGAGGAGAAGAAGATTACCAGCCTTTCTTCAAGAAATCAAGCTCCCAAGACGAGCCCCGATTGATTGTTCCAAGAGGAGAATAGGGGAAGGGTTTGGGGTGAGCGGAAAGAGGCGTGAGGGAGAGGAGAGAGGGAAAGGATTCCGTATAATGACGGAATACCGAGTACATTTGGTATATATAGCACTCAGGCTCCAAAATACCAATACTTCCACAACTACATCATGATTCATTAAAAATCATCTGTTTTCAATAATTATCTCTCCAACTCAAATTTCATCACCAGCCCAGTACAAAGTACTTCGGACCCCAGATTCCACCAAAAAACCAAATTCCAAGGTTATCACCACGATGAGAATACAATCTCATCCCTTGGATCCAACGACTCCAAAAATCGGATTTAAAATCACGGGAGTCCCAAACCGCAATTAATTCATAATTGCCTCAAATAAAATCCATTAAGGATTATTACCACACCGGGATTAGTACCAATAATTCTCGGGTATCACATGGAATCTCTCCTTTTTGCTCCGAGCCGTCGTCGTCTCTTTTCTCCTTGTCCAACCCTAGTCTCTTCTGTTCTAAGTCTGAATGAATAATCCCTTCTCCGTTCCTCTCTTTTTACCCCTTTTAATTCTCGTGCATCAGATAAGGAAAGTGGCAGAAATTTCCAAAACTCTGTTGGTGTAGTTACGCCACTAAACTGGCGTAGCTACGCCTGGTGTTGAGTTAAAAATTTGGCTTCCCGCGTGACTGGCGTATTTACGCCATGGTATAGGCGTAACTACGCCTCAAAGTGGCGTAAAAAAATCTCTAATGCCGTAGCCTCGGTGTAGCTACGCCTAAAACTGGCATAGTTACGCCTAATGTAACTTTTCAAAATGGAAATGCCGTAACCTTGGCGTCTTTACGCCTGATAATGGCGTAGCTACGCCAACCTCTTTGATGGAAACCTTGGAATCTTGACTTCAATTCATCATTTCAATCCGCTCTTTGCACCCTTTTAGTCCACAAATCACATAGTTACCTGGATTCCTGTAAGACAAGACAAAACAATACTAAAAACGTAATTCTGATCGAAAACTAGCACTAAACCATGTAAAAAAGAAGAAATATAAGTGTATAAAATACACTTATCACACCCCAATCAAGTTGGCGTGGCCAACGTCATATAGGTTTGCCACGCCAACTTCAATTAATTTTTTGTTTTTTTTTTAAAATAAAAAAACAAATTTAAAATAAAAATATATACAAGTTTGATATTTATATGGACTTGGTTTGCGCACAACTCATAAATCAACTCAATATAATTAGTCTAAATTGACTGGTGTACTATTTTATGTTTTTTCTTTAAAATAAATTTGTTTTGAGTTTGTGTATAAGTTGAACGCAAACTAGGTATATAAATGAAATTTCAGCTGCAGGGGATCTCGCCTGTTTGAAGACAATGATCCAGTTAAAATGGTGCTGCTGGTTGGAGATTTAGGATTCTTGAATTAAATAAAAATATAAACCACCATAAAAGCATTTCCCGGCATGACCGTCGTGGAATATTTGTAAAAAATTTCAACATAAAATTTATATAATTAGCTCATCACCTTCCTCGTAACAATTGATGATGCGAAACACATCACATGATTCCATTTCAATTGTTACGATGAAGGTGATGAGGTAATGCCTCGTTATAAGGTTGTTGCATACATTCGTTGGTTTGAAGTGGAATAATGTGCTGTGTTTCACATCATCAATTGTTACGATGAAGGTGATGAAGTAATTATATAAATTTTATGTTGAAAGTTTTTACAAATATTCCGCGACAGCCATGCCGAGAAATGCTTTTATGGTAGTTTATATTTTTATTCAATTCAAGAATTAGGAGATCTCCAGCCAGCAGCACCATTTTAACTGGGTCAGTGTCTTCAAATAGGCAAGATCCCCTGCATCCGAAAATACTTTTAATACCTGGTTTGCGTTCAACTTATATACCAACTCAAAACAAACGTATTTTAAAGAAAAAAACATAAACTAATACATCAGTCAATTTAGACTAATAATATTGAGTTGATTTATGAGTTATGCGCAAACCAAGTCCGTACAAATATCTATCTTGTATATATTTTTATTATATTTTTATTTTAAATTTATTTTTTATTTTTTAAAAAAAAACAAAAAAACAAAAAAACAAAAAAAAAAAATAATAATTGAAGTTGGCGTGGCCAACTTTTTGGAAGTTGGCCACGCCAACTGTTGGGATATGCCCTAAGACAACTCATTAGATGATTGTTTATGACATACAATGCATTATGGTTTTATTAATGACAATTCATTATTATATATTATTCGAGCATCTGTGTAATATGAATTAATATATAAGTTAATGTCCTTAGAATAATATTGTATTGTTCTTAAATATTGTCCCTAGTCAAATGTTATCATGAATCGGGATAATGATAATGCATTGAGACTAGTATGTTTTGATTGATGAATTGTTCATAGATATGAGATATCAAATCAACACATGGGTACATGTTAGAGAACGATGTACTGGACAGACCCACAATGAGAATGCTACATGGATAGTTATATGAACGTCATAAGCAATTCTCATAGTAATAATAATGTATGTAATCCTTACGACTTGAGATCATCAGAGATCCCAACATAAGGAGTCATGTATCTTGATATTGTCAAACGTTACCTTTAACAGGGTAATCTATAAAGACAATCATTGGATACACCACGAATTATGTAGAGGGATGTTGAGTGATCAAGAAAGGATTTGTCCCTCCTATATAACAGGAGAAGTGTTTGGGCCCTTGATCAAGTAAGACTAAAATGCATGGCCATGCTCGAATGAGTCGATATGTGATATCGAGCTTCTTCGTTTATTCTAGTTCTACTTGGGATCAAGAAATAAAAGATTGAATATACGAGTATGACTATTCCATGACTCGTGTTCAATCTAAACACATTCGACAAAGGGATTAAGTTACATGATTAATATTATCACAGTCCGTAGGTTATGTCGAGTCAATGACATTCTTGTAATTTGGGTAGTCTTGATGTGTTGCTAGATACCGCTCATTGCTTGTGACATAAAATTAGATTTTATGTCACTGCCAACATTGCAAGATCCTATCGGGTCACACAAAAGATTAAATCGATAAAGGGAGATATAATTCATTGGATGAATTAATTAATTAAGAAGAGTCTTAATTATAAGTATTAGATGTATGGATTTAATTAATATATTGGGTATGGGCCAATGGTGCTTTTAGAAAGCCTTTAATTAAATCTAATATGCATTATACTATGTTGCAGGGATACGGATACGTGGATACGCAGATCGGGTACGATTGCACGGGATTTTTGAAATTTGTAGGATACGATACGTCTGGATACGGCAAATTTTATTAATTAAGTTATATATATATAGATATATAATTAATAATATTTGTAAGAAATCGAGTTGCAAGCATATAATCAACATTAAACACATTAGAAATCAGAATAAAGTTGCAAACTCACCAACTTCACGACAAATGGTAAAATATTAATCCAGGACATCTAAAAATTTCAAGCATGTAATCGACATTAAACACATTAAGGTGGTTAGAAAATAGGGATTAAGTTAAATAATTTAATTTTAATTACAGTTTCAACCCTATTTTTTTAAAAAATTCCAAAAGTTCCCGTATCTAAGCCGTATCAGATACGGTCAGCGGCGTATCTTGATCGTATCCGAAATAAAAACTTAATTTTTGCCCCCAGATACGCCATGTGGCGTATCCATTACGTATCGGTGCCGTATCCTCGCGTATCCGTATCCCAGTAGTATCCGATACTTGACCGTGAAATTTTTTGGAGTATCGGTGCAACATAGGCATTATATAATATGAGAACAAGGTTGATTAAGGGTTAATCAATTTTATCAAACCTAATAGACACCAAACTCAACCTCTCGGCCGCCGCCTCTTCCTCCCAACCTCAGGCCGCCGCGCCGCCGTGAATAGGGATTTGATCGGCCGCCGTTGATCGGTTTTGAACCGTGAGTTTAGTTCCGGTTTAAGAATGAGTCTTGTGATGTCGGGGGATTAATAGTGTTAATCCCGCTGTGATATTAATCCTTGATGGATTTTTTAATTGTGGCAATTAGGAATTAATTGCGGTTTTGGGGCTCCCGAGGTTGTATAATCGGGCATTTGGGATCGCTGGATCCAAAGGTTGAGATTGTGGAACCTCGAGATCGGTAATCTCGATGGCACGATGCATTCTGATGAATGATCGTGAGGGTTGTTTGACTCCCCCGAGGAGGGATCGTCGTGTTTTGGGACCATAGTAATTCTTGTTGGATAATTCGATAGCCTTCTTGTTTTAGGATTGTTGGATCCAAGGATAAATGAGGGATGGCCGGGATTTTGGTTTGTTTAGTGTCATGGTTGACACGTGTGTAGGAATGCTATTGTTTGTCTTGCATGTCCCCTATGGAACTTGAGACCCTGTGGGGTCTTGATCGTGTGTCAGGACCAAGATATGATTTCTTGGAACACACCGGTGTAAACATCCTCGGAGATGTGCTTTGTGTGGATCGGTGACCATGGGTAACCCGATCCGGGTTGCAAGTGGTGCAACTACTCCTTTGGAGGAGATGGACTGGGAAACGAAAACCGGATTTTCTATGAGTATACTGTTGTATACTGGTGGTCCCCATCATGACGATGCGTGTCAAGCATCGTGGACAAGTGATGAATATCATGGAGTGATATCTATGTCAGAACCAAGGGAGATTTGGTTGATTTGTAGTCGTGTTGGACTGACTTCTGGGACAATTCACATTGATGTATGTTGTTATTTTTGGGTTTGTATGGATTTTAGCGTTTGCTCTATTTTAAGGCTTGGTGCGAGACTGGTTTTCTCGCAGTTGTTAATTCGATTCTAATGTGGTCCAGAATCGGGGTCATGGCTTTGTTTTGTTTGTGTAGTCCTGGTGTTACGTGGGGTACACCGGTGCAATTTCGAGGACGAAATTTTATTAGTGGGGGATAATTGTGATGTCCAGGGATTAATGGTGTTAATCCCGGTGTGATATTAATCCTTGATGGATTTTTTTTAATTGTGGCAATTAGGAATTAATTACGGTTTTGGGTCTCCCGAGGTTGTATAATCGGGCATTTGGGATCGCTGGATCCAAAGGTTGAGATTGTATTCTCATTTCGGTGGAAAACCTATGAGTTGGGTTTTCGGTGGGACTTGTAGTCCGGGGTGCTTTATGTTAGGGCTGGTATGGGGATTTGGTGTTGGAGAGAGAGTTTTTGAAAACAGATGATTTTTAATGAATCATGATGTCTTTGTGGAGGTATTGGTGTGTTGGGGTATTTTTGCTATATATATGTGATGTCCTGGGATTATTGGTATTAATCCCGGAGGGTTATTAATCTTTAATGGTTTTTTATTGTGGCAATTAGGAATTAATTGTGTTTATATGATTCTTACGGTGATAATTAATATGTGTTGGAATTAATTATCTTGGTAAAAATGCTTAGTCACATGGTATGGGTGACCTGGGGTGCATTTCGGGGTGCATGTTATACATGTTTGGAAATTAGGGGTGATAATGGCTTGATGGTGAAATTGATAATTATTTTCGGAAAAGCATGGTTCTAATTGGGATTTTGATGCATTTGGTAAATGCTTTTAAAATATCATGTTGGGGTGTTTTATACACCATGCTTTTGTTTAAGTTTATATAATAGATTTCCTTATGATATAAGATAGAGCCACTTGCATCCCTTTACATCCCATCCACCTCACATCAGCTTTTTGGTCCCTAAACCCCCTCCACTCATCCATAAGCTGCTATTTTCGTTTTTGAAACAAGAGAGGAGGTGAAGGCTTTGAAAAAGGGGTCATTTTGTGATTCCTTGCTAAAAACTTGAAGCTCAAGTGGTAAGCTTTCATTATTGTAAAGTTTTGTTGAGTATTGGTTGGTTTGATGTTGTATCTTGGGGTTCAAGGGGTAGTCCTTGTTCTATCATTGTTGTTTATGTTGGGAGTTAGGTTTTGTAGTGTTTGGATGGTTTTTGGTTGGTTTTATGTTGTAAATTGAAGTGGGTTTGAGTTGTAGGTGATTTGGTGTTCAAAGGAACTCATTCTTGGAGGTTTCTCACGTTTACAGGGCTGCTCGATCGATCCGAAAATATTTTTGATCGATCGAGCATGGCTGAATGTGTTTTGTGGCGTTGGAACAGTGGACCGATCGATCGAGATTTTGACCGATCGATCGGAGGGTGGTTCTCGATCGATCGAGATGAAATTTCGATCGATCGAGATGGCCAGTATGTTGGTGCCCCTTTTTGTTGTTTCTTGGCTCTTTTTGGGTGTCTTGCATGCTTCGCCCCGGGTTATTTTAAAAGGTTAATTGTCATGGATTGGCTATATTTTTGGGGTATTATGCATGCTTAGCCGGGAACTTTTATAATTCGGTTATCGTCATGGATTGACGATACGATTTGGTGTTGTGATCGTACTAGGGCACGTGATTGCATGCCTATGTTTAATTGTGAAATATTTATGTGTTTTAGCACATATTTCTCGGGGCATGGAACTCAAGCTAGGCTTGACATGGACTACGGAATTCTAAGGTACATATGACGTACGAGCATAGCCTATTATAATGTTGCAACTATAAAAATGCATGAAATGTGATAATTGCACTAATTGGACATTGAAACACCTGGTGTGTAATAACCGCATTATATGGACATTGGAATGCATGGCGTGTGGTAATTGCATCAATAGGCATTGAAATGCATGGTACATGATACTTGGTATAAATGGATAGCGATATGCATGGTAAATGGTATTTGTGTCAAATGGTTATACATGGGGAACCATACGGTGCCGCTATTAAGCGCACAATGAATTGGAATGCTGTCGTCGTAGAGCGACCATCGGTAATGACGCCGCTATTGTTGAGCGTGCGCGGGGTTTAGAATGCCGCTATTGTGGAGCGAGCAATGAAACAGGAACATGGAATTATTTGTTAGATATATTTGAAATCTATGGTATTTTATATAATGATTTTACCATGTTGGTTATGGAACTGGCATAATAGAACGGTATTAGTTAATCTATGTGACGATTAACTGGCTTTGGGAATCTGATGAGTTTGGTTATTTTGAGAACAGGGACAATACAGGGGATCCCGGATGAGGGTGTTACCATCCAGGGAGTATCATTTAAATTATGGCATTTACATTCTGTAAATTATGAATTGCAATGTTATGATTATTGGATTGGTGGTATTGGTATGCTCACCCCGTGTGGGGGCTGTCTCTGTTGGGGCAGGTATTACAGGTGTAGCAGCGGCTTGGGAGTTGAGCTCGGGCTGTTGATTAGAGGTACTTCCAGGTTCGAGGTACCAGACCTTATTGGATAGACGCACAGATCCAGAGTTGAGATCGAGTTGCGCTTGGGAGGTGCTTCCAGGATCGAAGCACCAGTAACGGTATCCAGTAGAGTGTTTTATACATTAGATACACGCGTGTTCATTGGGTGCTCTTACGTGAGTACATTTTACGTGTATATGGAATGTATAAATGGACTACGGCTCTTCTCTATTCATTCATGGTTTGCATGCAATTAAATATGGAATTGCTAAATTAATTAAGAGCATGTTAGTGTATTATGAGGGTGCATGTTATATGAATAATCTTGGCTGGGGAATTTGTATATTATGTGGATTAAATGTAAGAAATTTTCTGGATATCATATGGTGTTGCACTTACATATGGTTTTCCCCTTGATATTATGAAAATATGCACTAATGGTATGGCTTAATGCACTAATAACGGGTTAAGGGCACGGGGGGTCCTTACATTAGTGGTATCAGAGCAGTGGTTAGCTCTTTGGGGCTGTTGAGGGCCTAGGAACATGTTAATAGGAATGAGAAGCACATACTTATGCATGCTTGCTTATGTGCGTTTATGATATGTGTTCATAATTGGAATATGTGTTGCTAGTGGTTGCAGGGTCTTATGAGACATGGACTATGCATTACGGTTGCATAGATATACATCGGAGTGATGAACTTAATGCTTTGCCGCTAAATGTTGGAGCGATGTGCATTAAAATACACTCATGGCGATGTTTATTGGAATACGGATTATGCATTACGGTTGCATGCACTTCGAAGCGATGATGTCGCTGCCGTGTCGAAGCGATGGTAAATGCCGATGTCACATCGAAGCGATGATGCCGCTGTCGTGCCGAAACAATTATTGGAACACGGGATATGCATTACGGTTGCATGCACTTCGAAGCGATGATGTCGCTGTCGTGTCGAAGCGATGGTAAATGCCGCTGTCACGTCAAAGCGATGATGCCGCTGTCGTGCCGGAACAATTGTTGGAATATGGGTTATGCATTACGGATGCATACATGGCGTAGCGATGTGAATACTTGTCGCTGTCATATTATAGCGATGAAGAATATTTGCCGCAAATATGTCGAAGCGAAGGATAATGCCGCTGTCATATTATTATCGCGAGGGATATTATGCCGCTAATATGTCGAAGCGAGGGGTATTTCCGCTGTCATGCCGGAATGATGGTAAATGCCGCTGTCGTGTCGAAGCGATGGTAAATGCCGCTGTCACGTCGAAGCGATGGTACCACCGTCATGTCGAAGCGATGATGCCGCTGTCGTGTCGAAGCGATGATACATGCCGCTGTCACGTCGAAGCGATGATGCCGCTGTCATGACGTAGCAATGCGATCGGGAACAAGTACTACATGAGTGTGAGTACCTCTTGAGTCCGCGATTATGCCGCTGTGTATTCTATTGGCGATGGTTCATGCCGCCGGGTATTCTATTGGCGATGGTTCATGCCACCGGGTATTCTATTGGCGATGGTTCATGCCGCCGGATATTCTATTGGCGATGGTTCATACCGCCAGGTATTCTATGGCGATGGTTCATGCCGCCAGGTATCATATAGCGATGGTACATTCCGCTACATCTATTGGTGATGATTCATGCCGCCGGATATCTATAGCGATGTCTTATGCCGCTGATTTTATGGCGAGGGATCATGCCGCTGATTCTATAGCGATGGATTATACCGCTATGTGCGTAGCACTGGATTATGCCGTCTACGAGCAATGGATGCTACTTGTGTACCACTGGTGGACGATGGATACAGGTATTCCGCTATCTTGATAGCGATAAGGTATGGAATATTACTTTTGTTATCATTATTGTGAATATTATGTGCTGTTTCTATACTGTCATGTGTTTGACGACGGGATTATGAGTGTCGTGTATCGACCGGTCCCGTCATATGTTTGACGATGTTATTTGGGATGTCTATGTGGACGTGTGGCGTCATCTTGGTGAATAATATATTCATGTTTATGAATTTGGTTGTATGGTTTGAGTGCCAATGGTGAGCACATGGTAGAGTCTGAGTCACTAGTTGACGAGGCCTTTTGCCGAGCAGGTTTGCTCGATGGAGAATGGGATGCATTGTACCGGTGAGTGTACAGCATCATGTTATAGAGGTAAATATTTGTCGAGCAGTGATACCCTTGGGTATGCTCGCTGGGATGGCTAAGGCCAAGCGATTGGTTGTAAGAGTAGTCATTGAGGAAACTACTCGCTTGTTGTTGTGATGTGGTGTAGACATGGTCACACCCACCCTGAGGGTGTGGGATAAGTCCTAATGGATTAGGATTGCTTCGTGGTTGAGCAAGGACACCGGGATGTCCCTTATGCTTTGGTGTGTTAGAGATATGTTGGGTGATGACCCACAACTCTAATGGCTTGTACGGTATGGTATACCGGGATTAGACGTGTGTCTCTTTGGTAGGTTGGTATGAGCCTATGGGGCCAGCGGATCGCTAGCCAGGTATGGTTGCAATGTTTTAGTGTGCTTGTGATAGCCATTATACTACTCGTTGGATTCGAGTTCAGTGAATCGTATGACGATACAATGAGGACTTTTGGTCGACTCTTGTAGTCTCTATGTGGCATGATTGAGGCAGGGAATACCTCACGGAGACGTTTATACGTCGATGTTTTGAGAGACTTGTTATGGGGCAGCTCAATTCTGTTGGGAATGCCAACGTGAGTGTCAATAAGTCGTTGTTAGCTCTGATTGATCATCCTTGCAAAGGAAATGCGACGGGAGTCACAATTGGAATTGTGGAGTATAGCTAGTGGGGTAACACTGCTATACTGATTTTATCTCCTGGAGAGATTTGGTTTGTACTGTCATGGAGACAGCTGGTATTGGTTGTGGGTTGATCGTGAATCAACCGGGGTAAGCCCTACTAGTGTCGGGCTATGTGATAGCTTCATACTTCCGGTGAGACGTTCGAGGAGACGTCTCCGGAGAATACTCGAGATTGTGTAGTACTATAGTCTTAGTACAGAGCATCTTTTGATGAGTATACATGGCGTATACGGGTTTCGATTTGGTAATAATTGCTTTGATGCACTATTTTGAACCAATTGATGATGCATTATTTTGAACCCATTGAGTATTTCAGGGTTCGAATATATCTTGGTATGAATATATCCAGTTTCCAAACGGTTGTTCGAGGTTGGAGGGTCATGGATTCATGACATTTTCCTTGAGAGGAAGGCAGTATTGATATACCTGCCCGTTGAATCGTTTGGGAGATTCGTTGTTTTGGTTCGTGTGGTGTTGATGTTGAAATCACACCCTTTAGTTTTGGTTTGTCAACCATCATTCTCCGTGGGGTGAGAATAATTGAGGTTTGACAGTTTGTTTTGGGATTTGAGCATGATTGGAGATACCCGAGTCAATTGCATTGAGTATGCATGTTGTGTTGGTATATGGCATGTATGCCGTGTGTAGTCCTGCTGCTACGTGGAGTACACCGGTGCAAATTTCGAGGACGAAATTTTATTAGTGGGGGATAATTGTGATGTCCTGGGATTATTGGTATTAATCCCGGAGGGTTATTAATCTTTAATGGTTTTTTATTGTGGCAATTAGGAAATAATTGTGTTTATATGATTCTTACGGTGATAATTAATATATGTGTTGAAATTAATTATCTTGGTAAAAATGCTTAGTCACATGGTATGGGTGACCTGGGGTGCATTTCGGGGTGCATGTTATGCATGTTGAGAAATTAGGGGTGATTATGGCTTGATGGTGAAATTGATAAATATTTTCGGAAAAGCATGGTTCTAATTGGGATTTTGATGCATTTTGGTAAATGCTTTTAAAATATCATGTTGGGGTGTTTTATACACCATGCTTTTGTTTAAGTTTATATAATTTGTCGGGATCGATTCCGGGGGTGGGTTGTCATTCCACACCCGAGTTCAACCAACTTGAGCTTCAATAGCACGTGTTCTTGAATTAATGCACCGAGAGATTATATCGAGTTCGATTACAAAATCGAGCGGAAGACACTCGACATAACCCGCTCTAAAACCGATTAAACATTTGAAAGATATTTTAAAGATATGCAATTAAAAGTAAATAAACAAGCATTTGTTTATGGAAGTTCGAATGTGGTGTAATCCTTCTACGTCTCCCCTTCTTCCACCTCATGGAAGGATTCCACTAGAAGACTTTGATTTATACAATCCCGTTGTACAACCCAGATCCAGTTGGGAATTTCCCATCCAACTAGAACTCCTAGCAACTCAACTATGTATGTTCTTTAATGTCTCACATACAAAGACCTCTCAATCGGTTGTGATGAATCATTGATGTGAATAGAAATAGACACATCTTTAGTGCTTAATTGTCTACGATTTGGTAGGTTTTGATAGATAATTTGATACGTATGCTACCTAATCGTATATTTGTGTAATTGTAGGTACAATCGAAGAAAACGAGCTAAAAATGATGTGTAAAGACCAAGAAGAGACATGGACATGACAAGGACTCAAAGTCGATCAAGAAAAGGGCAAAAATGTAATTTTGGAGGTGGCAATCGATCGCCTGGAAGAGGAAATCGATCGCCTATGGACAGAAACTTTTGCAACAAAACTCACGGGTCAGCGATCGATCGCGAATTCCAGGCGATCGATCGCCAAAGTCTACTGGAGCCCAGCGATCGATCGCTATAAAGTGGCGATCGATCGCCTCAAGAAATTCGCTAAAAAAAAATAAACTAGCGATCGATCGCCACACATCAGGTGATCGATCGCCGAAGAGTCCGGAAATTAGGAAATTGAGTCTTTTACCATGTTTAAAA
Organism: Haberlea rhodopensis; assembly: GCA_907163345.1. NCBI lineage: Eukaryota > Viridiplantae > Streptophyta > Magnoliopsida > Lamiales > Gesneriaceae > Haberlea > Haberlea rhodopensis. The sequence goes on from CAJQUN010000032.1 coordinate 5,439,788, forward strand.
GATTGTATCCCATTTTTTATCACTCCCATACCCTAAAACTCGAGACTAAGCCTCATTAGCAGCAGTTTTTGATAGTTTTTCCAACTTTGAGAATAATTGGAGATTTTAGATTAATTTTCTTTGAAGTTTTGTCAAGAACAACGAAGAACGGGACCGGAATCGACAAGCCGGAATTGTGACTATTATTAGTAATTTCTTCTCCTTAATTATTTTAATGTTTTCGAAGAATATGTTGTTAATTTTAGATTCAATTATGCTAGGCTAAAACCCTTTGATTCTTGGTTAAAGGGATACCTACTTTTGGATTTGAATCTTTTATGAGAATTCGGTTTGATTGTTGAATTAGATTTCGATTTCAATTTGTTTCTCAAATTTCGAATTCCATGATTGTTGTGTTTGTGTATTAGACCGATCACCTAATATTCAAGTATATAATCGATAGTTTGTTAAGAAACAACTAAGACCAATAATTAGCCGGCTGTAGGTGTTATTGAATTCTTAGGAGAAACGGTTGAGTAATCAATTTTAACGGCTGTAGTTTTCATTGATTAGATTTATCGAACTCATTAGTTTTGAAAACTATCATTGATTTAATCATTAACGGCTGTAGTGGTGATTAGAGATTTGGTAAGGGTTGAATTGAATGCTGTTTTCTCTTTGACCATGAATAAGAAGAGTAGGAATTGAATTTCCAATCGATAGATAATCGAAAGAATTCGAATGTTTTGATTTGATGGCTAAAAGATAATTTTCCAAAAGTACGGTTACCTGAAAACCAAGAATCGCTTTAATCCCATAAGTTTTAATCGTTTTAGTTAAACTCGTTTATTAGTTTGATATTCGCTAAGTAGTAGTAATCCAATCCAAACTCCCATTGTCACTATTTGTTTGATAATTGGCACGAAATAAATTCACCTTCCCTGTGGGATCGATCCCTACTTCCGATACTACATATTTTTGCTATTAACTGAAGAAGGGTTAATTTGGGCGTACGCGATAAGCGCTACCAAATTTTGGCGCCGTTGCCGGGGATGGCAACATCTATTAGTGTCGATTTTTTCTATTTCATTTTTGTTATTTGCTTTCCCGCACGACTACTGAGGTTTGTTGATGAGTACAGGCGGATCGTTTGATTACAAGGATAATTCATATTACGATCCAGAAATCGAGAGGACGCTGCATCAAAGAAGGAGAGATACTCGGAGACAAGAAGCGGAGGGAAGGAACGATATGGCTGCAAACCAAAGTCTACGCCAACTGGCCAATCCAGATTTGGACCAACAACCTCTTTGCATAAATTTTCCTGCTTTCGCAACTAATGTAAGTTTTGAAATTAAATCGGGACTCATACATTTGTTGCCTTCTTTTCATGGACTCGTAGGAGAGGATCCCCACAAGCATCTGATGGAGTTTCATGTGGTTTGCACCACTATGAAACCGACGGGAATTACTGAAGATCAGATCAAGTTTAAGGGCTTTCCCTTTTTCTCTAAAGGACGCGGCGAAAGACTCGCTCTTCTACCTACCACCAGGCTCCATCACAACATGGACGGACCTCCAAAGAACGTTTTTGGAGAAGTACTTTCCAGCATCAAGAGCGGCTAACATACGCAAGGAGATCTACTCCATTAGACAATTCAGTGGAGAAACATTGCATGAGTATTGGGAACGCTTCAAAAAGTTGTGTGCAAGCTGCCCACAACACCAGATAAGTGCACACTTACTCATTCAATACTTTTATGAAGGTTTATTGTCTAGTGATAGGAACTTAGTCGATGCTGCGAGTGGGGGAGCCTTTGTCGATAAAACACCGGATGATGCGTGGAGCTTGATAGCCAACATGGCGGCCAACTCACAGCAGTTTGGCAACTTTCGACAGGAACCAGCACAAAGGAAACAAGGGGAGGTAAATGTTTCCAGCCTCGAACAACAACTGATAGATTTAACGTTTCTTGTGCGTGGTATGGCAGGTGTCAATGTGGGAAAGGTTAAACCTTGTGGTATATGTTTGGAGATGAGTCATACCACTGATGCATGTCCATCACTTCAAGAGACATCAGCTGAGCAAGTGCATGCAGCAGGGGAATTTCCGGGACAACCCCAACGAAGACATGACCCTTACTCCAACACATACAATCCAGGATGGAGAGACCACCCTAACTTGATTTATGGAACTCAATCGATAAATCACGTTCCTCCTCAAGCGCCACAACAACACCCTCCGCCATACAGACCACCTTTTCAGAGGGCACAACAACAACCCAATTATCCTTCTACTACTGACAGGTTAGAGGTTATAATTCAAGATCTTGCTCACAATGTTACTAAATTTCAACAGGAAACAAGATCGAGCATTCAAACCTTGAATACCCAAGTGGGTCAAATAGCCATTGCACTTAATAGAGTTGAAGCAACCGGATCAACCACTCTACCATCCCAAACAGTGGTGAATCCGAGAGAAAATGTCAATGCAGTCACAACTAGGAGTGGGAAGGAATTGGAGGTGCCAGAGAAGATAGAGAAAGAACCATCAAAGGGTGAGGAAGAAAAGGAAGTTGGAGGAAAGACCGGGATAGAACATGAGGCACCTAAAGGTAAGCCTCCTTCTTTTTCTGAGTATAAAGTACCACCCCCTTTTCCCCAAGTTTTGAAAGATAACAGGAAAGACGCTGGACTCAAAGGCCTATATGAGACCTTCCGAAGATGTGAGATAAACATACCATTACTGGACGCAATCCAACAAGTATCGCATTATGCGAAATTCTTGAAGGAATTATGCACTGCCAAGAGGAGTCATAGATTGAAGGGACCCCAGAAAGTTGAACTGGGTGAAAACGTTTCAGCGGTGATACAAAGAAAAATCCCTACCAAGTGTAAGGATCCAGGTATGTTCTCTATCCCGTGCACCATTGGTACCACTCGACTTGAAAAAGCCATGTTAGATCTAGGAGCATCAATTAATGTTATGCCATATTCCATATATGCTTCGTTACAACTTGGTCCCTTGAGTCCTACTAGAGTGGTGATTCAATTAGCGGATAGATCTAGTGCATATCCTAGGGGTTTAATTGAAGATGTGTTGGTGCAAGTAAATGAACTAGTCTTCCCAGCTGATTTTTATATCCTTGACATGGAAAATGGTGATAAGAGTAGTCCTATATTGTTAGGAAGATCTAAGACTAAGATAGATGTCCATAGTGGTACCCTCACTATGGAGTTTGATGGTGAGATTGTTACATTTAACATCTATGATGCCATGAAATATCCTTGCAATAATGATGATACTGTGTACTCTGTTGATGTTATTGATTACCTGTCCCAGGAAGTTTTTGAGAATACAGGGAAAGATGAACTGGAAAGCACTCTTACCACGGACATGGAGAAGGAAGACGAAGCAACACCCCTCATGGACGAAGTGAAGCACACCGTTGACGCACTGGATGATACACCTGAGCTATCTCAGTCAGGTACTGTTTCTTTTATATCACTACCTGTTTCTAATACCAGGATTCCCCCATCTATTTTGCAGGCACCCAAAATCGAGCTTAAGCCGCTGCCAACTCATCTCAAGTACGTATTCCTTGGTGAAGGTAATACACTACCAGTGATCATCTCCAGCAAGTTGAGGGATGATCAAGAGAAGGACCTGATTCATGTGCTCAAGGAGCACAAGACTGCTATAGGCTGGACCATTGCAGACATAAAGGGAATCAGTCCCTCCACATGCATGCACCGGATTCTACTGGAGGACGGAGGAAGCCCCACACGTCAACCACAAAGGAAGCTGAACCCACCCATGATGGATGTGGTGAAGGAGGAGATTCTGAAGCTCTTATCAGTTGGCGTGATATATCCTATATCTGATAGCCAATGGGTTAGTCCGGTACGAGTGGTTCCTAAGAAGACCGGTATTACTGTGATCAAGAATAAAGACGATGAACTTATTCCCACACGCATTCAAAATGGCTGGCGCGTGTGCATTGACTACCGGAAGCTCAACGCTGTGACTCGAAAAGACCACTTCCCTCTACCTTTTATTGATCAGATGCTTGAGAGGTTAGCATGCCATTCATTTTACTGTTTTCTTGACGGTTACTCGGGCTATTTTCAGATTGCAATTGCTCCGGAGGACCAAGAAAAGACCACCTTCACATGTCCGTTCGGCACATTCGCATACCGTCGCATGCCCTTTGGCCTCTGCAATGCCCCAGCTACTTTCCAACGGTGTATGGTCAGTATCTTTTCTGAGTTTATTGAACATATCTTAGAAGTATTCATGGATGATTTTATTGTTTACGGTAACTCATTCAAGGATTGCTTATCTATCCTTACACTAGTTTAGAAGACGTGCATCGATACTAACCTTGTTTTAAATTCTGAGAAATGTCATTTTATGGTCGAACAAGGTATAGTACTAGGTCATGTTGTGTCTGCCAATGGTATAGAGGTCGATAAGGCGAAAATTGATGTCATGCAATCTATACCTTATCCTACTTGTGTTCGGGATGTGCGCTCGTTTCTTGGTCATGCAGGTTTTTACAGGAGGTACATCAAAGACTTTGCCAAGATAGCTACACCTTTGTGTAAGTTACTACAAAAGGATGTCCCGTTTTAGATGACTAACGAAGGCAAGAGCGCTTTTGATACACTGAAGAAGTCATTGACTTCTACCCCTATTATCCAACCACCCGACTGGAACAAGCCTTTCGAGATCATGTGCGATGCAAGTGATTATGCGGTTGGTGTTGTCTTGGGACAAAAAGAGGGCAATGCTTCACATGCCATCTACTACGCATCCAAAACCTTGAATGACGCCCAACGCAACTACTCTACTACTGAGAAGGAGCTATTAGCAGTCGTTTTTGCTCTTGAAAAATTTAGATCTTATTTACTTGGTACTAAGGTGATTGTTTATTCTGATCATGCAGCTCTTCGCTATCTGATGACGAAGAAGGAGGCAAAACCAAGGCTAATAAGATGGATTTTGCTCTTGAGTGAATTCGACATCCAAATCAAGGATAAGAAGGGCAGCGAGAACAAAGTAGCGGACCACTTAAGCCGTCTACCACATTTGGACGATGAGCTGTGTTTGAAGGAGGAGTTCCCGGATTAGCACCTTTTCGCCATAAACGACAATTTACCATGGTACGCTCATATTGTGAATTTTTTAGCTTCTAATGTGCTACCCCATGAACTCTCTAGGGCAACGAGCCAAGATTATAAGTGACGCCAAGTACTACGTATGGGATGACCCTTACTTATGGAAGAACTGTGCGGACCAAATCATTCGACGATGCATACCCGAGACAGAGGTAAATGCCATTCTTACATTCTACCACTCATATGCGTGTGGTGGACATTTTGGAGCAAAGAGGACATCGAGAAAGGTACTGGAATGTGGGTTCTTTTGGCCCACCCTATTTCGTGACTCATATCTTTTCTTCAAGAATTGTGCACAATGTCAACTGACAGGTAATCTCTCCCAAAGAAAGGAGATGCCCCAACAACCCATTCTCATTTCTGAAATTTTTGACGTGTGGGGCATCGACTTTATGGGACCTTTTCCTATGTCTTATGGTCATATCTATATACTGCTTGCTGTTGATTATGTATCGAAATGGGTGGAAGCTATAGCTACCCGGACTGACGATTCCAAGGTTGTTGCAGATTTTATCAAGCATAACCTTTTTCTCTAGATTTGGAATCCCACGAGCCATCATCAGTGATCGAGGGACACACTTCTGCAATCGGACAGTGGAAAGTCTATTCAAGAAATACCACGTAACTCACAAGGTCTCCACTGCCTATCATCCGCAAACAAATGGCCAAGCCGAGGTCTCCAACCGAGAAATCAAGGCCATATTGGAGAAACCGTCAACCCGACACGGAAAGATTGGAGCTTGAGACTTGATGATGCACTATGGGCCTACAGGACCGCATACAAGACCCCGATAGGTATGTCCCATTATAGACTGATTTTTGGAAAACCGTGTCATCTTCTTGTAGAGTTGGAGCACAAAGCGTACTGGGCAGTGAAGAACTTCAACATGAACTATGATGAAAGTGGGGTGTATAGGACGCTGCAATTGCAAGAGCTCGAGGAGATTCGAAATGACGCATATGAAAGTGCCAGATGTTACAAAGGGAAGACAAAGGATTTTCACGACAAGATGATCTCCAGGAGGAATTTTGAAGTTGGTCAGAAAGTTCTCCTTTACCATTCCCGCCTTCGTCTATTTCCAGGTAAGCTTCGTTCCAGGTGGCATGGTCCTTATGTAGTTACTAATGTGTTTTCCCATGGTGCAGTTGAGATTCAGAGTTTGGACACCACGAAGACATTCAAAGTGAATGGTCACCGATTGAAGCACTATTATGAAGGTGTCCAAAATGAAGACGGAGGACGAGTAGACATCAAGGTGGCTCTAGAAGACCCACCTACTTTCGATTAAGGAAGGGGATAGCGTCGGGCCACCGACGTTAAACAGAGGCGCTGCTTGGGAGGCAACCCAAGGGGAGTTAGTTTATTTTCTCCCTTTTATTTGTATTGCTTTCATAGTTGGACTTTTCTTTTCTATTGTCTTTTTGCATTACATTGGGGACAATGTAAGATTTAAGTATGGGGGAGGGATTAGTAGTGTGTTATTGTTTTTCTTATTTCAAAAATACAAAAAAATCAAAAAATTTAAAATTTTGAGCTCATAGTTAGTAATGAACGCATGCTTAGAATCACTAGCCCATGATGAAACCCAATTGATATCATGCATGCTTTTGAACATAGGTGAATTGTTAACTTTGGAACACTTTGAACTCTAATGCAAAGTTTACTTTAACTTAGTAAGTGAATATCTTGAGCACAATTTTGTCATGACTTGTGAAGTGTGCATAACTTAGTGAAGATTGTGTGAAGCTTGTGATAGTCTTAAGAAGTCTCTAATACATGCTAGAACTTAACTACATGCTCTTTGAAGCGTATGTCTAGACTACTTGCAAACATGAAAGTGATATAGGCAATCTTTGATGCGTTTGAGCCTTTCAAGCCTACCATATGAACAAATCTATCTTTAGTACCTTTTTTGAGCCTTAATGCAAAAGAATGGGAGTATGCTAAGCATACTCAAGACCCCCATTCAACATTCCTTGACTAGCTTATCATCCTTCCCTAATGAGCCTAAATGTGATTCTAATCCATACCTTTTAAGGGAGTATGATGTATTTCATTCAAATGCACTTGGGAATCATTGAAGTATATTTGTGAGCTTAATTGTCAAAAGAATGGAATGCATGAAAGAAAAAGGGATGCCTTAAAAAAAATAGATAAAAATATGACTCCAAGGGGAGCCAAGGCACAAAGGAAGAAAAGTGTTGAAATAAACCTTGAGAAAAGGATCAAAGTTGAAAAATTCATGCAAGAAGAGAAGCTTTTAGTGTGCATTTCATCATACTCTCTTGTTTGAATATCCTTACCCTTTCTTTCATAAGCCAATACCTAGGCCAAGCTACAAGCTAATAAAGACCTACTTGATTTATGTTTGCAAAGTAGCTAAGATAGTGGAGAAGAGTATGCAAGTGAGCTTATACTTGTGTTAGTGTATGACTTAAACTATTATGGCTTTGCATCTTTTGGATCTATAATTTGTACACAACACTTGTTTATGACCACACACACACGTTCACTACTTCGTTGGGTACGAAATGTTTAGGGATTGAACTTGTTTCAATGTTAACTTTTCACCGCCGTTCATTATTATGCATGTTAAAATTGTTGAGGCATTAAAGTGAGAACAAGTTGCTTTGTTATGAACCTATGAGCCAACCAAAAATATTGTAGTTTTATTTGTTTACTCGAGGTCGAGTAAAGAGTAAGTATGGGGGAGTTTGATGTGAATAGAAATAGACACATCTTTAGTGCTTAATTGTCTACGATTTGGTAGGTTTTGATAGATAATTTGATATGTATGCTACCTAATCGTATATTTGTGTAATTGTAGGTACAATCGAAGAAAACGAGCTAAAAATGATGTGTAAAGACCAAGAAGAGACATGGACATGACAAGGACTCAAAGTTGATCAAGAAAAGGGCAAAAATGTAATTTTGGAGGTGGCAATCGATCGCCTGGAAGAGGAAATCGATCGCCTATGGATATAAACTTTTGCAACAAAACTCACGGGTCAGCGATCGATCGCGAATTCCAGGCGATCGATCGCGAAAGTCTACTGGAGCCCAGCGATCGATCGCGATAAAGTGGAGATCGATCGCCTCAAGAAATTCGCTAAAAAAAAAATAAACTAGCGATCGATCGCCACACATCAGGCGATCGATCACCGAAGAGTCCGGAAATTAGGAAATTGAGTCTTTTACCATGTTTAAAAGATTGTATCCCATTTTTTATCACTCCCATACCCTAAAACTCGAGACTAAGCCTCATTAGCAGCAGCTTTTGATAGTTTTTCCAACATTGAGAATAATTGGAGATTTTAGATTAATTTTCTTTGAAGTTTTGTCAAGAACAACGAAGAACGGGACCGGAATTGTGACTATTATTAGTAATTTCTTCTCCTTAATTATTTTAATGTTTTCGAAGAATATGTTGTTAATTTTAGATTCAATTATGCTAGGCTAAAACCCTTTGATTCTTGGTTAAAGGGATACCTACTTTTGGATTTGAATCTTTTATGAGAATTTGGTTTGATTGTTGAATTAGATTTCGATTTCAATTTGTTTCTCAATTTCGAATTCCATGATTGTTGTGTTTGTGTATTAGACCGATCACCTAATATTCAAGTACATAATCGATAGTTTGTTAAGAAAAAACTAAGATCAATAATTAGCCGGCTATAGGTGTTATTGAATTCTTAGGAGAAAAGGTTGAGTAATCAATTTTAACGGCTGTAGTTTTCATTGATTAGATTTATCGAACTCATTAGTTTTGAAAACTATCATTGATTTAATCATTAACGGCTGTAGTGGTGATTAGAGATTTGGTAAGGGTTGAATTGAATGCTGTTTTCTCTTTGACCATGAATAAGATGAGTAGGAATTGAATTTCCAATCGATAGATAATCGAAAGAATTCGAATGTTTTGATTTGATGACTAAAAGATAATTTTCCAAAAGTACGGTTACCTGAAAACCAAGAATCGCTTTAATCCCAACAAATCATCAACCGTTACAATGATATTCACTCATCTATTAAGCTCTCAAATACAATGAATAGAGTGAATATATATGGCACAAATGATCTCTAACTAGATCTGATATAGCAAGGTAAGTGGTGCCAAAGGTTTGGGGAGTGCTCTTCATTTAGCAACTTTTCTTTTTGAAGTTCCCCAATTGAATCCCAAGTGGGTTTGCTTTGGAAGGCTTGGATTGATCTTCAATCAGCTGTTATTGAGCTTCCAAATCATGTATATATAGCCCCAAATAATGATATATACGTTAGACACAAGAATATGCCCGTTGGAGAAGGTTCTGCACCATTCCCGAGCTTGCAAGGGTCATATTCTGGTTTCTGGGCTGTTTGTATTTCGGACCGGATTGGCCGGATCAGCTTGGGCAGATCAGTCTGGCCGGATCAGCATGGTAGATCAGTCTGGCAGATCAGCACGGGCAAATCAGTCTGGTCCATATCAGCAAGGGCAGATCAATCTGGTCCGGATCAGTCTGGTCCGTCAGCTTGATACAAAAACAGATTGATAAACTTGCTCTTCGATCTGTTGCTTGTAACTCTTAATTCTTTGATTTCTGGGCAAAGTGATCCACATAAAAGTTGTATCCCTTTCTCTTAGCTTTCCACGGAATCAAGAATCGCTCAATTTCGAGTTTGTATGAGAGAGTTATGCTTGAAATACGAGGCGATGCTCCTGCTGTCTGTTTGCTGGATGCAGCAGCACATGGCGTGACTTGCAGAAGCTTTTTGGCCATCTTAACGTCCGATTCAGTATTTTACTTCCAAAAATGACTTGTATATCTTTGTCTTAGCTTTCCAACCCATACCGAATCATTCCGTTCCGATAAGCGAGCTGAGAGTTATGCCCACCAGACTGACAGTTGCTTGCTGAAACAGCTTGCTGTTTCTTCGCGGTACAGCTCGATCTTGCACGCGTCTTTTCTCCTTGATAACATTTGAACTAGCCGATCTGTTGTGAAATATGACTTTTAGTATTTTAAGTTGGCTGTTCAATCTCTTTAGAAGCACGCCATTTCGATATCTGAGGTATGAGATATGATCGAAACAATCCGCTCTGCCAGGATTTCAGACTTGGTCCAGCTTGATATTTTCAAACTACTTCTTTATAATTCATCAAGCTTCTAAGTTATGATCTATGAACTGCACACTTGATGAAATATGTTAACACAATAACAAGTTTTGTTAACATCAAAACCAAGATTATTCGGGTTTCCAAAACCCAACAATCTCCCCCTTTTTTATGATCACAAAACTTGAATAAAAATATGAACATTAAAGCACAATGTTGCATAACAAGAAAAATCATATTTTTTAAATAACATATTTCTCCCCCTTTTTGTGTGAATCAAAAAAAGGAAGACAAATAAAATTTACTCCCCCTCAAGGATTGAGATTAAACTCTCCCCCTTAATTTTAAAATGTTTGAAAATTTGAGCAAATGAGGGGCAAATGGGGTAGGCTAAAACAAATTAAAAAAAAGCAATGCACATAAATTCTTGAACAAAAATAACCTCTTTTGATGATGTATGAAGCATACTTGGCAACAAATTTGAATTTCTTGACAAAACTCAACAATGTCCATTTCATCTTTCAGCGGTGGCAGCACACTGAGTCCAACTTTACAGAATAAACTGTATCTCCTCGTGAAGAATTAGGCTGCAAGACCTATACTGTTACGATCCTCTATGAGTTTAGTTTGCAACGCAAAAAATGGTTCGTCAATTGGACATCCTAGCAAGAAGTTATGCCAAGTTTCCCAAAGTCGCTGCAAGCTGCCAGAAAAACTAAAATGCTTCGAAAATTGTTAGAAAAAATCTCAAAATAAAAATTTTAAACTAAAAAACGAGTTAAGAACAGATTGAACGAAAATTAAACCTTTAAAATAGATTTTAAAATTATTTTCGTGCAAAATGAATGCAATGAAATTGATTTTTATGCTAAAAAGTTTTCATACACCATATTTTGAAAAAATATGCTATGAAAATATTTCATGCTCGTGAAAAATTTTGAAAATGATTTTAAAAGATATCCGCTAAAAAAAATCGGTTAAAATGCTTTCCAAGAACAACCTGCTCTGATACCACTTGTCGGGATCGATTCCGGGGGTGGGTTGCCATTCCACACCCAAGTTCAACCAACTTGAGCTTCAATAGCTCGTGTTCTTGAATTAATGCACCGAGAGATTATATCGAGTTCGATTACAAAATCGAGCGGAAGACACTCGACATAACCCGCTCTAAAACCGATTAAACATTTGAAAGATATTTTAAAGATATGCAATTAAAGTAAATAAACAAGCATTTGTTTATGGAAGTTCGAAGGTGGTGTAATCCTTCTATGTCTCCCCTTCTTCCACCTCATGGAAGGATTACACTAGAAGACTTTGATTTATACAATCCCGTTGTACAAACCCGATCCAGTTGCGAATTCCCCATCCAACTCAACTATATATGTTCTTTAATGTCTCACATACAAAGACCTCTCAATCGGTTGTGATAAATCATCAACCGTTACAATGATATTCACTCATCTATTAAGCTCTCAAATACAATGAATAGAGTGAATATATATGGCACAAATGATCTCTAACTAGATCTGATATAGCAAGGTAAGTGGTGCCAAAGGTTTGGGGAGTGCTCTTCATTTAGCAACTTTTCTTTTTGAAGTTCCCCAATTGAATTCCAAGTGGGTTTGCTTTGGAAGGCTTGGATTGATCTTCAATCAGCTGTTATTGAGCTTCCAAATCATGTATATATAGCCCCAAATAATGATATATACGTTAGACACAAGAATATGCCCGTTGGAGAAGGTTCTGCACCATTCCCGAGCTTGCAACGGTCATATTCTGGTTTCTGGGCTGTTTGTATTTCGGACCGGATTGGCCGGCAGCTTGGGCAGATCAGTCTGGCCGGATCAGCATGGTAGATCAGTCTGGCAGATCAGCACAGGCAGATCAGTCTGGTCCATATCAGCAAGGGCAGATCAGTCTGGTCCGGATCAGTCTGGTTCGTCAGCTTGATACAAAAACAGATTTATAAACTTGCTCTTCGATCTGTTGCTTGTAACTCTTCATTCTTTGATTTCTGGGCAAAGTGATCCACATGAAAGTTGTATCCCTTTCTCTTAGATTTCCACGGAATCAAGAATTGCTCGATTTCGAGTTCGTATGAGAGAGTTATGCGTGAAATACAAGGCAATGCTCCTGTTGTCTGTTTGCTGGATGCAGCAGCACATGGCGTGACTTGCAGAAGCTTTTTGGACATCGTAACGTCCGATTCAGTCTTTCACTTCCAAGGATGACTTGTAGATCTTTGTCTTAGCTTTCCAACCCATACTGAATCGTTCCATTCTGATAAGAGAGCTGAGAGTTATGCCCACCAGACTGACAGTTGCTTGCTGAAACAGCTTGCTGTTTCTTCGCGGTACAGCTCGATCTTTCAGGCGTCTTTTCTCCTTGATAACATTTGAACTAGCCGATCTGTTGTGAAATATGACTTTTAGTATTTTAAGTTGGCTGTTCAATCTCTTTGGAAGCACGCCATTTCGATATCCGAGCTATGAGATATGATTGAAACAATCCGCTCTGCCAGGATTTCAGACTTGGTCCAGCTTGATATTTTCAAACTACTTCTTTATAATTCATCAAGCTTCTAAGTTATGATCTATGAACTGCACACTTGATGAAATATGTTAGCAACACAATAACAAGTTTTGTTAACATCAAAACCAAGATTATTCGGGTTTCCAAAACCCAACATAATTGATTTCCTTATGATATAAGATAGAGCCACTTGCATCCCTTTACATCCCATCCACCTCACATCAGCTTTTTGGTCCCTAAACCCCCTCCCCTCATCCATAAGCTGTTGTTTTCGTTTTTGAAACAAGAGAGGAGGTGAAGGCTTTGAAAAAGGGGTCATTTTGTGATTCCTTGCTAAAAACTTGAAGCTCAAGTGGTAAGCTTTCATTATTGTAAAGTTTTGTTGAGTATTGGTTGGTTTTGATGTTGTATCTTGGGGTTCAAGGGGTAGTCCTTGTTCTATCATTGTTGTTTATGCTGGGAGTTAGGTTTTGTAGTGTTTGGATGGTTTTTGGTTGGTTTTATATTGTAAATTGAAGTGGGTTTGAGTTGTAGGTGATTTGGTGTTGAAAGGAGCTCATTCTTGGAGGATTCTCACGTTTACAGGGCTGCTCGATCGATCCGAAAATATTTTCGATCGATCGAGCATGGCAGAATGTGTTTTGTGGCGTTGGAACAGTGGACCGATCGATCGGGATTTTGACCGATCGATCGGAGGGTGGTTCTCTATCGATCGAGATGAAATTTCGATCGATCGAGATGGCCAGTATGTTGGTGCCCCTTTTTGTTGTTTCTTGGCTCTTTTTGGGTGTCTTGCATGCTTCGCCCCGGGTTATTTTAAAAGGTTAATTGTCATGGATTGACTATTTTTTTGGGGTATTATGCATGCTTAGCCGGGAACTTTTATAATTCGGTTATCGTCATGGATTGACGATACGATTTGGTGTTGTGATCGTACTAGGGCACGTGATTGCATGCCTATGTTTAATTGTGAAATATTTATGTGTTTTAGCACATATTTCTCGGGGCATGGAACTCAAGCTAGGCTTGACATGGACTACGGAATTCTAAGGTACGTATGACATACGAGCATAGCCTATTATAATGTTGCAACTGTAAAAATGCATGATATGTGATAATTGCATTAAATGGACATTGAAACACATGGTGTGTAATAACCGCATTATATGGACATTGGAATACATGGCGTGTGGTAATTGCATCAAATAGGCATTGAAATGCATGGTACATGATACTTGGTATAAATGGATAGCGATATGCATGGTAAATGGTATTTGTGTCAAATGGTTATACATGGGGAACTATACGGTGTCGTTATTAAGCGCACAATGAATTGGAATGCTGTCGTCGTAGAGCGACCATCGGTAATGACGCCGCTATTGTTGAGCGTGCGCGGGGTTTAGAATGCCGCTATCATGGAGCGAGCAATGAAACTGGAACATGGAATTATTGGTTCGATATATTTGAAATCTATGGTATTTTATATAATGATTTTACCATGTTGGTTATGGAACTGGCATAATAGAACGGTATTAGTTAATCTATGTGACGATTAACTGGCTTTGGGAATCTGATGAGTTTGGTTATTTTGAGAACAGGGACAATACAGGGGATCCCGGATGAGGGTGCTACCATCCAGGGAGTATCATTTAAATTATGGCATTTACATTCTGTAAATTATGAATTGCATTGTTATGATTATTGGATTGGTTGTATTGGTATGCTCACCCCGTGTGGGGGCTGTCTCTGTTGGGGTAGGTATTACAGGTGTAGCAGCGGCTTGGAGTTGAGCTCGGGCTGTTGATTAGAGGTACTTCCAGGTTCGAGGTACCAGACCTTATTGGATAGACGCACAGATCCAGAGTTGAGATCGAGTTGCGCTTGGGAAGTGCTTCCAGGATCGAAGCACTAGTAACGGTATCCAGTAGAGTGTTTTATACATTAGATACACGCGTGTTCATTGGGTGCTCTTATGTGAGTACATTTGACGTGTATATAGAATGTATAAATGGACTACGGCTCTTCTCTATTCATTCATGGTTTGCATGCAATTAAATATGGAATTGCTAAATTAATTAAGAGCATGTTAGTGTATTATGAGGGTGCATGTTATATGAATAATCTTGGCTGGGGAATTTGTATATTATGTGGATTAAATGTAAGAAATTTTCTGGATATCATATGGTGTTGCACTTACATATGGTTTTCCCCTTGATATTATGAAAATATGCACTAATGGTATGCTTAATGCACTAATAACGGGTTAAGGGCACGGGGGTCCTTACATTAGTGGTATCAGAGCAGTGGTTAGCTCTTTGGGGCTGTTGAGGGCCTAGGAACATGTTAATAGGAATGAGAAGCACATACTTATGCATGATTGCTTATGTGCGTTTATGATATGTGTTCATAATTGGAATATGTGTTGCTAACCATGGTGGTTGCAGGGTCTTATGAGACATGGACTATGCATTACGGTTGCATAGATATACATCGGAGTGATGAACTTAATGCTTTGCCGCTAAATTTTGGAGCGATGTGCATTAAAATACACTCATGGCGATATTTATTGGAATACGGGTTATGCATTATGGTTGCATGCACTTCGAAGCGATGATGCCGCTGTCGTGTCGAAGCGATGGTAAATGTCGCTGTCATGTCAAAGCGATGATGCCGCTGTCGTGCCGGAACAATTATTGGAACACGGGTTATGCATTACGGTTGCATGCACTTCGAAGCGATGATGTCGATGTCGTGTCGAAGCGATGGTAAATACCGCTATCACGTCGAAGCGATGATGCCGCTGCCGTGCCGGAACAATTGTTGGAATATGGGTTATGCATTACGGATGCATACATGGTGTAGCGATGTGAATACTTGCCGCTGTCATATTATAGTGATGAAGAATATTTGCCGCAAATATGTCGAAGCGAAGGATAATGCCGCTGTCATATTATTATCGCGAGGGATATTATGCCGCTAATATGTCGAAGCGAGGGGTATTTCCGCTGTCATGCCGGAACGATGGTAAATGCCGTTGTCGTGTCGAAGCGATGGTAAATGCCGCTGTCACGTCGAAGCGATGGTACCACCGTCATGTCGAAGCGATGATGCCGCTCTCGTGTCGAAGCGATGTTACATGCCGCTGTCACGTCGAAGCGATGATGCCGCTGTCATGACGTAGCAATGCGATCGGGAACAAAGTACTACATGAGTGTGAGTACCTCTTGAGTCCGCGATTATGCCGCTGGGTATTCTATTAGGCGATGGTTCATGCCACCGGGTATTCTATTGGCGATGGTTCATGACGCCGGATATTCTATTGGCGATGGTTCATACCACCAGGTATTCTATGGCGATGGTTCATGCCGCCAGGTATCATATAGCGATGGTACATTCCGCTACATCTATTGGTGATGATTCATGCCGCCAGATATCTATAGCGATGTCTTATGCCGCTGATTTTATGGCGAGGGATCATGCCGCTGATTCTATAGCAATGGATTATACCGCTATGTGCGTAGCACTGGATTATGCCGCCTACGAGCAATGGATGCTACTTGTGTACCACTGGTGGACGATGGATACAGGTATTCCGCTATCTTGATAGCGATAAGGTATGGCATATTACTTTTGTTATCATTATTGTTAATATTATGTGCTGTTTCTATACTGTCATGTGTTTGACGACGGGATTATGAGTGTCGTGTATCGACCGGTACCGTCATATGTTTGACGATATTATTTGGGATGTCTATGTGGACGTGTGGCGTCGTCTTGGTGAATAATATATTCATGTTTATGAATTTGGTTGTATGGTTTGAGTGCCAATGGTGAGCACATGGTAGAGTCTGAGTCACTAGTTGACGAGACCTTTTGCCGAGCAGGTTTGCTCGATGGAGCATGGGATGCATTGTACCGGTGAATGTACAGCATCATATTATAGAGGTAAATATTTGTCGAGCAGTGATACCCTTGGGTATGCTCGCTGGGATGGCTAAGGCCAAGCGATTGGTTGTAAGAGTAGTGATTGAGGAAACTACTCGCTTGTTGTTGTGATGTGGTGTAGACATGGTCACACCCACCCTGAGGGTGTGGGATAAGTCCTAATGGATTAGGATTGCTTCGTGGTTGAGCAAGGACACCGGGATGTCCATTATGCTTTGGTGTGTTAGAGATATGTTGGGTGATGACCCACAACTCTAATGGCTTGTACGGTATGGTATACCAGGATTAGACGTGTGTCTCTTTGGTAGGTTGGTATGAGCCTATGGGGCCAGCGGATCGCTAGCCAGGTATGGTTGCAATGTTTTAGTGTGCTTGTGATAGCCATTATACTACTCGTTGGATTCGAGTTCAGTGAATCGTATGAAGATACGATGAGGACTTTTGGTAGACTCTTGTAGTCTCTATTTGGCATGATTGAGGCAGGGAATACCTCACGGAGACGTTTATACGTCGAATGTTTTGAGAGACTTGTTATGGGGCAGCTCAATTCTGTTGGGAATGCCAACGTGAGTGTCAACAAGTCGTTGTTAGCTCTGATTGAGCATCCTTGCATAGGAAATGCGACGGGAGTCACAATTGGAATTGTGGAGTATAGCTAGTGGGGTAACACTGCTATACTGATTTTATCTCCTGGAGAGATTTGGTTTGTACTGTCATGGAGACAGCTGGTATTGGTTGTGGGTTGATCGTGAATCAACCGGGGTAAGCCCTACTAGTGTCGGGCTATGTGATAGCTTCATACTTCCGGTGAGACGTTCGAGGAGACGTCTCCGGAGAATACTCGAGATTGTGTAGTACTATGGTCTTAGTACAGAGCATCTTTTGATGAGTATACATGGCGTATACGGGTTTCGATTTGGTAATAATTGCTTTGATGCACTATTTTGAACCAATTGATGATGCATTATTTTGAACCCATTGAGTATTTCAGGGTTCCGGATATATCTTGGTATGAATATATCCAGTTTCCGAACGGTGGTTCGAGGTTGGAGGGTCATGGATTCATGACATTTTCCTTGAGAGGAAGACAGTATTGATATACCTGCCGGTTGAATCTTTTGGGAGATTCGTTGTTTTGGTTCGTGTGGTGTTGATGTTGAAATCACACCCTTTAGTTTTGGTTTGTCAACCATCATTCTCCGTGGGGTGAGAATAATTGAGGTTTGACAGTTTGTTTTGGGATTTGAGCATGATTGGAGATACCCGAGTCAATTGCATAGAGTATGCATGTTGTGTTGGTATATGGCATGTATGCCGTGTGTGTATACGAATACCAACTCTATTTCGTTCCTTGTTGAACGTCGGTTTAGTGTGCTTGGTTTGATGAATCTCCGGTGGGAGATTGTGGCAATTTGAGATTGTAATCTCGATGGCACGATGCATCCTGAGGAATAGTCGAGGGGTTCGTTTGACTTCCCTT
The DNA here is from genome assembly GCA_907163345.1 of Haberlea rhodopensis. Taxonomy (NCBI): domain Eukaryota; kingdom Viridiplantae; phylum Streptophyta; class Magnoliopsida; order Lamiales; family Gesneriaceae; genus Haberlea; species Haberlea rhodopensis. The sequence continues at coordinate 5,458,001 of CAJQUN010000032.1, forward strand.
GAAAGGGCTTGTCGTGTCTTAGGACCGTGGTAATTCTTGCTGGTCGATTTGATAGCTCTCCTGTTTTAGGATTGTTGAATCCCAAGAAAAATGAAGGGTGGCCAGGATTCAGATTTGTTTAGTGTCACGGTTGACATGTGCTTAGGAATGCAATTGTTTGTCTTGCATGTCCCCTGTGGAACTTGAGACCTTGTGGAGTCTCGATAGTGTGTTTTGGACCAAGATGGGACTTCTTGGAAACGCATGGATGTGGACATCTGTAGTGACGTGTTTTGTGTGGATTAGTGACCGTGGGTTACCCGATCCGGGTTGCAAGTGGTACAACTACTCCTTTGGAGGAGATGGACTCGGAAGCAAAATCGGATTTTCTGTGAGTATACTGTTGTATACTAGTGGTCCCCATTATAACGATGCATGTTAAGCGTCGTGGGCAAGTGATGGAGATATCATGGGATGATATCTATGTCAGAACCAAGGGAGATTTGGTTGATTTGCAGTCGTGGCGGACTGACTTCTGGGACGATTCTCATCGAGGTATGTTGTTATCTTTTGGGTTGTATTGGTTTTGGCGTTTGCTCTATTTTAGAGCTTGGTGCGAGATTGGTGTTCTCGCAGTTGATAATTCGATTCTAATGTGGTCCAGAATCGGGGATGTGACTTTGTCTTGTTTGTGTAGTCCTGGTGTTACGTGGAGTACACCGGTGCAAATTTTGAGGACAAAATTTTATTAGTGGGGGATAATTGTGATGTCATGGGATTATTGGTATTAATCCCGGAGGGTTATTAATCTTTAATGGTTTTTTTATTGTGGCAATTAGGAATTAATTGTGTTTATATGATTCTTACGGTGATAATTAATATATGTGTTGGAACTAATGATCTTGGTAAAAATGCTTAGTCACATGGTATGGGTGACCTGGGGTACATTTCGGGGTGCATGTTATGCATGTTGGGAAATTAGGGGTAATTATGGCTTGATGGTGAAATTGATAATTATTTTCGGAAAAGCATGGTTCTAATTGGGATTTTGATGCATTTTGGTAAATGCTTTTAAAATATCATGTTGGGGTGTTTTATACACCATGCTTTTGTTTAAGTTTATATAATTGATTTCCTTATGATATAAGATAGAGCCACTTGCATCCCTTTACATCCCATCCACCTCACATCAGCTTTTTGGTCCCTAAACCCCCTCCACTCATCCATAAGCTGCTATTTTCGTTTTTGAAACAAGAGAGGAGGTGAAGGCTTTGAAAAAGGGGTCATTTTGTGATTCCTTGCTAAAAACTTGAAGCTCAAGTGGTAAGCTTTCATTATTGTAAAGTTTTGTTGAGTATTGGTTGGTTTTGATGTTGTATCTTGGGGTTCAAGGGGTAGTCCTTGTTCTATCATTGTTGTTTATGTTGGGAGTTAGGTTTTGTAGTGTTTGGATGGTTTTTGGTTGGTTTTATGTTGTAAATTGAAGTGGGTTTGAGTTGTAGGTGATTTGGTGTTGAAAGGAGCTCATTCTTGGAGGTTTCTCACGTTTACAGGGCTGCTCGATCGATCCAAAAATATTTTCGATCGATCGAGCATGGCAGAATGTGTTTTGTGGCATTGGAACAGTGGACCGATCGATCGGGATTTTGACCGATCGATCGGAGGGTGGTTCTCGATCGATCGAGATGAAATTTCGATCGATCGAGATGGCCAGTATGTTGGTGCCCCTTTTTGTTGTTTCTTGGCTCTTTTTGGGTGTCTTGCATGCTTCGCCCCGGGTTATTTTAAAAGGTTAATTGTCATGGATTGACTATTTTTTGGGGTATTATGCATGCTTAGCCGGGAACTTTTATAATTCGGTTATCGTCATGGATTGACGATACGATTTGGTGTTGTGATCGTACTAGGGCACGTGATTGCATGCCTATGTTTAATTGTGAAATATTTATGTGTTTTAGCACATATTTCTCGGGGCATGGAACTCAAGCTAGGCTTGACATGGACTACGGAATTCTAAGGTACGTATGACGTACGAGCATAGCCTATTATAATGTTGCAACTGTAAAAATGCATGATATGTGATAATTGCATTAAATGGACATTGAAACACATGGTGTGTAATAACCGCATTATATGGACATTGGAATACATGGCGTGTGGTAATTGCATCAAATAGGCATTGAAATGCATGGTACATGATACTTGGTATAAATGGATAGCGATATGCATGGTAAATGGTATTTGTGTCAAATGGTTATACATGGGGAACCATACGGTGCCGCTATTAAGCGCGCAATGAATTGGAATGCTGTCGTCGTAGAGCGACCATCGGTAATGACGCCGCTATTGTTGAGCGTGCGCGGGGTTTAGAATGCCGCTATTGTGGAGCGAGCAATGAAACAGGAACATGGAATTATTGGTTAGATATATTTGAAATCTATGGTATTTTATATAATGATTTTACCATGTTGGTTATGGAACTGGCATAATAGAACGGTATTAGTTAATCTATGTGACGATTAAATGGCTTTGGGAATCTGATGAGTTTGGTTATTTTGATAACAGGGACAATACAGGGGATCCCGGATGAGGGTGTTACCATCCAGGGAGTATCATTTAAATTATGGCAAAATTTTGAATTGCAATGTTATGATTATTGGATTGGTGGTATTGGTATGCTCACCCAGTGTGGGGGCTGTCTCTGTTGGGGCAGGTATTACAGGTGTAGCAGCGGCTTGGGAGTTGAGCTCGGGCTGTTGATTAGAGGTACTTCCATTATTGGATAGACGCACAGATCCAGAGTTGAGATCGAGTTGCGCTTGGGAGGTGATTCCAGGATCGAAGCACCAGTAACGGTATCCAGTAGAGTGTTTTACATTAGATACACGCGTGTTCATTGGGTGCTCTTACGTGAGTACATTTTACGTGTATATGGAATGTATAAATGGACTACGGCTCTTCTCTATTCATTCATGGTTTGCATGCAATTAAATATGGAATTGCTAAATGAATTAAGAGCATGTTAGTGTATTATGAGGGTGCATGTTATATGAATAATCTTGGATGGGGAATTTGTATATTATGTGGATTAAATGTAAGAAATTTTCTGGATAGCATATGGTGTTGCACTTACATATGGTTTTCCCCTTGATATTATGAAAATATGCACTAATGGCATGGCTTAATGCACTAATAACGGGTTAAGGGCACGGGGGTCCTTACAATATACCCGTTGGACTCGAGATTTCCGTCATTTGGCACGGAATCACTTCTCTCCCTCTCCTCTCCCCCTCTTATCGTGTAACCCCCCCTTTCCCCTAACCCTCGTCTTTTCTCTTTGGAGAAAAATGGCCGGAGGCTCGATTTAGGAGCCGGATTCTTCGAATATAAGTTGGTAATCTCATTCCCCTCGCTTTTATCTTCGTTTGGATTGCGATTTTGTTGGTTTGGTTAAGTTTTGGGTTTAGTTTGAGTGATTTTTGGTAAAAATCATAAAATCTTTTGGGTTTGTTTTATTTTGGGTTGAGCACCCTGGTTGGAGGTCCTTGTGTGTGGATTTGTTGTGGTTTTGAGTTGGGAAGAGTTGGGGTATGATTTGTGGAGGTTTCAAGCTTTCAAAAATGGTGTTTTTCGAGTTGCAGGTCGCGGCGATCGATCGCCCGTTTTTGGCGATCGATCGCACGCAAGCAGTAGGCTTTTCAGCAAGGTGGCGATCGCTACTTTTGGGCGATCGATCGCCTCGCGCCAGTAAGGTCTGGCGAGCGATCGATCGCTCGATATAGCGATCGTTCGCCAGCAAGGTTTTGTTGGTTTTCTTTGCTTTTTCGTGGGATTTTGGATTCGCGACTTAAATGGTCGGCTTCCGGGGCAATGTTCACATTCCAATGGGAATGTTAGACTTTTAAAATGGTTTGGTTGGAGCCAAGTTAAATTAAACGGAACTCTCGGTTGAGTTTTTGGCTATCTTTTAAACTTGTAAAATGGTTTACTTTGGGTGTTATGTATGCTTAGCCAGTTGGCTTTTATTTGGTAATCGTCATGGATTGACGATGGGTTTTGAGGATGCAAACGTGCGTGGGCACGTGATCGCATGCTTATACTTGATTGTGAGTTGTTTATGTGTTTTAGCACATATTTCTCGAGGCATGGAACTCAAGCAAGGTTTGGCTTGGACTACGGAGACTTAAGGTACGTATGACGTACGAGCGTAGCCTATTATAATGTTGCAACTGTAAAATGCATGGTATGTGATAATTGCATTAAATGGGCATTGAAGCACATGGTGTGTGATGATTGCATTATATTGATATTGAAATACATGGCATGTGGTAATTGCACCAAATGGGTATTGAAATGCATAGTACATGATACTTGCTATAAATGGATAACAATATGCATGGTAAATGGTATTTGCGTCAAATGGTTATACATTGGGAACCATACGGTGCCGCTATTGAGCGAGCAATGATTTTGGATGCTATCGCCGTTGAGCGACCATCGGTTATGACGCCGCTATTGTTGAGCGTGCGCGGGGTTTAGTATGCCGCTATTGTGGAGCGAGCAATGAAATAGGAACATGAAATCATTGAATTGATTTATGTGATATTTTCGGTCTTTTATATAATGATTCTATTATATTGATTATGGAACTGGCATAACATAACGGTATTAGTTAATCTATGTGGCGATTAACTGGCTTTGGGAATTTGATGAGTTTGGTTATTTTGAGAACATGAACAATACAGGGGATCCCGGATGAGGGTATTACCATCCAGGGAGTATCTTTTAAATTATGGCATTTATATTCTGTATTTGAAATGCAATGTTATGATTATTGGATTGGTGGTATTGGTATGCTCACCCCGTGTGGGGGCTGTCTCTGTTGGGGCAGGTGTTACAGGTGTAGCAGCAGCTTTGGAGTCGAGCTCGGGCTGTTGATTGAGTTACTTCCAGGATCGAGGTACAAGAGCTGGTTGAACAAGTGCATAGATCCAGAGTTGAGATCGAGCTGTGCTTGGGAGGTACTTCCAGGATTGAAGTGCCAGTCCGGTATCCGGTAGAGTGTTTTATACATTAGATACACGCGTGTTCATTGGGTGCTCTTATGTGAGTACATCTTACGTGTATATGGAATGTATAAATGGGCTACGTGTGATGTCCAGATTATTATTAATCGTTTGTTGGACTAAATATGATTTGGATTTTATTGATAATTAATTTTAGAATTAATTAGAAGTGGAATTGACCAAGTGAAGGTCAACTGATGAGTTAATCGAATCATAAAATAATTTGAGGTTGTAAAATATACTCCGATAATATTTTGGAGATAAATTAATTAAAATGAAGAATTTAAGTTTTGGGTTTTTGGAGTGTGTATAAATCCCGATTGATAGTTGTAAATTTAATTTATCAGTGCACCGGTGAAACTTCGATGTACAAAACCGGGCAAGGATACAAAAATAAATATGTTATGTTGGGCTTTTTTTTCGGACACACAGTAAAAACGTGTAAAAACATGCACTAAAACCCGATCCCTTCTTTCCTTCGCTGCTGCTAGACCCCTCGCCGCTAAACCGCCGCGCCCGCCGCCGTCCGAGCTCCTTCCGGCGCGTCCGAACCACCATCGCCTTCGTCTCTCCCATTCGCTTCTTTCCATACCAAGAACGTGAAGTTTCGTCGCGTATTTCGTTCGAATCTCGCAAGGAAGCGCAGCGGTAAAAATCGCGATTTCGTCCGATTTTGGAGCGATTTTATTCCAATTTTTTTGTGGGTAATCCTCGCCGTCCCTCAGTCGTTATTCACCTGAAATCCCTCGAATTTTTGATGAACTTTGGTTCGATTTTGCTGGCATTTTCTGGAAGGGTTTGCTATTGTGTGTTTGAGTGTGTGCGTGTGTGTGCGTGAGTGTGTGCTGTGCGCGTATGAGTGTGTGTATTTGTGTGCTGATTACATGTATTTGTGAGTATTTCAGTGTATATTAGTGTGTATATTATATATACACACATATATATATATGAACTTTCCAGCTTGTGTTGGTATGAGTTAGTGTTGTATGCTCATATGTGAAGGTGTCCCAGCACATGTTAGTGGGTGTGCGTTAAAGATTTTAGTGCTGCCCGGAAATCGTTACGTCTTGATTAATTACCTTGTTATGAAGATATTAGATGAGAGTTTGAATACTTGTTCTAATCTTATCATAGATGTTGAAACTGATAAAAATGTGATTTTATTGATGTTAAACTTGATACTATATATTTTAGTCATGGAGGGTGTCTATGACTCGATTTTAGGGCTGTCTTGGTGGATTATAAAAGCCAACTTCAACTTGAAAATAATGCTCATAAAGTGTTTGATATAATGTTTAAGTGGAGTTCAAGTGTAACCAAAAGCTATACTAAATGTGGGAATAAATGGGTTGGCTGCATGGTAGTGTAAGTTATGACATGGAACAAGATTGTGGTGATGTGTATGCTTGAATGGGCATTATGAGTTTAGATTGAAATTCAATACATATTTAATTTGTTTAAGTTGAATTTAATCAAACAAATGACTTTATGTTGGGATTAAGGGAATTATATTTAAAAGGGTAGAATCTTATATCTACATGGATCCCTTCTTTCGTGTCTTGGTTTGAATCACCTCGGTGTGGGTTTGAATGTTTGGAACATGTTAATTGGCTTAATTGGATTGTTTTAGTTAGACACTAGTTGTATATTATTATACATACACCCTTGCACTTTCTTTCCCTCTGTTGAATTTGCGTGTCTAGTGAACTGCTATGTGAGTTAGGCGTGATCTTGCTCGTATGGGTGTGTGTATCCCGCATCATGTGTGTGATGTAGCGGATGGTGGGAGATGATGGGGTTTTGCATTACCAATGAAATATCATGATTAATGTGAGGATGTGTGCATCCAAAGTATTGATTATGATTTGATTCATAATATTGAGTTATTGATTTGTGATATGGAAATGAAAGTAAGAACTATTTGATGGATGTTCATTGCTCGGATTATGAGCTAATATTGAATTGATGTTCGATATAGACTCTACAGAAGACTTCGGACGTTGATGATAGCTTGTTCATGTTGTCTACTATAAGGTACGTGTTGACGTACGAGCAGGTATATCTAGTATCTATACATTCATGTATACATGCCATTTTGAATATGATGATTCAGGTAAGTGTTTGACTTTAATAATTGAATTTCATATACGAGTTATGGGGGACATGTAGTGGTACGTGATCCAATTTTACTTGTTGAGTAGTGATGCCGTGGGCATGAGCGATATGAGAAAGTATCGAGAATGAGATAGTGGGATAAACAGGTTTACATTGGGATAACCAGGTTTGCAATGATGTTGAACTATTTATGTTTGAGCATAAATGATATACTGTCGTTGTATTGAATTCTTAAGCGTTGTTGAGTATCACATTTTCAGTGATAATACTAAACTTGACATTATGAAGGTGCGTGAGTTTGAAACAGGAACAGCGTGTGGAAGCTATACAAATTCGGAATTGTACAGGGAGTATACTTTATGAGTTTTGAATAATTTAAATTATCGCATTATGATTTTGTATGTTGATTTGTGATTGAATATTGAGTTGGAGTGTGCTCACCCTGTGTGGGGGCTGTTTCTGTTGAAACAGGTACAACAGGTACGTTGCTGCTTTGGAGTACTAGGCTCGAACCTTGTTGGATGATGCTTCCAGAAGCATAGTATGAGATTGAGCCGATATACGAGGTTGAGCGGTTGGTATTTATACTAATTATGCATCCGGATGTGTATCTGTTATTCGTTGCTCTTCTGTGAGCACTTGTATCTGTATATGGACTGTATAAGGGTGTTGAAACCCACTTTTGTTGTCTTATTAGTGTGGTGTCTTCCCTGGCTGGGAATTTACTTGTATTTCTGTTTTCTGTTTAGTATTGCGTTGTCCCTGGTCGGGAGTTATGTTGTGTGATATGTTTTTATTTCCGGATAGCTCGGTTTGTGGGGAGACTCTGCCCAAATTTTTATAAAAACCCACAATGTAAAAGTGGTGTAATTGGGATGGTATTGGGTGAAACCCCTGAGTCTGTTTGTTGGTCGAGATGATCATATATTGTTGAACATTGGTTATGTCATGGGAAACATGTAATGATTCTTTTTAAAGAATGAAAAGAAAATGAAAAATTTATACACATACGACGTCATAAATGAACAAATGACGAGTTTAAGTGTTGGGGCCTTACATTAGTGGTATCAGAGAAGTGGTTGCTCTTTGGGGCTGTTAAGGGCCTAGGAAGTTATTGATAACACATAATTATGCATGATAGCATTAATATTGTATGACACAACTAGTTGTTTGTGTGTTTTTAGGATATGAAAAGTGGTGTTGCTAATCATTGCAATTGCAGGAATCGTGTAGAATGCGATGGGATGACATTAATGGTGATGTCTAGCACTTCATGTATTATGTGTTAAGGGATCTGATTTTGTAGGAAAATCAGGAAATGTGAGACGTACGGGCTTCGAACGGTAAAACGTGTTATACCTTTGATTATGTATATCATGGATAGTGAACCCTTACATGTGATGATATATGTGACATGATAGTGATATATTGTGATAATGGAACCAATTGTTGTGTTTGATTATTGTGGTAGAATTGATGAATGTTCCGGTAGCCTTTATCTCCGAGCGAGGGAGGTACTTGCCGCTGTCATGTCTAAGCGAGGTAACATGCCGCTGTCATTGTCGAAGCGAGGGGTCCTAAAATTCCGCTGTTGTATTGGGACCGGAACAGTCACAATTCTAGTGATTAATGTGGAATATTGTGGTTATACGTGGTATCGATCATTATATTTGTGAACTGTTGTATTAACCTGGATGCAGGTACATGGAGCTGGTGGAAGTTCCGGTAGTTGTTATATTCGAGCGAGGGAGGTACTTGCCGCTGTCATATGAAGCGATGGTAATATGATATTTGCCGCTGTCATGTCTAAGCGACGTAACATGCCGCTGTCATTGTCGAAGCGAGGGATATCATATGATGCCGCTATATGTCGAAGCGAGGGGTCCTAAAATTCCGCTACTATAACAAGACCGGAACAACCACATTATCGATATTGATAGCGATGTCTCATTCCGCTATATTGGTTGGCGATGGTTCATGCCGCCACGTGTATTGATAGCGATGTCTCATTCCGCTATATTGGTTGGCGATGGTTCATGCCGCCACGTGTATTGATAGCGATGTCTCATTCCGCTATATTGGTTGGCGATGGTTCATACCGCTAGGTATATTGATACCGATGTCTCATTCCGCTATAGTGATTGGCGATGGTTTATGCCGCCGGGTACATGTGTAGCGATGCCTCTTTCCGCTATGTCAATGGCGATGGCTCATGCCGCCAGACATGTGTTTATCGATGGTGCATTCCGCTGATTCCATGGTGATGGTTCTTGCCGCCGATTATATATATTGCGACGTCTCATTCCGCTATTTTGTTGATGGTGAGTATATCAATTTGTGTATTGAAATGAAATCATATTTTGTGGACTATTTATGTTAAGAACAGGGACAATTTAACGGATCAAGTGTGGATCAACTGTGTACAGTAAGTGTTATTACATCTTATTGTTTTAAGAATGTATATTCATTGTGATTATGGATATTAGGTATGCCAGCGTTGGCGATGAGTATTATGTACCGCCGTAGGGCGATGAAGATTGATGTATTGCTATTGTGTTAGCAGTGAATATTTTTAGTACCGCTATTGTGATTAACGATGAATGCTGTTGTATCATAATTGTGTTAGCAATGAGTATTGATGATGCTTTGATTGCAGATGGCAATAGAAGTTGTGCTATATACAGTTATGTTATTGCTCATTGGGTATATGTGATTTAGTCCCAAGAGGATATTGGATCGATCCAGGAGGACAAAGTATCGAGGTAGACCGTTTCAGTTGGTTGAACATATTGATATATGTTGATTCGAGTTATTTTGTTGATTCATATTTTGTTGCGGTAATAAGGCAAGAAGGGGTGTAACCTCTGTGATAGCACTCTCGTATCTACGGTGTGTAGTGATGAGATATTGAAAATAGATGTTAATCACTTTGTGATGATAATTATTGTTGTGAAAGCATGCTAGTTTTGTATGTGGTAGGATTAATAATTAATTAATCACCTATTATGTTGAATGGAATACAATCAGATAGACATGAGTTTAATGAGTGTGTCACGGGATGGCATGAGTATGTCACGGGATGACGCGTGATTACTACGAATGTCGTGTATGGACATGTGTTCATTGTGAATATTCATGATTAATGAATTATTATGTTTCGAGGATGAGTTAAAGATTGATATAAATTGTGTCATTGAGGCATGCAATTAATTCTTATGTTAAATTTCAATCACCCTATGAGAAAGTGTGCTGTAACATGTTGTGTATAGAACCGCGTGAAACTTTTGATGCAGGGAATTAATGTTTGATGACAGAAACATTATGAGTATCGAAATGCGTAAATGACAAGGTACGTGTTATGTTACTAGTATTTGAGAAATACTAACGAGATTATTTTGTACTTGTCCTATGACAGATAATAATTGGGTGAAGTAATGTGGAAATGTGGATACTTAAGAGTATGTGAGTATTGTGATTAACATGATATTATGATGCCATTGTGTATTGTAGATGATTCCATCTACAAAGGTATGTCACAAACTATTCGATATTGATGTTGATGCCTGGTGTTAGATGAGTATAATCGTGACATGAAAATATTGGCGTTAAGCCATTTATCATGATTTGATACTGATGGTTTGTGGCTATTGGTGTGTATAATGTGTATATACGTATGTGAGAATGACTAATGGGTTTTATAGTCATTACCTTGCACCAGATAATAGCCAGGAGATGATATATGAAAGATTGATGCATAAAGGCTCAAGAGTACCGTTACTTCATACGATGATGGTGATGATGTGGGGATAAGTTGCATACATTTGCAACGACACAGGTATGAAGTTAATTAAGATAAATGTTGATGTATTGTCATATATTCTTGAATATACATGAAAGTATAGATTGCATGATTTAACGAGATTATATGATGGGTACTGTGATAAAAGTATATGACGGGAAATAAGATTGTGCAATGGAATTGTGTCGATGAAAGTACACAGGTAGTGAGATATGACAAAGAAGCTTGACGGTTAAACACTCCTTGCGATCGTTGGTGCAATGGGGCACATGTGTGAGCCATGATGATTCCGATGACTATCATCCTACGGATGGTAAAGTCACTATCTTGAGCTATATACGGTACGTAAATTTTACAGTTGGTTTTTATGGTAAGAATGCGTTGAAATTTCGAGGACGAAATTTTATATGTTGGGGAGAATTGTGATGTCCAGATTATTATTAATCGTTTGTTGGACTAAATATGATTTGGATTTTATTGATAATTAATTTTAGAATTAATTAGAAGTGGAATTGACCAAGTGAAGGTCAACTGACGAGTTAATCGAATCATAAAATAATTTGAGGTTGTAAAATATACTCCGATAATATTTTAGAGATAAATTAATTAAAATGAAGAATTTAAGTTTTGGGTTTTTGGAGTGTGTATGAATCCCGATTGATAGTTGTAAATTTAATTTATCAGTGCACCGGTGACACTTCGATGTACAAAACCGGGCAAGGATACAAAAATAAATATGTTATGTTGGGCTTTTTTTTCGGACACACAGTAAAAACGTGTAAAAACATGCACTAAAACCCGATCCCCTTCTTTCCTTCGCTGCTGCTCGACCCCTCGCCGCTAAACCGCCGCGCCCGCCGCCGTCCGAGCTCCTTCCGGCGCGTCCGAACCACCATCGCCTTCGTCTCTCTCAGGCGCTTCTTTCCATACCAAGAACGTGAAGTTTCGTTGCGTATTTCGTTCGAATCTCGCAAGGAATCGCAGCGGTAAAAATCGCGATTTCGTCCGATTTTGGAGCGATTTTATTCCAATTTTTTTGTGGGTAATCCTCGCCGTCCCTCAGTCGTTATTCACCTGAAATCCCTCGAATTTTTGATGAACTTTGGTTCGATTTTGCTGGCATTTTCTGGAAGGGTTTGCTATTGTGTGTTTGAGTGTGTGCGTGTGTGTGCGTGAGTGTGTGCTGTGAGCGTATAAGTGTGTGTATTTGTGTGCTGATTACATGTATTTGTGAGTGTTTCAGTGTATATTAGTGTGTATATTATATATACACACATATATATATATATGAACTTTCCAGCTTGTGTTGGTATGAGTTAGTGTTGTATGCTCATATGTGAAGGTGTCCCAGCACATGTTAGTGGGTGTGCGTTAAAGATTTTAGTGCTGCCCGGAAATCGTTACGTCTTGATTAATTACCTTGTTATGAAGATATTAGATGAGAGTTTGAATACTTGTTCTAATCTTATCATAGATGTTGAAATTGATAAAAATGTGATTTTATTGATGTTAAACTTGATACTATATATTTTAGTCATGGAGGGTGTCTATGACTCGATTTTAGGGCTGTCTTGGTGGATTATAAAAGCCAACTTCAACTTGAAAATAATGCTCATAAAGTGTTTGATATAATGTTTAAGTGGAGTTCAAGTGTAACCAAAAGCTACACTAAATGTGGGAATAAATGGGTTGGATGCATGGTAGTGTAAGTTATGACATGAAACAAGATTGTGGTGATGTGTATGCTTGAATGGGCATTATGAGTTTAGATTGAAATTCAATACATATTTAATTTGTTTAAGTTGAATTTAATCAAAGAAATGACTTTATGTTGGGATTAAGGGAATTATATTTAAAAGGGTAGAATCTTATATCTACATGGATCCCTTCTTTCGTGTCTTGGTTTGAATCACCTCGGTGTGGGTTTGAATGTTTGGAACATGTTAATTGGCTTAATTGGATTATTTTAGTTAGACACTAGTTGTATATTATTATACATACACCCTTGCACTTTCTTTCCCTCTGTTGAATTTGCGTGTCTAGTGAACTGCTATGTGAGTTAGGCGTGATCTTGCTCGTATGGGTGTGTGTATCCCGCATCATGTGTGTGATGTAGCGGATGGTGGGAGATGATGGGGTTTTGCATTACCAATGAAATATCATGATTAATATGAGGATGTGTGCATCCAAAGTATTGATTATGATTTGATTCATAATATTGAGTTATTGATTTGTGATATGGAAATGAAAGTAAGAACTATTTGATGGATGTTCATTGCTCGGATTATGAGCTAATATTGAATTGATGTTCGATATAGACTCTACAGAAGACTTCGGACGTTGATGATAGCTTGTTCATGTTGTCTACTATAAGGTAAGTGGTGACGTACGAGCAGGTATATCTAGTATCTATACATTCATGTATACATGCCATTTTGAATATGATGATTCAGGTAAGTGTTTGACTTTAATAATTGAGTTTCATATACGAGTTATGGGGGACACGTAGTGGTGCGTGATCCAATTTTACTTGTTGAGTAGTGATGCCGTGGGCATGAGCGATATGAGAAAGTATCGAGAATGAGATAGTGGGATAAACAGGTTTACATTGGGATAACCAGGTTTACAATGATGTTGAACTATTTATGTTTGAGCATAAATGATATACTGTCGTTGTATTGAATTCTTAAGCGTTGTTGAGTATCACATTTTCAGTGATAATACTAAACTTGACATTATGAAGGTGCGTGAGTTTGAAACAGGAACAGCGTGTGGAAGCTATACAAATTCGGAATTGTACAGGGAGTATACTTTATGAGTTTTGAATAATTTAAATTATCGCATTATGATTTTGATGTTGATTTGTGATTGAAAATTGAGTTGGAGTGTGCTCACCCTGTGTGGGGGCTGTTTCTGTTGAAACAGGTACAACAAGTACGTTGCTACTTTGGAGTACTAGGCTCGAACTTTGTTGGATGATGCTTCCAGAAGCATAGTATGAGATTGAGCCGATATACGAGGTTGAGCGGTTGGTATTTATACTAATTATGCATCCGGATGTGTATCCGTTATTCGTTGCTCTTCTGTGGGCACTTGTATCTGTATATGGACTGTATAAGGGTGTTGAAACCCACTTTTGTTGTCTTATTAGTGTGGTGTCTTCCCTGGCTGGGAATTTACTTTTATTTCTGTTTTCTGTTTAGTATTGCGTTGTCCCTGGTCGGGAGTTATGTTGTGTGATATGTTTTTATTTCCGGATAGTTCAGTTTGTGGGGAGACTCTGCCCAAATTTTTATAAAAACCCACAATGTAAAAGTGGTGTAATGGGGATGGTATTGGGTGAAACCCCTGAGTCTGTTTGTTGGTCGAGATGATCATATATTGTTGAACATTGGTTATGTCATGGGAAACATGTAATGATTCTTTTTAAAGAATGAAAAGAAAATGAAAAATTTATACACATACGACGTCATTATTGAACAAATGACGAGTTTAAGTGTTGGGGCCTTACATTAGTGGTATCAGAGCAGTGGTTGCTCTTTGGGGCTGTTAAGGGCCTAGGAAGTTATTGATAGCACATAATTATGCATGATAGCATTAATATTGTATGACACAACTAGTTGTTTGTGTGTTTTTATGATATGAAAAGTGGTGTTGCTAATCATTGCAATTGCAGGAATCGTGTAGAATGCGATGGGATGACATTAATGGTGATGTCCAGCACTTCATGTATTATGTGTTAAGGGATCTGATTTTGTAGGAAAATCAGGAAATGTGAGACGTACGGGCTTCGAACGGTAAAACGTGTTATACCTTTGATTATGTATATCATGGATAGTGAACCCTTACATGTGATGATATATGTGACATGATAGTGATATATTGTGATAATGGAACCAATTGTTGTGTTTGATTATTGTGGTAGAATTGATGAATGTTCCGGTAGCCTTTATCTCCAAGCGAGGGAGGTACTTGCCGCTGTCATGTCTAAGCGAGGTAACATGCCGCTGTCATTGTCGAAGCGAGGGGTCCTAAAATTCCGCTGTTGTATTGGGACCGGAACAATCACAATTCTAGTGATTAATGTGGAATATTGTGGTTATACGTGGTATCGATCATTATATTTGTGAACTGTTGTATTAACCTGTATGCAAGTACATGGAGCTAGTGGAAGTTCCGGTAGTTTTTATATTCGAGCGAGGGAGGTACTTGCCGCTGTCATATGAAGCGATGGTAATATGATATTTGCCGCTGTCATGTCTAAGCGAGGTAACATGCCGCTGTCATTGTCGATGCGAGGGATATCATATGATGCCGCTATATGTCGAAGCGAGGGGTCCTAAAATTCCGCTGCTATAACAAGACCGGAACAACCACATTATCGATATTGATAGCGATGTCTCATTCCGCTATATTGGTTGGCGATGGTTCATGCCGCCACGTGTATTGATAGCGATGTCTCATTCCGCTATATTGGTTGGCAATGGTTCATGCCGCCACGTGTATTGATAGCGATGTCTCATTCCGCTATATTGGTTGGCGATGGTTCATACCGCCAGGTATATTGATACCGATGTCTCATTCCGCTATAGTGATTGGCGATGGTTTATGCCGCCGGGTACATGTGTAGCGATGCCTCTTTCCGCTATGTCAATGGCGATGGCTCATGCCGCCAGACATGTGTTTATCGATGGTGCATTCCGCTGATTCCATGGCGATGGTTCTTGCCGCCGATTATATATATTGCGACGTCTCATTCCGCTATTTTGTTGATGGTGAGTATATCAATTTGTGTATTGATATGAAATCATATTTTGTGGAATATTTATGTTGAGAACAGGGACAATTTAACGGATCAAGTGTGGATCAACTGTGTACAGTAAGTGTTATTACATCTTATTGTTTTAAGAATGTATATTCATTGTGATTATGGATATTAGGTATGCCAGCGTTGGCGATGAGTATTATGTACCGCCGTAGGGCGATGAAGATTGATGTATTGCTATTGTGTTAGCAGTGAATATTTTTAGTACCGCTATTGTGATTAACGATGAATGCTGTTGTATCATAATTGTGTTAGCAATGAGTATTGATGATGCTTTGATTGCAGATGGCAATAGAAGTTGTGCTATATACAGTTATGTTATTGCTCATTGGGTATATGTGATTTAGTCCCAAGAGGATATTGGATCGATCCAGGAGGACAAAGTATCGAGGTAGACCGTTTCAGTTGGTTGAACATATTGATATATGTTGATTCGAGTTATTTTGTTGATTCATATTTTGTTGCGGTAATAAGGCAAGAAGGGGTGTAACCTCTGTGATAGCACTCTCATATCTACGGTGTGTAGTGATGAGATATTGAAAATAGATGTTAATCACTTTGTGATGATAATTATTGTTGTGAAAGCATGCTAGTTTTGTATGTGGTAGGATTAATAATTGATTAATCACCTATTATGTTGAATGGAATACAATCAGATAGACATGAGTTTAATGAGTGTGTCACGGGATGGCATGAGTATGTCACGGGATGACGCGTGATTACTACGAATGTCGTGTATGGACATGTGTTCATTGTGAATATTCATGATTAATGAATTATTATGTTTCGAGGATGAGTTAAAGATTGATATAAATTGTGTCATTGAGGCATGCAATTAATTTTATGTTAAATTTCAATCACCCTATGAGAAAGTGTGCTGTAACATGTTGTGTATAGAACCGCGTGAAACTTTTGATGCAGGGAATTAATGTTTGATGACAGAAACATTATGAGTATCGAAATGCGTAAATGACAAGGTACGTGTTATGCTACTAGTATTTGAGAAATACTAACGAGATTATTTTGTACTTGTCCTATGACAGATAATAATTGGGTGAAGTAATGTGGAAATGTGGATACTTAAGAGTATGTGAGTACTGTGATTAACATGATATTATGATGCCATTGTGTATTGTAGATGATTCCATCTACAAAGGTATGTCACGAACTATTCGATATTGATGTTGATGCCTGGTGTTAGATGAGTATAATCGTGACATGAAAATATTGGCGTTAAGCCATTTATCATGATTTGATACTGATGGTTTGTGGCTATTGGTGTGTATAATGTGTATATACGTATGTGAGAATGACTAATGGGTTTTATAGTCATTACCTTGCACCAGATAATAGCCAGGAGATGATATATGAAAGATTGATGCATAAAGGCTCAAGAGTACCGTTACTTCATACGATGATGGTGATGATGTGGGGATAAGTTGCATACATTTGCAACGACACAGGTATGAAGTTAATTAAGATAAATGTTGATGTATTGTCATATATTCTTGAATATACATGAAAGTATAGATTGCATGATTTAACGAGATTATATGATGGGTACTGTGATAAAAGTATATGACGGGAAATAAGATTGTGCAATGGAATTGTGTCGATGAAAGTACACAGGTAGTGAGATATGACAAAGAAGCTTGACGGTTAAACACTCCTTGCGATCGTTGGTGCAATGGGGCACATGTGTGAGCCATGATGATTCCGATGACTATCATCCTACGGATGGTAAAGTCACTATCTTGAGCTATATACGGTACGTAAATTTTACAGTTGGTTTTTATGGTAAGAATGCGTTGAAATTTCGAGGACGAAATTTTATATGTTGGGGAGAATTGTGATGTCCAGATTATTATTAATCGTTTGTTGGACTAAATATGATTTGGATTTTATTGATAATTAATTTTAGAATTAATTAGAAGTGGAATTGACCAAGTGAAGGTCAACTGACGAGTTAATCGAATCATAAAATAATTTGAGGTTGTAAAATATACTCCGATAATATTTTAGAGATAAATTAATTAAAATGAAGAATTTAAGTTTTGGGTTTTTGGAGTGTGTATGAATCCCGATTGATAGTTGTAAATTTAATTTATCAGTGCACCGGTGACACTTCGATGTACAAAACCGGGCAAGGATACAAAAATAAATATGTTATGTTGGGCTTTTTTTTCGGACACACAGTAAAAACGTGTAAAAACACGCACTAAAACCCGATCCCCTTCTTTCCTTCGCTGCTGCTCGACCCCTCGCCGCTAAACCGCCGCGCCCGCCGCCGTTCGAGCTCCTTCCGGCGCGTCCGAACCACCATCGCCTTCGTCTCTCCCAGGCGCTTCTTTCCATACCAAGAATGTGAAGTTTCGTCGCGTATTTCGTTCCAATCTCGCAAGGAAGCGCAACGGTAAAAATCGCGATTTCGTCCGATTTTGGAGCGATTTTATTCCAATTTTTTTGTGGGTAATCCTCGCCGTCCCTCAGTCGTTATTCACCTGAAATCCCTCGAATTTTTGATGAACTTTGGCTAAGGCCAAGCGATTGGTTGTAAGAGTAGTCATTGAGGAAACTACTCGCTTGTTGTTGTGATGTGGTGTAGACATGGTCACACCCACCCTGAGGGTGTGGGATAAGTCCTAATGGATTAGGATTGCTTCGTGGTTGAGCAAGGACACCGGGATGTCCATTATGCTTTGGTGTGTTAGAGATATGTTGGGTGATGACCCACAACTCTAATGGCTTGTATGGTATGGTATACCGGGATTAGACGTGTGTCTCTTTGGTAGGTTGGTATGAGCCTATGGGGCCAGCGGATCGCTAGCCAGGTATGGTTGCAATGTTTTAGTGTGCTTGTGATAGCCATTATACTACTCGTTGGATTCGAGTTCAGTGAATCGTATGATGATACGATGAGGACTTTTCGTAGACTCTTGTAGTCTCTATGTGGCATGATTGAGGCAGGGAATACCTCACGGAGACGTTTATACGTCGAATGTTTTGAGAGACTTGTTATGGGGCAGCTCAATTCTGTTGGGAATGCCAACGTGAGTGTCAACAAGTCGTTGTTAGCTCTGATTGAGCATCCTTGCATAGGAAATGCGACGGGAGTCACAATTGGAATTGTGGAGTATAGCTAGTGGGGTAACACTGCTATACTGATTTTATCTCCTGGAGAGATTTGGTCTGGACTGTCATGGAAACAGCTGGTATTGGTTGTGGGTTGATCGTGAATCAACCGGGGTAAACCCTACTAGTGTAGGGCTATGTGATAGCTTCATACTTCCGGTGAGACGTTCGAGGAGACGTCTCCGGAGAATACTCGAGATTGTGTAGTACTATGGTCTTAGTACAGAGCATCTTTTGATGAGTAAACATGGCGTATACGGGTTTCGATTTGGTAATAATTGCTTTGATGCACTATTTTGAACCAATTGATGATGCATTATTTTGAACCAATTGAGTATTTCAGGGTTCCGGATATATCTTGGTATGAATATATCCAGTTTCCGAACGGTGGTTCGAGGTTGGAGGGTCATGGATTCATGACATTTTCCTTGAGAGGAAGACAGTATTGATATACCTGCCGGTTGAATCTTTTGGGAGATTCGTTGTTTTGGTTCGTGTGGTGTTGATGTTGAAATCACACCCTTTAGTTTTGGCTTGTCAACCATCATTCTCCGTGGGGTGAGAATAATTGAGGTTTGACAGTTGGTTTTGGGATTTGAGCATGATTGGAGATACCCGAGTCAATTGCATTGAGTATGCGTGTTGTGTTGGTATATGGCATGTATGCCGTGTGTGTATACGAATACCAACTCTATTTCGTTCCTTGTTGAACGTCGGTTTAGTGTGCTTGGTTTGATGAATCTCCGGTGGGAGATTGTGGCAATTTGAGATTGGTAATCTCGATGGCACGATGCATTCTGAGGAATTGTTGAGGGGTTCGTTTGACTTCCCTTGAGAGGGCTTGTCGTGTCTTAGGACCGTGGTAATTCTTGCTGGTCGATTTGATAGCCTCCCTGTTTTAGAATTGTTGAATCCCAAGATAAATGAAGGGTGGCCAGGATTCAGATTTGTTTAGTGTCACGGTTGACACGTGCTTAGGAATGCAATTGTTTGTCTTGCATGTCCCCTGTGGAACTTGAGACCTTGTGGAGTCTCGATAGTGTGTTTTGGACCAAGATGGGACTTCTTGGAAACGCATGGATGTGGACATCTGTAGTGACGTGTTTTGTGTGGATTAGTG
Organism: Haberlea rhodopensis; assembly: GCA_907163345.1. Taxonomy (NCBI): domain Eukaryota; kingdom Viridiplantae; phylum Streptophyta; class Magnoliopsida; order Lamiales; family Gesneriaceae; genus Haberlea; species Haberlea rhodopensis. Next base: position 5,478,037 of record CAJQUN010000032.1, read on the forward strand.
ACCGTGGGTTACCCGATCCGGGTTGGACTGGGAAGCAAAATCGGATTTTCTGTGAGTATACTGTTGTATACTAGTGGTCCCCATTATAACGATGCGTGTTAAGCGTCGTGGGCAAGTGATGGAGATATCATGGGATGATATCTATGTCAGAACCAAGGGAGATTTGGTTGATTTGCAGTCGTGGCGGACTGACTTCTGGGACGATTCACATCGATGTATGTTGTTATCTTTTGGGGTTGTATTGGTTTTGGCGTTTGCTCTATTTTAGAGCTTGGTGCGAGATTGGTGTTCTCGCAGTTGATAATTCGATTCTAATGTGGTCCAGAATCGGGGATGTGACTTTGTCTTGTTTGTGTAGTCCTGGTGTTACGAGGAGTACACCGGTGCAAATTTCGAGGACGAAATTTTATTATTGGGGGATAATTGTGATGTCCTGGGATTATTGGTATTAATCCCGGAGGGTTATTAATCTTTAATGGTTTTTTATTGTGTCAATTAGGAATTAATTGTGTTTATATGATTCTTACGGTGATAATTAATATATGTGTTGGAATTAATTATCTTGGTAAAAATGCTTAGTCACATGGTATGGGTGACCTGGGGTGCATTTCGGGGTGCATGTTATGCATGTTGGGAATTATGGGTGATTATGGCTTGATGGTGAAATTGAAAATTATTTTCGGAAAAGCATGGTTCTAATTGGGATTTTGATGCATTTTGGTAAATGCTTTTAAAATATCATGTTGGGGTGTTTTATACACCATGCTTTTGTTTAAGTTTATATAATTGATTTCCTTATGATATAAGATAGAGCCACTTGCATCCCTTTACATCCCATCCACCTCACATCAGCTTTTTGGTCCCTAAACCCCCTCCACTCATCCATAAGCTGCTATTTTCGTTTTTGAAACAAGAGTGGAGGTGAAGGCTTTGAAAAAGGGGTCATTTTTTGATTCCTTGCTAAAAACTTGAAGCTCAAGTGGTAAGCTCTCATTATTGTAAGGTTTTGTTGAGTATTGGTTGGTTTTGATGTTGTATCTTGGGGTTCAAGGGGTAGTCCTTGTTCTATCATTGTTGTTTATGTTGGGAGTTAGGTTTTGTAGTGTTTGGATGGTTTTTGGTTGGTTTTATGTTGTAAATTGAAGTGGGTTTGAGTTGTAGGTGATTTGGTGTTGAAAGGAGCTCATTCTTGGAGGTTTCTCATGTTTACAGGGCTGCTCGATCGATCCGAAAATATTTTCGATCGATCGAGCATGGCAGAATGTGTTTTGTGGCGTTGGAATAGTGGACCGATCGATCAGGATTTTGACCGATCGATCGGAGGGTGGTTCTCGATCGATCGAGATGAAATTTCGATCGATCGAGATGGCCAGTATGTTGGTGCCCCTTTTTGTTGTTTCTTGGCTCTTTTTGGGTGTCTTGCATGCTTCGCCCCGGGTTATTTTAAAAGGTTAATTGTCATGGATTAACTATATTTTTGGGGTATTATGCATGCTTAGCTAAGAACTTGTATAATTCGATTATCGTCATGGATTGACGATACGATTTGGTGTTGTGATCGTACTAGGGCACGTGATTGCATGCCTATGTTTAATTGTGAAATATTTATGTGTTTTAGCACATATTTCTCGGGGCATGGAACTCAAGCTAGGCTTGACATGGACTACGGAATTCTAAGGTACGTATGACGTACGAGCATAGCCTATTATAATGTTGCAACTGTAAAAATGCATGATATGTGATAATTGCATTAAATGGACATTGAAACACATGGTGTGTAATAACCGCATTATATGGACATTGGAATACATGGCGTGTGGTAATTGCATCAAATAGGCATTGAAATGCATGGTACATGATACTTGGCATAAATGGATAGCGATATGCATGGTAAATGGTATTCGTGTCAAATGGTTATACATGGGGAACCATACGGTGCCGCTATTAAGCGCGCAATGAATTGGAATGCTGTCGTCGTAGAGCGACCATCGGTAATGACGCCGCTATTGTTGAGCGTGCGCGGGGTTTAGAATGCCGCTATTGTGGAGCGAGCAATGAAACAGGAACATGGAATTATTGGTTGGATATATTTGAAATCTATGGTATTTTATATAATGATGTTACCATGTTGGTTATGGAACTGGCATAATAGAACGGTATTAGTTAATCTATGTGACGATTAACTGTCTTTGGGAATCTGATGAGTTTGGTTATTTTGAGAACAGGGACAATACAGGGGATCCCGGATGAGGGTGTTACCATCCAGGGAGTATCATTTAAATTATGGCATTTACATTCTGTAAATTATGAATTGCAATGTTATGATTATGGATTGGTGGTATTGGTATGCTCACCCCGTGTGGGGGCTGTCTCTGTTGGGGCAGGTATTACAGGTGTAGCAGCGGCTTGGGAGTTGAGCTCGGGCTGTTGATTAGAGGTACTTCCAGGTTTGAGGTACCAGATCTTATTGGATAGACGCACAGATCCAGAGTTGAGATCGAGTTGCGCTTGGGAGGTGCTTCCAGGATCGAAGCACCAGTAACGGTATCCAGTAGAGTGTTTTATACATTAGATACACGCGTGTTCATTGGGTGCTCTTACGTGAGTACATTTTACGTGTATATGGAATGTATAAATGGACTACGGCTCTTCTCTATTCATTCATGGTTTGCATGCAATTAAATATGGAATTACTAAATTAATTAAGAGCATGTTAGTGTATTATGAGGGTGCATGTTATATGAATAATCTTGGCTGGGGAATTTGTATATTATGTGGATTAAATGTAAGAAATTTTCTGGATAGCATATGGTGTTGCACTTACATATGGTTTTCCCCTTGATATTATGAAAATATGCACTAATGGTATGTCTTAATGCACTAATAACGGGTTAAGGGCACGGGGGTCCTTACAATATACCCGTTGGACTCGAGATTTCCGTCATTTGGCACGGAATCACTTCTCTCCCTCTCCTCTCCCCCACTTATCGTGTAACCCCCCCTTTCCCCTAACCCTCATCTTTTCTCTTTGGAGAAAAATGGCCGGAGGCTCGATTTAGGAGCCGGATTCTTCGAAGATAAGTTGGTAATCTCCTTCCCCTCGCTTTTATCTTCGTTTGGATTGCGATTTTGTTGGTTTTGGTTAAGTTTTTGGTTTAGTTTGATTTGGGTGATTTTTGGTAAAAATCATAAAATCTTTTGGGTTTGTTTTATTTTGGGTTGAGCACCCTTGTTGGAGGTCCTTGTGTGTGGATTTCTTGTGGTTTTGAGTTGGGAAGAGTTGGGGTATGATTTGTGGAGGTTTCAAGCTTTCAAAAATGGTGTTTTTCGAGTTGCAGGTCGCGGCGATCGATCGCCCGTTTTTGGCGATCGATCGCGCGCAAGTAGTAGGCTTTTCAGCAAGGTGGCGATTGATCGCTACTTTTGGGCGATCGATCGCCTCGCGCCAGTAAGGTCTGGCGATCGATCGCTATATCGAGCGATCGATCGCCGGGGGGCTAGCGATCGTTCGCCAGCAAGTTTTTGTTGGTTTTCTTGGCTTTTTCGTGGGATTTTGGATTCACGACTTAAATGGTCGGCTTCCGGGGCAATGTTCACATTCCAATGGGAATATTAGACTTTTAAAATGGTTTGGTTGGAGCCAAGTTAAATTAAACGGAACTCTCGGTTGAGTTTTTGGCTATCTTTTAAACTTGTAAAATGGTTTACTTTGGGTGTTATGCATGCTTAGCCGGGTGGCTTTTATTTTGGTAATCGTCATGGATTGACGATGGGTTTTGAGGTTGAAAACGTGCGTGGGCACGTGATCGCATGCTTATACTTGATTGTGAGTTGTTTATGTGTTTTAGCACATATTTCCCGAGGTATGGAACTCAAGCAAGGTTTGGCTTGGACTACGGAGACTTAAGGTACGTATGACGTACGAGTAGCCTTTTATAATGTTGCAACTGTAAAATGCCTGGTATGTGATAATTGCATTAAATGGGCATTGAAGCACATGGTGTGTGATGATTGCATTATATTGATATTGAAATACATGGCATGTGGTAATTGCACCAAATGGGTATTGAAATGCATAGTACATGATACTTGCTATAAATGGATAACAATATGCATGGTAAATGGTATTTGCGTCAAATGGTTATACATTGGGAACCATACGGTGCCGCTATTGAGCGAGCAATGATTTTGGATGCTATCGCCGTTGAGCGACCATCGGTTATGACGCCGCTATTGTTGAGCGTGCGCGGGGTTTAGTATGCCGCTATTGTGGAGCGAGCAATGAAATAGGAACATGGAATCATTGAATTGATTTATGTGATATTTTCGGTCTTTTATATAATGATTCTATTATATTGATTATGGAACTGGCATAACAGAACGGTATTAGTTAATCTATGTGGCGATTAACTGGCTTTGGGAATTTGATGAGTTTGGTTATTTTGAGAACATGGACAATACAGGGGATCCCGGATGAGGGTATTACCATCCAGGGAGTATCTTTTAAATTATGGCATTTATATTGTATTTGAAATGCAATGTTATGATTATTGGATTGGTGGTATTGGTATGCTCACCCCGTGTGGGGGCTGTCTCTGTTGGGGCAGGTGTTACAGGTGTAGCAGCAGCTTTGGAGTCGAGCTCGGGCTGTTGATTGAGTTACTTCCAGGATCGAGGTACCAGAGCTGGTTGAACAAGTGCATAGATCCAGAGTTGAGATCGAGCTGTGCTTGGGAGGTACTTCCAGGATTGAAGTGCCAGTCACGGTATCCGGTAGAGTGTTTTATACATTAGATACACGCGTGTTCATTGGGTGCTCTTATATGAGTACATCTTATGTGTATATGGAATGTATAAATGGGCTACGACTCTTCTCTATTCATTCATGGTTTGCATGCAATTAAATACGGAATCGCCAAATGAACTGAGAGCATGTTAGTGTATTATAAAGGTGCATGTAATATATATAATCTTGGTTGGGGAATTTGAATGTTATGCGGATAGAATGCAAGAAAGTTTTTGGATAGTATATGGTGTTGCACTTGCACATGGCTTTTCCCCATGATAGCATGATTATATGCACTAATTGTATGGATTAATATACTAATAACGAGTTAAGGGCACGGGGGTCCTTACAAGTCTAGCAACTTGTTCTTAAACACCCTTTTCGATTTGATCGTGTGGATACCGTAGATACGAAGGTGCAAATCTTTGTTCGTGACTCATGGTCTTGCAACGAGGATTCTGCTACAAACACGCTACAAGGGTATGATTCTTAACTATCTCGGTATGATCACTTTGTATAGGTCCTATGGTAGGAATCCAAAATTTTATTTTCCGCTGTGTATTGCATGATGGATTCCTAACACCAACTTGATTGGCGTGTCTTGGACACGCCAACCAAAACACTCCAACCAAGTTGGCGTGTCCAACTTCCACAGTTGACGTTTTGGGTCATTTTAGTAAAGTTTTATATTTTAGGTTATTTTATTAAATTTTTTTAAGTTAAGGTTATTTAAATAAATAACCCCATATTCTTGTATGTGTCATTCAATTTAGTGGACTATTTATTTTGTATTTTACTTTAGTTTTAGGAGTCTATGCTTTCATCAACTATGCCATTTTGCATATGATATAAAATATTATCATTTAATTTATCATAATTCATAAATTATGATAATATAGTACAAGGGTCTTATAAGTTATCACACACTTTCAATGTCTAATAAACATTTTACATTTACTCGTAAAAAATTAAATGACAAAATATGTCTTCTAATTTCCACAAGTAGGGAGAAGGCGGCGCGGCAGTTTGTATATATGTGGATAGAGACACGGAATACTCTGAAAAGTTAATGAGAATCCCAATCCATTATAAACATTTGAGAAGTTCCAAACATTGTTTTGGATAAAGCTGGCATGAGTAGCCTTAAGGCAAAGGCAAAGGCAGCTTTATCTACAATAGCATACGCCCATCTCCCCATGCTTACTCCATGAAAGCATTTATTTCCACCCCCGCCTTTTTAAGTTACAATGATTTATCACGAAAGAAAATTACACCCAACCAATTTTGAGATTGTAATTATTATATATCATTATCTTCATTGAAGAATGCCAAAGCAGAGTTCTTCGATTAAAACCAAATCTATACAGACATATAAATAAACAAAGACGAAGCACAAGTAATGGTGGTGTTAACACAATTTTCACGAGACTAATTATGGTTAAAAACACATGTCGTAGTAGTAACTAGCTCATGGATGAATCTGAAGTGGGGGAAATTTGTAATTGCCACCATTTATCACAAACTTCCGCCAGTTTCTTTCGATGACTATCCAAAAACAACCAACAAATTAGCAGCTCAAAGCTTCATATTTTACTGAAATGGGACGGCTAAACCCTGCCTGAGAAATCAAGTTCCCAACAACATCTATGTCCCTACAGAAAACTCCTTGAAAAACTGATGCGGGAGGGGTGCTGATGGTGGTCTTTTTCTCAATTATAATGCTCCTGCTGTTGTTTCCATCGGACAAAACATTGGTGATTTTGGCAGCCGAGGGTTGCTCATGTGCATGTTGAACTTGAATCGCCATTGCCTGCAACACAGCAACAGCCTTCTTTCTTTGTTTCTCTGCCGCGGCTTCTTCCATTATTGATGCCATTACACTGGTATACCCCTTTTGCATCAATCTATACAGCATTAAGGCCGATGTTTTTGCACGCTCTCGAATCGAATCCATGTCCTTCTCATCAGCAAACTCACACCTGTCCATGAAGCTCAAGGACTTATCAGGCCTGTGTTTCAGGGTCAAAAGCAAATGGGCTCTTTCTAATTCTGATCTCGAGCATCCCCTTTTTAATCCTATGAGTGAATAGTAATCTACATTCTGAGTTTCACCGGCGGCAACCCTTTGCTTCAATTGCTGCATTTTGGATGCCAATGAACATAACTTCCCTGGAATTTCCCTGTATTGAAACTTTTGGCGCTTCCAAACCGGGCCCAGCAATTTCCGATCCCGCAAAATTGAGTTATACAAGAGTTTCAAATGCTCCAGATCGTGAAGACTATCTGGCAAACACCTAATGGTTTCATATATAGCGGCTCTGATCGTAAGAGCCTCGATGCAACAAGTGTCCAACGCCAAAGCTCGGTTGCAATCAGCTATAGCCTCAGCTAAACGACCAGCTGATTGATAAGCAGAGGCTCGGTGCACGTAGCACTCGGATAAGAATCCTTGTGGGGCTTCCCGACGGCCGTCTAGGATTTTGGAGAAATGTCTGATGGCTTCGGAGAAAATACCAGCATCAAGAGAGGCGATGGCGGCTGTTTTGCGGCGGACGAGGAGTTTGGTATGGCAGAGAAGCCGAGAAATTGTCTCGGGCTCGGCCTTTGGAGGTGTTTCTTGCTGGTTTTCTGTAACATTGCCGCTAGAGAGAGGAAATTTGTTGGAAGAAAAACTGTCTTCCGATAGGGAAATGCTTTCACGGCGGGAAACGGCCGTGGCGATGCGCTTTCCCGACTGAAGTAGCACTATCGCATCTTCCATTAGACCCAAGTGGCAACATGCTTGGCCTAAAACCGAGTACCTGTTTGATGAAATGTCAGTTACTTAAACGTGATCAACAAAAAAGAAAAAAAAAAAACAGAAAAAGAGGTCGAAGATCTAAAATTACCTCCATTGCGCTTCTTTCTCAGCGTTTTTACATAATCCAGCCACCACCTTGTTTTTCAAATCCGACAATGAAAAACATTTGAACGGCGCCGCCTCTTCGGGGTCCACGGAGTCACCACCGGATGGAAGAAGTTTGACCTGCTCCATCGCCTGAATCGAAGAATTATCGGATGAAACTGACGATGACGCATCATCGGATGTCAACATCTTCAAGCTCGGAAGATAATCATGTAACATATCCCCCACCTCCTTAAACCTCCGGAGATGCAACAGACAGCGCGCCTTCAGCTCTAGCACCGGCTCCGATCGCGGTGCCACAGCGAGCGCGGCATCCAGAAGACCCAATGCGGCAACAATCTCGCTTTGCTCTTGAGTCGCGATCAACATTTTCGCTTCCCTCGCATATCTATCCACCACCTGCGTGCATAACGTTAAATATCATTACCTAAATCCCAATGCATAAGCACAAGCATAATGAACTCAATATGAAACGAAATAAACGAGTAATACCCTTTTATTTGTTAGCCACCAGTGTTTCTTCTCTCCACCACCGCCGAAAGATGGAGATGCAGCCATGGCTGAATTCTCTTTCTCTCAGTATCTCTATCTCAGTGATCCTATAGTAGTATATGGGATTATGCGAGATAAAAAAAATCTAACATTTAAACATCAAATCGCCCTCTTCTTGGAGAGGGGAGAGACTCAAATATGAAGTAAATAAGAGAAGCGACACAGGGATTTGTACATACAGAGAGAGAGAGAGAGAGAGAATGAGAATGCCAGCTTTGCCTTTGAGAAAGCTTTGATACTTCGACATGTGCGCTGGCATCAGATTCTCTCCACTTCACTACTTGGTTCATTAAATAAATTCAATTATCCACTTTTAAATATTCAACTTCAGAGGTAAAAAACCATAAATTTCTGGGTTGATCGGCCCCTTTGGTGATGGCTGAATGGCAACTTCGCTGCGTGTTATGACTATCTTTTGTGGGTATGTGGGATTTGGGAGCATTTTGCGCATTATTTTGGATCCACCAGGTTATTGGACCATGTCTCTTCTTATTTACCTTTCTAATGTCTATTTCACTCGTTGTTGTTGTGTTTTGTAAATTTGAGTTGTGTGTCATCTTTTGGTTGTGTGTGGTTTTAGTTCTTGGTGACTGGTTACTTGGTTTCGTTTAATTGCTGTTAAATCACTTGGCTACGGCTCTTGGGCTCACCGGTTTCATGCGCCATGCTATCTTGGTCTGGGTTCTTGGTTTTCCGGGAGGAAATTGGAAACAAGAGTTTGCACGATTATTGTCATTTATCAGTGTATACTCATCGCTTTCCTTCTTATTACCTTCAGATGTGGTAGAAGGCAGTGTTCATTTCTCGCCCATTCTCTGGAATGCATGGCTTGAGGGGACTTGGATATGCTCAGCGTGTATCTGTACTTGTGTGGTCGGTCTTGTGTTTTTCGACGATTGTTGTTACCTATCCGTCGGTTACTTGTTGTGTCGTTGTCTTTGGGCTTGTTTGGTGGTTATGTATGTTGGTGTATATAGGTCGTCTGGTTATGTCTAGTCTTATACTATATTGTACATGTTCGATATATTAATATAATTTTAGTTCCTACTCAAAAAAAAAAAAATTTACGAGAAAATAGAATAGTGATCTTCGAATTTAGATCCTTAGCGTGCATTTTGAGGTCAACTACTAATGAAAACTTACCTTAAAATTTTTTTGTGACAAATCTAACTCAACACGAGGTGAATGTAATGACTTATATAAAAAATTCAAGTCCGTTTAGAGAAACCCACCCGATTTACTCGATTTTTTTTTTAAAAATCCGAAACCGAGCCGATAAAATGGAAATAACTGATTTTTCATAAAATAAAAACAAAACTTCCAAATCAATCGATGATTATTTCGATTCGACCAAAATTACTAATACAGTGGATATGGAATCGGGCAAATCCAATCGGTTTTCATGTCTAAAAATATGTAGAAAACATTTATATATTTATAGAATAATAATTGGATGTTGGAAAAAATTAAAATTATCTTAATGTTAAGACAAACATGTCACAGAAAACAATGGGAACCCATCATTATCAACAAATACAATAATATAAGTCCAATCTTAAAAATAAATGTTAATAACTTAGGCGGAAACTTAAATTGGTTGATGCTGACAAGTTTGTGTTTGATGTATTGATTTACACATCATGATAACCTTAAATTATATTTGAACTAACCAATCTTTTGAATAGTTCAATTTATATCTTTGAAAAATCATATACCATTAGTGAAGAATCAACCAACTGAATACAAGTGAATGAAATGTAACATAATTATGCATAGAACAGAAGCTGAATTTGGTTTACTTGGCCAAGTAACCTTTTTCCTATGGCGCATGTTATGAATTTAACCAATTCATATTCCCAGATCAAGAATACAAAAGCATGGCCAATTTTTTTGACATTGAACTCCATCAATGACGGCATGAATCCGATGAACTTTTGGCATGAACACACACGTCACAGACAGATTAAGGCACAAATGAATGCACACACAAGATCATACACACGACATTAATCATCAATGAAATCAGAAACGAAAATACAAAAAAAACGACATAAGATTTACGTGGGTCAGCCTCAACACCGGCCTACGTCCACGGGAGGAATTTCTTTGATAATCTTCGAGTATACAAGCAATTACATTACATGGTCCCCTCTTTGATTCACTCATATGATTTACAATGAATCCATCTAAGAAATCACTCATACCATTGCTCTAAAAAAACTCTCAAATTGTAGCCATCTGCCTCATGCATCACTCTTGCCGCTCACATTTCTTCTTATTCCTTTTGTGCGCTCCTCATCTTTTGCCCATGACCTTCATGGCCTTTATATAGATGTTCAAGTTGTTCACCTGTCCATCAGGTTACTCTGTTTCCTTTAGCCAATCATCAAGTTGCCAAGTAACTGCCATGCAACCAACTTCAACATGCTTGTGATATCCCCGAAATAATTAATTATAATTTGGGCATTAATTATGTTTATGTGATTATTTATGGTGATAATTAAATTATGTGTTGGAATTAATTATCTTGGTGAAATGCTTAGTCATATGGTAGGCGTGACCCGGTGATGCATTTCGGGGTGCATGTTATGCATGTTGGGAAATTGGGGGTTATCATGGTTTGATTATGGTAATTGATAATTATTTGGTAAAGCATGGTTTTAATTGGGGTTTTGATGCATTTTGGTAAAATGCTTTTAAAATATCGTGTTGGGGTATTTTATACATCATGGTAATTGTAGGGGTACAATTTTAATTAAACCCATTTAACCCACTATACCCCCACTCTACCATCACTTTACCAAAATCCCCAACTCACTCCCCAACCCTAACCCTCACCATTTTCGAAACTTGCTCACAAGAGGAGGAGAAATCCTTGCAAAAGCTTGGTTTGTGGGTTTTATTGTGAGTTTTGGAGTCCTCAAGAGGTATGGATACCTCCTTGGTGTTTTAATGAAGTTTGGTTTGGATTTGAAATGATTTTGGGTGTTTTAAAATGGATTTTTTTGGGTTGGTATAATTTTTGGTTGGATGTTAGATTTTTGGTTGTTTAAAGGTGTTTGTTGAAGGTTTATAATATTTTTATGTTGTTGGTTTGAAGGTATAAGTGTTGGTATGGTTTGGGATGAAAATTGTGTACAAAAATTGTGGATTTTGAAGTGCAGGGATCGGCGATCGATCGCTCGTTTCTAGCGATCGATCGCGAGCCAACAGTGCGCTCCAGTAGCGGTTGGCGATCGATCGCCATTTTTGGGCGATCGATAAGTGAGGCTGGCGATCGATCGCGCCAAATGTGGCGATCGATCGTCGAAGAATGAAAATTTTGGCAACGGGCAGAGAGGTCTCGCGATCGATCGGGCCCTCGCGGCGATCAATCGCGAGACACAAAAAAATGGATTTTTGGATAATTTTGTGGAATTTTTGATATTGGACTATTATTGGCTCCTAATATTGGTTTGTGTGAATGTGTAGAACCATCCCAGGTGGCCACAAAGCTTAAGAGATAAAGTCCACGACACAACACATTTTGGGACTAAGGTACGTAGTGAGACGTACGGGCATCGGACGGTAAAACATATTATTACGCATTGAATTGGTTATGCATTATGGTTGCATACATGGTCTTAGTTATGCATTATGGTTGCATACATGGTTTGGATATGCATTTTGGTTGCATGTGTATATGGATGCATTGGTGCATATGATTGTGAGTCGAGATTATATTCCAGTGATGAAGAATACTTGCCGCCTTCATGTCGAAGTGATGATAGAATACTTGCCGCTGTCATATTATAGCGATGAAGAATATTTGCCGCAAATATGTCGAAGCGAAGGATCATGCCGCTGTCATATTATTATTGCGAGGGATATTATGCCGCTAATATGTCGAAGCGAGGGGTATTAATGCCGCTGTCATGTAAACGCGAGGGGTATTATGCCACTGATATAATAAGACTGGAAATGGCCATTGGTATACATGGAATGAGTGCATGTCATGACATACATTATTGGTATTATAATCTATTGATTATGAATGTGGTACAGGGACAACCAAAGGGAGCTTTTAAATGTATTAAACACAGGAAGTGAATCGTATTTACGGATTATGCAATTTGAATTACAATCATATTATTGTGAATATGATTTATATCCATGCTCATGGTTTTGGGGTTGTTCCTGTAGGTACTTTTGGGCGGACGGGCTAAGGCGGGTTGATGCGGTGAGCTAGTGAGGAGTGCTTTTGGCATAGCAGACTCAATTCTTTTGTATAGTCTCTACTCTAGGAGTAGTGTAAAGCTATAGGATTAACATTCAATTGGATGGGAATGTAATTAATCCCTTTTGAAATTTTATTTTGGCCTGTAATCTTAATGGCTCAAGGCATCAACACGAACTTTATATTCATTAGATGCATGTTAGCTCTATTTACGCCTTTAATCCGCAATTAAGGAACTAGGGTCCTTACAATGCTACTGGAACAGAATTGTTAATAATTGAATAGGTTGATAAAATATTCAACAAATCTCCACCTTATGAACTTATTCAATCCTCCATACCAACCATGCAAGCATCCTCATACATTTGCAGGCACTGCTCAATGTTCAATTAACCTTTGAATATCGGCTCTGCACCATGGTTCAAACAACTGCACACACGATGATCAAGCTCCGGAACAAACCGATGGCACTAGGCGTATCCGAGATTGAAGCGTACTACTCATTCCACCGAGAATCCGCAGTCTCTCCTGGATTTAATCTCACCCTCGAAGCTCCACCTCAATCCAAGTATCCTCTCCACTCCAATAGTTTGTAGAGCACCATTCTTGAAATTCTTTTCACATCATACAATGATGCTACTCCCCAAGAAATACCTATGTAAGGACCCCCGTGCCCTTAACCCGTTATTAGTGTATTAATCCATAACCTTGGTGCATATAATCATACTATCAGGGAAGAAAACATATGCAAGTGCAACACCCTGTGCTACCCAGAAAATTTCTTGCATTTAAACCACATGATATTCGAATTCCCCAACCATGATTATCCATATAGCATGCACTCATATAATACACTAACATACTCTTAGTTCATTTAGCAATTCTATATCTAATTGCATGCAAACCATAAATGAACAGAGGAGAGCCGTAGCCCGTTATACATTCCATATACACGTAATATGTACTCACATAAAAGTACCCAATGAATGAGCGTGTATCTAATGTATAAAACACTCCGCTGGAAACCGTTACTGGTGTTCCGATCCTGGAAGCACCTCTCAAGCGCAACTCGATCTCGACTCTGGATCTGAGCGCCTGTCCATCCAGCTCTGGTACCTCAATCCTGGGAGTACTTCAATCAACAGCCCGAGCTCAACTCCAAAGCTGCTGCTACACATGTACCACCTGCCCCAACAGAGACAGCCCCCACACGGGGTGAGCATACCAATATCCCAATCCAATAACCACAACAATACAATTCATAATTTACAATACTGTAAATGCTATGAAATACAAAATATACTCCCTGGATGGCATCATCCTCATCCGGGGTTTCCTGTACTGTCCCTGTTCTTAAAAGACTGAAACCATCAAATTCCCAAATGCCAGTTAATCATTACATTGATTAACAGTTCTACGAGCCATGTACCAATGTCATAAACAATACATCAAATCATTAAACAATGATTATAAACAATCCATGTTCCTCACTTATGGTTTCCTGTCTCCATTTCATTGCTCGCTCTACAATAGCGGCATCCCAATTTCCACGCATGCTCGATGGCAACGGCATCGTAATCGATGTTCGCTCACAGGCGACAACATCCCAATCATTGCTCGCTCAAAAGCGGCGCCATGCAATTCTCAATGCATATATAGACATTTAAAGCAAGTACAATAAACCATGCATTTCAATCTCCGTCTATTGTTGTCGTGCATTTCCACACACATTCATTGCAATAAAGTATAACAAGCATTCAACAATTGCAATTATATTAAGGGCTATGCTCGTACGTCAATACGTACCTTATGTTCCCATAGTTCGAATCCAAACGTTGCCTCAGTCCCGAGGTCCGATGAAGAAATGTGCTAAACACAATTCCAATAACTCAAAATCAATAAATAATCCCAAATTCATATGCACAAGCATGAAATTCGACCCCAATCATCCCATCACGATGATTAAATAGCAAATGGTCGATAATCGCTCCCCAAAACCCGAGGGAGGACCCCAAAATCAATTTTCCAAAATCGCCCTACCGATCGATCGGTCACCATTACCGATCGATCGGTAACTGTTCACAAAAATGATTTAAGCTACGGCTTTGCACCGATCGATCGGTCCAAGCCACCGATCGATCGTTAGCCACCCACCGATCGATCGGTCGCTTTACCGATCGATCGCTAAAGATCGAAATGACAGACCAACGCTACGCACTTGCACCGATCGATCGGTCCAAGCTACCGATCGATCGGTCGCTGTGCGAACCCGAAAATCACCATTTTTAAAAGCTTGAAACCTTCCCAAAACATACCCAAACTTCCTCAAACTCGAAAATAACCATATACTAACACCCTAGTACACTTAACAAGGGTTATAATCCATTAAAACACAAAACCCAAAAGATTTCAAGATTTTACAAAAATCTCCCAAAACCCAAAACTCAACCATTTAGCACAAAACCACAATCAAAACGAAGCTAAAGGTGAGGAGAAGAAGATTACCAGCCTTTCTTCAAGAGATCCGGCCCCTAAATCGTGTTCCCAACGATTATGGTTGAAGGGAATAGAGGGGAAGGGTTTGGGGTGAAGGTGGCGTGAAAGAGGGGGAGGAGAGGAGAGAAATGGATTCCCAATGACGGAATCCCGAGTCCAACGGGTATATATAGCAAAATACCCCAACCCACAATTACCTCCACAAATACATCATGATTCATTAAAAATCATCTGTTTTCAAAAACTCTCTCCAGCATCAATTCCTCATACAGGCCCCAACAAAAGCACCCCGGACACCAAGTCCCACCGAAAACCCCAACTCATAGGTTTTCCACCGAAATGAGAATACAATCTCAACCTTTGGATCCAACGATCTCAAATGCCCGATTAAACAACCTCGGGGGATGCCAAACCGCAATTAATTCCTAATTGCCACAATTAAAAATCCATCAAGGATTAATACAACACCGGGATTAACACCATAAATCCACGGACATCACAATTATCCCCACTAATAAAATTTCATCCTCGAAATTTGCATCGGCACACTCTACCTAGCACCAGGACTACACAACAAGGTAAAGCCACAACTCCGATTCTGGACCACAATAGAATCGAATCGTTAACTGCGAGAACACCAATCTCGCACCAAGCTCTACAATAGAGCAAATGCTAAAACCAAAGCAACCCGAAAGATAACAACATACCTCGGCGTGAATCGTCCCGGAAGTCAGTCCATCATGACTGCAAATCAAACAGAACCCCATTGGTTCTAACATAGATATCTCTCAATGATATCCACCATTCGCCCATGATGCTTAACACACATCGTTAAGGTGGGAACCACTAGTATACAATCAGTATACTCCCGGAAAAATCCGGTCTCGCTTTCCCGATCATCTCCTCCAAAGGAGTAGTTGCAACACTTTCAATCCGGATTGGGCAAACCACGGTCACTAACCAAACAAAACACATCACCACAGAAATCTAAAACAAGGTGTTCCAAGAAATTCTATCTTGGTCCAAAACACACTATCGAGACTCCACAAGGTCTCATGTTCCACAGGGGACATGCAAGACAAACAATTGCATTCCCAAACACGGGTCAACCATGACACTAAACAAATCCGAATCCTGGCCATCTCTCATTTGTCCTGGGATTCAACAATCCTAAAACAGGAAGGCTATCGAATTATCCAACAAGAACTACCATGGTTCCAAAACACGACAATCCCTCCTCAGGGAAAGTCAAACAGACCTCACGATTATTCCTCAGAATACATCGTGCCATCGAGGTTACGAATCTCAATTTGTCACAATCCCCCACCGGAGATCTCTCAAACCAAGTACACTAATCCGACGTTCAACAAGGAACGAAATGGAGTTGGCATTCGTATACATACACGGGTATACATGCCTAAGCACCAACAAAACAGGCACACTCAAGGCAATAGACTCGGGTATCTCTAAGCATACCCAAAGTCCCAAAATCTGCTGTCAAACCTCGATCATTCTCACTCCACGGAGAATAGTGGTCGACAGACCAAAGCCAAAGGGTGTGATTTCAACATCAACATCACACAATCAAAACAACGAATCTCCCAAAAGATTCAACCGGCAGGTATCTCAATACCGCGTTTCCCAAAGAGGATAGTGTCATGAATCCATGACCCTCCAACCTCGAACCACCATCCGGAAAAACTGGATATACATACCAACATATATCTCGGAACCAAAATATGCAATAGGTTTAGAATAGTGCATCGAAGCCACTATCATCAAATCGAAACTCGTATACACCATGTATACTCAAACAACGATGCCCTGTACTATTGCCATAGTACTCCACACTCGAGCATCACCCCAGAGACGTCTCCTCAAACGTCTCACTGGAAGTACGAAGCCATTACCTAGCCCAACACTAGTAGGGCTTACCCTGGTTGATTCACGATCAACCCTCAACCAAAACTAGCTGCCTCCATGACAGTACAATCCAAATCTCTCCAAGAGATAAAGTCAATATAGTGGTGTTGCCCCACTAACTATACCACACAATTACAATTGTGTCTTCCGTCGCATACCACATGCAAAGATGCTCAACCAGAGCTAACAACGACTTGTCGACGCTCATGTTGGTATCCCAACAAAATTGAGTCGTTCCAAACAAACCTCCTAAAATATTTGACGTATAAACGTCTCCTCGAGGTATTCCCTGCCTCAATTATCAATCCACAAAGAGACTACAAAAGTCTAAGGTCCTTATCGTATCATCATACGATTCACCGAACTCTAATCCAAGGAGCAGTACAATGGCAATCAAAAGCACGCTATAACATTGCCGCGATATCAGGCTAATAAGCGCTGCCTCTAAAGGCTCGTATCAAGCCTACCAACGTCTCATACGTTCCACCCGGTATACCATACCGCAACATCCATTTAGAGTAGTGGGTCATCACCCAAAATCTCTCTAAAACCAAAGCATTATGGACATCCCGGTGTCCTTGCTCAACCACGAAGCACTCCTAATTCATTAGGACTTATCCCACACCTTCAGGGTGGGTGTGACCACGCCTACCGTAGATCACAACAACCAGCGAGTAGTTCCTCCATGACTACCCTTACCACTAATCACTTGGCCTAAGCCAAATCAGCGAGTATACCCAAGGGTATCATTACTCGAACAATATGTACACCAAAAAGTGCGGCGGTACTATCCCTGTACGATGCACCCAATAATTCTTCGAGCAACTTGCTCGGCATAATGGTCTCGTCAACTAGTGAACACTACCATATGTCCACCAAAGGTACTCAACCATACAACTCAATACATAACATAAATGTATCAACCATCAAAACGACGCTACACGTCTACATAGAACATCAACTATGTCATCGTCATCTCGTGACGGCATATGTCAACACATGACATCAAATTAACATCGTCAAACGTATGACGGTACATGTCAATACACGACATCCACAATCTCATCGTCAAACACATGGCATATATAGCAACACGTAGTATCCACAATAATGCTAACAAAAGTAATACGCCATACCTCATCGCTATCAAGATAGCGGAATACCTGTATCCATCGTCTACCAGCGGTACACAAGTAGCATCCATCGCTCGTAAGCGACATAATCCAGCGCTATGCACATAGCGGTATAACCCATCGCTATAGGATCAGCGGCATGATCTCTCGTCATAGAGTCAGCGGCATAATACATCACTATAGATATCCGGCGGTATGAACCATCGCCATAGGTGTAGCGGGATGACCCGTCGCTATGTAATATCCGGTGGCACGAATCATCATCAATAGAATACCCGGCGGCATGAACCATCGCCAATAGACTAGCGGAATGAGACATCGCTATCAATATATCTGGCGGCATGAACCATCGCCAATCAATATAGCGGAATGAACCATCGCTATCAATACACATGGCGGCAAGAACCATCGCCAGTCAATATAGCGGAATGAACCATCGCTATCAATGTACATGGCGGCATGAACCATCGCCAATCAATATAGCGGAATGAACCGTCGCTATCAATACACATGGCGGCAAGAACCATCGCCAGTCAATATAGCGGAATGAACCATCGCTATCAATATACATGGCGGCAAGAACCATCGCCAGTCAATATAGCGGAATGAACCATCGCTATCAATATACATGGCGGCATGAACCATCGCCAATCAATATAGCGGAATGAACCATCGCTATCAATATACATGGCGGCATGAACCATCACCAATCAATATAGCCGATCCCTAGTCATTGTCACGGTAGTGTATTTTAATGCCCCTCGCTTAAATAAAACATGCGGTACTCCCACCCCTCGCTTCTCATATAGGCGGCATAGAATAACCTCGCTTAAATGGACATGCGGTACTCCCATCCCTCGCCTCACATTTTAGCGGCAAATATTCTTTCCTCGCCTCCTATGATAACCACGCTTCAATGTGACATGCGGCGCTCCCACCCCTCGCTTCACATTTTAGCGGCACTAAACAATAAATAGCGGCAAGCATTTAAAATCATCACTCATCCATAACAATGACTCATGGGACATTCACCAAGTATTCCACTTACACCTGCAATCACAAAGCATATGCCATATCCAATATACATCAACATGAGTGTATTTTAATGCACCTCGCACAAATGCGACATGCGGCGCTCCCACCCATCGCTTCAACATTTGGCGGCAAAGCATTAAAATCATCACTACATGTACACATGCAACCACAATGCATAATTCCATGATGTATATAAAATGCAGGTTACCGTTTTGTGTCTTTCAACCATGGCCTTAGCCTTTCGCGTCATAGTGTTCCTACAGGAAAAATCACAAACCATGAGCATACGATAATCCATATTCCCCACAATATGATTATAATGAGTAAATGCATAAACTACAAGTACAAAGTACTTCCCGTATTCCAATGCATTTCAAATGCTCCCTTTGGTTGCCCCTGTGTCACAACTCACAATCATAATCAACAGGTTATATTATGATTCTATAGGTGTCATGACATATAATCGTTTCACTATGATCACATATCACTAATGCACATAAGCCAAATAGTTGTGCCACACAACACGAACTACTCTCATGCCTAAATATGTGCTACCCATCCTTATCAGCATGTTCCAGGCCCTCAACATCCCCAAAGAGCTAACCACTGCTCTGATACCACTAATGTAAGGACCCCCGTGCCCTTAACCTGTTATTAGTGTATTAATCCATAACCTTGGTGTATATAATCATACTATCAGGGAAGAAAACATATGCAAGTGCAACACCCTGTGCTACCCAGAAAATTTCTTGCATTTAAACCACATGATATTCGAATTCCCCAACCATGATTATCCATATAGCATGCACTCATATAATACACTAACATACTCTTAGTTCATTTAGCAATTCTATATCTAATTGCATGCAAACCATAAATGAACAGAGGAGAGCCGTAGCCCGTTATACATTCCATATACACGTAATATGTACTCACATAAGAGTACCCAATGAATGAGTGTGTATCTAATGTATAAAACACTCCGCTGGATACCGTTACTGGTGTTCCGATCCTGGAAGCACCTCTCAAGCGCAACTCGATCTCGACTCTGGATCTGAGCGCCTGTCCATCCAGCTCTGGTACCTCAATCCTGGGAGTACTTCAATCAACAGCCCGAGCTCAACTCCAAAGCTGCTGCTACACCTGTACCACCTGCCCCAACAGAGACAGCCCCCACACGGGGTGAGCATACCAATATCCCAATCCAATAACCACAATAATACAATTCATAATTTACAATACTGTAAATGCTATGAAATACAAAATATACTCCCTGGATGGCATCATCCTCATCCGGGGTTTCCTGTACTGTCCCTGTTCTCAAAACACTGAAACCATCAAATTACCAAATGCCAGTTAATCATTACATTGATTAACAATTCTACGAGCCATGTACCAATGTCATAAACAATACATCAAATCATTAAACAATGATTATAAACAATCCATGTTCCTCACTTATGGTTTTTTTCTCCATTTCATTGCTCGCTCTACAATAGCGGCATCCCAATTTCCACGCATGCTCGATGGCAGCGGCATCGTAATCGATTTTCGCTCACAGGCGACAACATCCCAATCATTGCTCGCTCAAAAGCGGCGCCATGCAATTCTCAATGCATATATAGACATTTAAAGCAAGTACAATAAACCATGCATTTCAATCTCCGTCTATTGTTAATACCATGTGTCGTGCATTTCCACACACATTCATTGCAATAAAGTATAACAAGCATTCAACAATTGCAATTATATTAAGGGCTATGCTCGTACGTCAATACGTACCTTATGTTCCCATAGTTCGAATCCAAACGTTGCCTCAGTCCCGAGGTCCGATGAAGAAATGTGCTAAACACAATTCCAATAACTCAAAATCAATAAATAATCCCAAATTCATATGCACAAGCATGAAATTCGACCCCAATCATCCCATCACGATGATTAAATAGCAAATGGTCGATAATCGCTCCCCAAAACCCGAGGGAGGACCCCAAAATCAATTTTCCAAAATCGCCCTACCGATCGATCGGTCACCATTACCGATCGATCGGTAACTGTTCACAAAAATGATTTAAGCTACGACTTTGCACCGATCGATCATTCCAAGCCACCGATCGATCGTTAGCCACCCACCGATCGATCGGTCGCTTTACCGACCGATCGCTAAAGATCGAAATGACAGACCAACGCTACGCACTTGCACCGATCGATCGGTCCAAGCTACCGATCGATCGGTCGCTGTGCGAACCCGAAAATCACCATTTTTAAAAGCTTGAAACCTTCCCAAAACATACCCAGACTTCCTCAAACTCGAAAATAACCATATACTAACACCCTAGTACACTTAACAAGGATTATAATCCATTAAAACACAAAACCCAAAAGATTTCAAGATTTTACAAAAATCTCCCAAAACCCAAAACTCAACCATTTAGCACAAAACCACAATCAAAACGAAGCTAAAGGTGAGGAGAAGAAGATTACCAGCCTTTCTTCAAGAGATCCGGCCCCTAAATCGTGTTCCCAACGATTATGGTTGAAGGGGAAAGAGGGGAAGGGTTTGGGGTGAAGGTGGCGTGAAAGAGGGGGAGGAGAGGAGAGAAATGGATTCCCAATGACGGAATCCCGAGTCCAACGGGTATATATAGCAAAATACCCCAAACCACAATGACCTCCACAAATACATCATGATTCATTAAAAATCATATGTTTTCAAAAACCCTCTCTCCAGCATCAATTCCTCATACAGGCCCCAACAAAAGCACCCCGGACACCAAGTCCCACCGAAAACCCCAACTCATAGGTTTTCCACCGAAATGAGAATACAATCTCAACCTTTGGATCCAACGATCCCAAATGCCCGATTAAACAACCTCGGGGGATGCCAAACGCAATTAATTCCTAATTGCCACAATTAAAAATCCATCAAGGATTAATACAACACCGGGATTAACACCATAAATCCACGGACATCACAACCTAGCCCCTTCCTCAATCTATTGAGTCCTTTCAAGACCGGATATGGATCCCCATTTTCTTCCTTGAATCATCTTTTCATAGATTTAAATTCTCTCGGCCATCTTTCATGTCATATGCATTTCACGTTGGATTTTCCAGCTTTGGTTCTGTTCATGCGCTTCATGTGGTTCAGTTTTCTCTCTCGTGCAATACCATTTCTATGCATCATTCTTCCTCTCGTATGCTGCACCAAGAATCTACACATGGATGGTCTTGGTGCAATCTTGAATTCCAGAAAGAAAAGCGTTGCGTCTCTGATTTTTCTTCTTATGGAAAAATCACACTCCTCTTCTTGTTAACAGCAAGTTCGATCTGAATCTTCAAGAATTGGCTCTGTTCTTCATTTCAATTCAAAGCTTTGCATGCCGATAAATCGATCCAGAATCTGCACTTGATTTCTTGTGCCAAGAATCAATGCCGCAAATTACCGTAACTTATCGTAGACCAAGATTTGCTCCGTCTGACAGATTATCATCGCACTCTCTGCTCGATTTCTCCTTTCTTCAAGAAAGTTGCTTGCCCTTCAAGAACTCCAAGAACGTCTGTTGCAATCTGCTCTTCAATGGCCCAATCACTTCCGATTTTTTATCGCATTTATTGTCGTGGTCGTTCCCACAGACAGCGCCAATTGGGTGGAATTGAACCCAATCAATCCACGATCAAGAATCAAACATGCACAACAATTGAAATATAAAGAACTCAAGGCATGCACTTTAACTTAAGAAACATATCCAGAACTTGAACTTCTATCAATGATGGCAGAACTTGTTATGAACATTAATAATCACGGCAAATTAGAAGGCACACACAAGATTATCATATGGCAGTAATTATCAATGAAAAATAGAAAAGAAAACACAAAAAAAAAAAAAAACTACACTGAGTTTACGTGGTTCGGCCAAGAACGCCTACGTCCACGGGAGGAGTTTTTCATTGATATTCAAACAAGTATACAAGGCACCAAGTACATGAATTCATCTATGATTTACAAAGTACTAGCATATGAATTCCATCATACAAGATCAAACCTCCAAAAATGTCTCTTGTATCACTCACTCACTGCCCATCCCTCACTCTCACTTGTGTGCCTTCTTTTTTTTCTTTTCTTCTCCTCACCTGCTGCCATATCTTCAAGGTCATTACATAGACATGTAGATTGTCCACTTGTTCAGCAAGTTACCATCTCTTTACTGGCCAGTCATCATGTTGCCCTATAACTGCCCTAAAACTGCCTTGGCAAGTGTGATGCCCGGGGATTAATGGTGTTAATCCCGGTGTGGTAATAATCCTTAATGGATTTTAATTGTGGCAATTATGAATTAATTGTGATTTTGAGACTCCCGGGGATTTTAAATCCGGTATTTGGAGTCGTTGGATCCAAGGGGTGAGTTTGTATCCTCATCGTGGTGATAACCTTGGAATTTGGTTTTTGGTGGGATCTGAGGTCCGGAGTACTTTGTACTGGAGAGATAATTATTGAAAACAGATGATTTTTAATGAATCATGATGTAATTGTGGAGGTATTGGTATTTTGGAGCCTTGGTGCTATATATACCAAATGGACTCGGTATTCCGTCATTATGCGGAATCTCTTCTCTCTCTCCTCTCCCTCACGCCACTCTCTCACCCCAAACCCTTCCCCACTTTTCTCTTGGAAGCAAATCGATGGAGGCTCGTCTTGGGAGCCCGATTTCTTGAAGAAAAACTGGTAATCTTCTTCTCCTCACCTTTAACTTCGATTTGATTATGGTATTGTGCTTGTTGGTCAAGTTTTGAGTTGGATTTGAGATTTGGGGATTTTTGTTAAAAATATAAAAAGTTGTTTTTAGTGTTTTTATTGAGTTTAATTGGTGTAATGGAGGTGTTGAGGAAGTTAGGGGTGTTGGTTTTGAGTTTGGGTGTGAAAAACACCATTAAAGCTCAAATTTTTCGGAAACCCGTAGGTCGTGATCGATCGCGGCATGTTACTGATTTGGGAAGGCGATGAGCAGTAGCGGCGATCGATCTCGAAAAGTGAGCGATCGATCGCAGGGGTCTTGGCGATCGATCGCGAGATGTGGCGATCGATCGCGGCTTGTTTATTTTCGGGCAGTGGGATGTGGCGATCGATCGCGGCTTGGAGCCGATCGATTGCGGCACTGTTCCCCTTTGATTTTCGAAAGTTTTGGAAAATGTCGGGATTTTGGAATCGAGGTTTAAGTGGCCCATTTCTGGGGCAATGTCTACATTCCAATGGGAATGCTATACTTTTAAAATGGATTGGTTGGAGCCAAAGTTTAATAAAAAACGGAATCTTCGGTTGAGTTTTTGGCTATCATTTAAACTTATAAAATGGAATATTTTGGGTATTATGCATGCTTAGCCGGGGGGCTTTTATATTGGTAATCGTCATGGATGGATGATAGGTTTGGAAGTTGTGAACGTGCTTGGGCACGTGATTGCATGCCTATGTTTAATTGAGAGTTATTTGCATGTTAGCACTTAATTCATCGGGTCGCGGGACTCAGTCAAGGTTTAGCTCGAACTACGGAATTATAAGGTACGTATGACGTACGAGCATAGCTTTAATATATTATTGCAATTGTGGTGCATGATATAATATGATTGTGACGAATCGATGGATATTATGAAATGTATGGTGCCGCTATGGAGCGAGCATTATTTAGGATGTCGTCGCTACGGAGCGAACATCGATAGGATACCGCCGCTGTTGAGCGTGCGTGGTAGTTGAACTATGGCTTTAATGTTTAGATACGTGGGATATCTATTAGCCATTCGTATTTGGTTTGGATTCTATTAATATTGCAAACTGGTAATTGGGAACACGGACTTAGTTAATCAATGTAATGATTAACTGGCTATTGGGGATTTGATGGTTTTGGTTGTTTTGAGAACAAGGACAATACAGGGGACCCCGGATGATGATGTTACCATCCAGGGAGCATCTTTTATATTTCATAAGCATTTACATTTTTGTAAATTATGAATTATATTATTGTGATTATCGGTTTGATGGTATTGGTATGCTCACCCCATGTGGGGGCTCTCTCTGTTGGGGCAGGTGGAACAGGTACAAGGGTAGCTCCGGAGTTGAGATCGAGCTGTAGATTGGAGGTACTTCAGGATCGATGTACCGGAGCTGATATCTTGCATGGTATTTTATACATCAGATATACACACGCTTATTTGATACTCGTATGTGAGCACTATTATGTGTATATGGGTTGTATAAAGAAGACAAGGGCCTTTCTCTTTTCATTTATGTGTTGCATGCAATTATTTAGGAATTGCTAAATGAATTGAGGACATGTTAGTGTATTATAAGGACGCATGTTGTGTACGTGAACTTGGTTGGGGGAAAACCGGTAGATTGAATGGGAAATGCAAGAGATTTTTATAGATGGTATGTGATGCCATGATTGCATGTAATCTAATTCCCCTGATATATGATTGTATACACTGAATGCATGATCTAATACACAAATAATGGGTTAAGGGCTTGGGGTCCTCACAGCAAGCTAGTGGAACAGATTCAATTAATTTGATATATCATCACTCCAACCATGTGACATAATTTGGATTGAATAAATTGATACATATTTAACAAATTATTGTTAGGAATTGAACCCAATCAATCCATGATCAAGAATCAAACATGCACAGCAATTGAAATATAAATAACTCCTGGCATGCACTTTAACTTAAGAAACATATCCAGAACTTGAACTTTGATCAATGACGGCAGAAACTTGTTATGAACATTCATACTCACGGCAGATTAGAAGGCCCAAAATGAAGGCACACACAAGATTATCATATTGCAGTAATCATCAATGAAAAATAGAAAAGAAAACACAAAAAGACACAGAGTTTGCGTGGTTCGGTCAAGAACTCCTACATCCACGGAGGAGTTTTTCATTGATATTCAAACAAGTATACAAGGCACCAAGTACATGAATTCATCTACGCTTTACAAAGTACTAGCATATGAATTCAATTACAAGATCAAGCCTCCAAAAAAGTCTCTTGAATCACTCACTCACTACCTCTCCCTCACTCTCACTTGTGTGCCTTCATTTTTTTCTTTTCTTCTCCTCACATGCTGCCATATCTTCATGCTCATTATATAGACGTGTAGATTGTCCACTTGTTCAGCAAGTTACCATCTCTTTACTGGCCAGTCATAAAGTAGCCCCATAACTGTCCTCAGGCTGCCTTGGCAAGCTAGTGGAACAGATTCAATTAATTTGATATATCATCACTCCAACCATGTGACTTAATTTGGATTGAATAAATTGATACATATTTAACAATCTCCACCCTATCAACTTATGCAATCATACATACCCTATCATACTCATATATTGAACCTGCTCAATGTTCATTCAACCGTCCACTCGATGATTACACTCCGGAACAACCGATGGCACGAGGCGAATCCGAGATTGAAGCCCACTGCTCATTCTTCCATGAATCCACAGCTCCACATGGCTTTAATCTCACCCTCGAAGCTCCACCTTGATCCTCCACTCCAATAGATTATAGAGCACGATTTCTTCTTGGAATTCTTTTCCCATCATCCAATGATTCCATGAACTCCCCAAGAAATACCCATCCCTTCCTCAATCTATTGAGACCTTTCAAAATCAGATATTGATCCCATGTTCTTTCTTGAATTATCTTTTCATAGGTTTAAATTCTCTCGACCATCTTTCATGTCATATGTTTTGCATTTCATGTTGGATTTTCCAGCTTTGGTTCTGTTCATGCGCTTCATGCAGGCCTGCTCTTTTCAACCAAGAAACATTGTTGCCCATGTTCTCCATCAACCAGAAACTACACACCCTCTTTTCTTTCTCCTTGATCGAAACCTTTCCCGATAGAAGCCACACGCTCCACCTATTCTTGCATCCAATTTCAGAATCTCGCATTCAAGAAAGAAACCACTGCCCATTCTCTCTGTTTCCTTGAAAATAACCAGCATGCCCTGTTCTTCTTTCAGAACTGCTCGCCTCAATTTTCTCCGCCAAAGCAAATTGCATGCCTCCTTCAAATTTTCTGAGAAACTTACGCTATCTTCACTTTCTTGAAAGAAATTGCTCACTGAATTAATTCCAAAGTATGTTGTCGTGTTCTTTCGCCTTTCTTGATAGAAAACGTTCATGCACACACAAACTTCAATCCGTCTCAATCCTTGGCTGCACTATCCCAATTCTTTATCACATTCTTGTCATGGTCGTTCCCACAGACGGCGCCACTTGTTATGAATTTAACTAATTCATATTCCCCGATCAAGAATACAAAGCGCGGCCAATTGAATATCAAGATCATTCATGACATTTCCATCACATAATTTTTTTTGACATGACGACATGAATAAGATGAACTTTTGGCATGAACACACACGTACACAGACTGATTAAGGCACAAATGAAAGCACACACAAGATCACACACACGGCATTAAGCATCAATGAAATCAGAAACGAAAATACAAAGAAAAGACACAAGATTTACGTGGTTCGGCCTCAACATCGGCCTACGTCCACGGAAGGAATTTCCTTGATAATCTTCAAGTATACAAGCAATTACATCACATGATTCCATATTTGATTCACTCATATGATTTACAATGAATCCATCTAAGGAATCATTGTCGCGTTTGTCATGTACGCCTTAATTAACCCTCTCAAGTTAATAACAATTATGAATATAGTAGCGTGAGTAGGGATCAATCCCACGAGAAATGTTATATCTTTGTGTTAACTAGTGCAAACTAAAATAAAAAGGGGATTTTGAAATAAGCTGAATTACTACTATGATGCAAAATCAAACTAATATGCGAAATTATCTAGATGAATTAACTTAAGAGAAAAGAGTGATTATCGATTTTCGGTTAACTTTACAAGAGGTGTTTACTATCTCGATCATCGATATTCACAAACGATTCAATTTTCATATGAATATTCATCATTGGACATTTAATCCAATAACCAAAGTCATATCTCACCTTAAGTTTAGTTAAGTGGGCCAAGAGTTCTAGTTTAACCCTTACCAAACAATCAATAAAATACAAGCGATTAAGATTTAAATCGATGATAGCATATGAAATAGTGAGATCGATGAAGCTAAACAACATAATCCAAGCGTCTATGTTTAATCTAGTCAATTGTTTTTTCCTAAGAATTTAACAATCTCACAAGCGGAAATTCATTAATCTTAGTTGCTTCGTAAATTAGAGGGATCAAACGATTTCGTATTAGATATCTAATTTAGGGTTAAATTATATGAACAATAGCTAGGTTCTCAATCTAACAATCATGGCAATCAAATCAGAAAAAACAATTGATACTCAATGAAATCAACAATCAAAACTTAATCTCACAAGAATCGTAAACTCCAATGCATCGTCTTCCTCAACCGAGAATCCCAAAGGGGTTTATCTACTCATAACTAAATTAAAAAAAATCAAAAATATTCTAGAAAACATTAAACTAATAGGAAAAGAAAGAATTACTAAGAGAAGCACGATTCCGAAGCGTCGCTTCAGTCTTCGTTCTTCGAGTCGTTCTTCAAAAGTTTGAGAGAAAATATATTCTATAGTCTCAAAATCTATTGTAAAGTATGAATAATAATGAAGGATCTCTGATTTAAGGTCCCCAAATTTTAGTAAATAGGGTGGGAATCAGATATAGTAGGTAAAAATCTATCCAAGATGGTAAAAATCGAGTTTCCTAATTTTTGAGGATTTTGGTCTCTCGATCGATCGAGCACTTCTCTCGATCGATCGAGATTTTTCTACCTTTCTTGATCGATCGAGCTCTTTTACTCGATCGATCAAGCACTCACATATTTTGTTGCTTAAATCTTCTACCTTGCTCGATCTATCGAACTCTTCTGGGCGATTGATCGAGCACATCACACAACTTTTATGCACTTTTCTTGGTCTACTTTGATCCCTTGTCAACTTCAATGCATTTCTTGATCCTTATTCGCCTTAGTTAGCTCGATTTCTTTGATTTCACCTACAATCACACAAATATACGATTAGGTAGTATATGTATCAAATTATCCATCAAAACATACCAAATCGTAGCAATTATGCGTAGTAGATGTGTCTATTTCTAGTCACATCAAATTCCCTCATACTTAATCTTTACTCGACCTCGAGTAAATTAGACAAAACTAAACTCTTTTTGTTGGCTCACTGATTCATAACAAACTATCTTGTCCTCACTTTTATGCCTCAACAATTTTAAACATGCATAATAATGAAAGGCGGTGAAAAGTTAACAGTGGAACAAGTTCAATCCCTAGACATCTCATACTTAACAAAGTAGCGAACGTGCGTGTGTGATCATAACCAGGTGTCATGTACAAATTATAGATCCAATCAATGTAAACTCACAATAGTTCAAGTTATACACTCACTTGCACACTTTTCTCCACTATATTAGCTTGTAGCTTGTCCTAGGTATTGGCTTATGAAAGAAAGGGTAAAGATGCATCAAACAAGACAGTATGATGATATGCACAATATAAAATTCTCTCATTGCATGACTTCTTTTTCCAAACCTTGTTCATTTTTTTTCAAGGTTTAATCAACTTTTTTCTTCTTATGCCTTGACTCCCCTTAGAGTCATGTTTTTATCTATTTTATCAAGGCATTACTTTTCTTTCATGCATTTCATTCTTTTTATAACATACCACTATTTACATCTATCACAGACTAGAGATTTTGAAGAATGATCTCCCTAATAGAATGGGGCTAGATGGATCACAATTTTCCATGTCTAAAATATAGAAATCGGCGGGGAAAACCAAATTCTCTATGTGGACAAGTACATCCTCTACTATGCCCCTAGGAATAACCGTAGACCTATCAGCTAATTGTATCACAATATTATTTCTTTTCAATGGTCTCAGTTTTAGTTTAGTGTAGATTGAGTAAGGCATCACATTAAGTGAAGATCCTAAATCTAGCATTGTCTTCTCAATTCTAGAATCACACAAGGGATAGAAAACATACCAGGGTCCTTACACTTTGTGGGAATGCTTCGTTGGATGACCGCGGAAACATTCTCGCCTAGCTCAATCTTGTGGCACCCTTTGCGTTCCTATGGCATCATATAGTGGGGCGTTCTCCTCGCATCGTCAGAAAGTCCCGTAGAGTTCCTTGATACTGTAAGGACCCCCGTGCCCTTAACCCGTTATTAGTGTATTAATCCATAACCTTGGTGCATATAATCATACTATCAGGGAAGAAAACATATGCAAGTGCAACACCCTGTGCTACCCAGAAAATTTCTTGCATTTAAACCACATGATATTCGAATTCCCCAACCATGATTATCCATATAGCATGCACTCATATAATACACTAACATACTCTTGGTTCATTTAGCAATTCTATATCTAATTGCATGCAAACCATAAATGAACAGAGGAGAGCCGTAGCCCGTTATACATTCCATATACACGTAATATGTACTCACATAAGAGTACCCAATGAATGAGCGTGTATCTAATGTATAAAACACTCCGCTGGATACCGTTACTGGTGTTCCGATCCTGGAAGCACCTCTCAAGCGCAACTCGATCTCGACTCTGGATCTGAGCGCCTGTCCATCCAGCTCTGGTACCTCAATCCTGGGAGTACTTCAATCAACAGCCCGAGCTCAACTCCAAAGCTGCTGCTACACCTGTACCACCTGCCCCAACAGAGACAGCCCCCACACGGGGTGAGCATACCAATATCCCAATCCAATAACCACAACAATACAATTAATAATTTACAATACTGTAAATGCTATGAAATACAAAATATACTCCGTGGATGGCATCATCCTCATCCGGGGTTTCCTGTACTGTCCCTGTTCTCAAAACACTGAAACCATCGAATTCCCAAATGCCAGTTAATCATTACATTGATTAACAATTCTACGAGCCATGTACCAATGTCATAAACAATACATCAAATCATTAAACAATGATTATAAACAATCCATGTTCCTCACTTATGGTTTCCTGTCTCCATTTCATTGCTCGCTCTACAATAGCGGCATCCCAATTTCCACGCATGCTCGATGGCAGCGGCATCGTAATCGATGTTCGCTCACAGGCGACAACATCCCAATTATTGCTCGCTCAAAAGCGGCGCCATGCAATTCTCAATGCATATATAGACATTTAAAGCAAGTACAATAAACCATGCATTTCAATCTCCGTCTATTGTTAATACCATGTGTCGTGCATTTCCACACACATTCATTGCAATAAAGTATAACAAGCATTCAACAATTGCAATTCTATTAAGGGCTATGCTCGTACGTCAATACGTACCTTATGTTCCCATAGTTCGAATCCAAACGTTGCCTCAGTCCCGAGGTCCGATGAAGAAATGTGCTAAACACAATTCCAATAACTCAAAATCAATAAATAATCCCAAATTCATATGCACAAGCATGAAATTCGACCCCAATCATCCCATCACGATGATTAAATAGTAAATGGTCGATAATCGCTCCCCAAAACCCGAGGGAGGACCCCAAAATCAATTTTCCAAAATCGCCCTACCGATCGATCGGTCACCATTAGATCGGTAACTGTTCACAAAAACGATTTAAGCTACGGCTTTGCATCGATCGATCGGTCCAAGCCACCGATCGATCGCTAGCCACCCACCGATCGATCGGTCGCTTTACCGATCGATCGCTAAAGATCGAAATGACAGACCAACGCTACGCACTTGCACCGATCGATCGGTCGCTGTGCGAACCCGAAAATCACCATTTTTAAAAGCTTGAAACCTTCCCAAAACATACCCAAACTTCCTCAAACTCGAAAATAACCATATACTAACACCCTAGTACACTTAACAAGGGTTATAATACATTAAAACACAAAACCCAAAAGATTTCAAGATTTTACAAAAATCTCCCAAAACCCAAAACTCAGCCACTTAGCACAAAACCACAATCAAAACGAAGCTAAAGGTGAGGAGAAGAAGATTACCAGCCTTTCTTCAAGAGATCCGGCCCTAAATCGTGTTCCCAACGATTATGGTTGAAGGGAAAAGAGGGGAAGGGTTTGGGGTGAAGGTGGCGTGAAAGAGGGGGAGGAGAGGAGAGAAATGGATTCCCAATGACGGAATCCCAAGTCCAACGGGTATATATAGCAAAATACCCCAACCCACAAATACCTCCACAAATACATCATGATTCATTAAAATCATCTGTTTTCAAAAACTCTCTCTCCAGCATCAATTCCTCATACAGGCCCCAACAAAAGCACCCCGGACACCAAGTCCCACCGAAAACCCCAACTCATAGGTTTTCCACCGAAATGAGAATACAATCTCAACCTTTGGATCCAACGATCCCAAATGCCCGATTAAACAACCTCGGGGGATGCCAAACCGCAATTAATTCCTAATTGCCACAATTAAAAATCCATCAAGGATTAATACAACACCGGGATTAACACCATAAATCCACGGACATCACAGATACCCTTGTCCTTCCAGTTCACCTTCAATACAAGGGGGAATGGGGGTTCAATTTTATATTCACATAGTGGAGGGCAATTACCTTGTGGTTCCTCCTCTTGCATGAGCTCTTCAACGTCTTTCTTGGTCTCCTTCTCTTCCTTTATCTCTCCGTTCTTGGGTGACGTCAGTACCATCTTCTCCTCAGATTCATCTTCAAAGTGATGGCGCTCACATTTTCCCTCGGGTTCACAACTGGCTGTGAAGGTAGGGTGCTTGATCTTTGAGACTCTATGCGATTTATTGCGGTGGCCAACTGTCCAATTTGAGTCAAGCTCTGGATGCTTGCTCTTGTTTCCTGTTGAAATTTCACAGATCCATTAGCAAGTTCCTTAAACATATTTTCTAGATACTCACCAGGTGTTGGAGTTGGGGCGGCTTGTTGTGACCTTTGGAATGGTGGTCTATATGGTGGTGGTTGGTGTTGCCTATGTGGTTCAGTTTGATTCCCATATCTCAATTTTGGATGATCTCGCCATCCTTGGTTATATGTGCTGGAAAAGGGATCATACTTTCTCTGTGGCTGTCCCGGAAATCCGCCTGCTGCATTTGCTTCCTCAATAGATGGTTCTTGAAGTGTGGGGCAAGCGTCAGTTGGATGACTCGGTAGTGCACAAATTCCACATACCTTAGCACTTTGTCCAATTCCAATTGCAAGCTGTTTCACAATAACGGTTAAGTGCCATGTTTGCAATTAAGTGCCTTTCTTCCGCTGGCGTCTTATCCACAAATGCTCCTCCACTTGCTGCGTCCACCAAGTTCCTGTCTTTTGGCAAAAGACCATCATAAAACTATTGAATACGTAAATGCTCACTTGTCGGATGTTGAGGACAGCTTGCACAAAGCTTTTTAAAGCGCTCCCAATATTCATGCAGTGATTCCTCATGGAGTTGTCTAATGCCGTATATCTTTGCGAATATTTGTCACCCTTGATGCAGGAAAGTATTTTTCCAAGAAAGTTCTTTTCAGCTCGTTCCATGTAGTGATGGATCCAGAAGGCAAATAGAAGAGCAAATCCTTAGTAGCGTCAAAGAGAACAGAAAATCTCGTAATTTGATTTGTTCCTCAGTTATACCGGTCGGCTTCATCGTAGTGCATACTACATGAAATTCCATCAAGTTTTATGCGGACCCTCACCTGCAAGGCCACGAAAAGAAGGTAAAAGATGTATTAGGCCAGATTTAATTCAAAATTTATATTAGTAGCAAGTGTAGGAAAGGTTATGCATAGAGGTTGTTGATCCACGGTAGAATTCGCTAGCTTTCGTAGGCTTTGATTCTCCGCCATGATAGTCGTTTCCTCTTCTTCTTCTTTAAGTTGTCTTCGATTTTCTCTCCTAAGTTGATGTAAAGTCCTTTATATCTCGGGATCATATTGATGTTCGTCCTCCTCTGATGAAAAATCGCCTGGGTGCACGAACAAACAGGTAAAAAGCACGGGAAGATGAATATCAATAAAAAGTTAACACAAATTAATAAAAACGCCCTTCCCCGGCAATAGTGCAAAAATTTGGTCCCTCTCAAGTTAATAACAATTATGAATGTAGTAGCGTGAGTAGGGATCGATCCCACAAGGAAGGTTATATCATTGTGTTAACTAGTGCAAACTAAAATAAAAAGGGAATTTTGAAATCAACTGAATTACTACTATGATGCAAAATCAAACTAATATGCGAAATTAACTAGATGAATTAACTTATGAGAAAAGAGTGATTCTCGGTTTTCGGTTAACTTTACAAGCGGTGTTTACTATCTCGATCATCGATCTTCAACTGCCTAGGATGTTACTCTGTTTCCTTTAGCCAGTCATCAAGTTGACAAGTAACTGTCATACAACCAACTTCAACATGCTACTAGAACAGAATTGTTAATAATTGAATAGGTTGATAAAATATTCAACAGCGCACATTCATATAAAGAAAGCTCCAACAATCTCGTGGCATTGGCCCTCTTTTGCTACACCAATCAATGCTTATCACATGCTCATCCTAATCATTTCTAATCCAACCCAAGAATTCTAACTTTTCTATGTACATTCCTCTAAATTTTCTTTTCTAAAAAATGTAGTCTTTAATTCACTCTTGAGTAGTAGAAAAACAATTTATGTCCATTGCCATGGTGTTGTTGGTACCTCAAGATTAGATACCGAAAGGAACTTGAACTTTTGGGTACCATAGGCATTTTGTAAAACGGATACATGCTTTCAATGATACTGTTATCCTTATTTATGTTGAAATGTGATTTGAGTTTGTTGTTTGTATTATATTATGATTAGGAGTGAAAGATGGACCCCGTGAGTATCAATAAATGAGGTTAGTTCCAGCTTAGCAGCACATTCTTGTTCCAGCTTAGCAGCACAGATTGAGATAGACATGGTCCCCACCCCCACTCCTATCTAATCAATTTCCCTTTCATATTTTATTTCAATCTTAGCCAGCTTGCTGCCATTTTATGGGCTTCAGGGTCTCCCCTATATATATATATATATATATATATATATATATATATATTATGTATGTATAATAATCAGTCAACAGAATGTATTTAACTTTTCATGTACCATAAAATATACTATTTGGCTAGTCTACGTACGTTCAAATTTATATAGGGATAATTACGCTCTCGATTTTGGCATATTTACAAAAAGTTTTCATCGACTTTGAAAAATTACAGAGACCTCTCCTACCGTTAGTAAAATTAACGACCATTACTAAAACATTCCATAATTTTTATTAGAAACCCCAAATTTCCTTGATTTTACATTATTTGGATCATGTTGAGTGCCACTTTCAGATTGTAGAGTCCATTCATCCGTCCCACCTTTTTTGCTTCATAATTCTAATTATTAGATTCTTGGAAGTAATCAGAAAACAACAAAACATAAAATTTATTATAGGTCCCCAATTCTCGACCAAGAAATAAGTCAACAAAATAGGGACTCTTACCAGTCTGTTCTATTTTACCAAAAAATAAATAATGATAAAATTGTTCTGAGAGATAATAGACGAGCTAGTATATGACACAAATCTCGTCGCAGATACTATATGATTCGTGTATTAAAATAGGTAAATTTTATGTGGAAAACTCCTAATGTATACATAGTTGACCCCGTGCGGCAACATGAAATAGAAATACCGAAATGAAAGATAAAATTGAACACCACAATTTACGTGGAAAACTCCTAAAAATTATTAAAGTAAAAACCACGGGCAAGATGAAAAGATTTCACTATAATATTTATAGGTTACAACCTCAACCCTATTTTTCAAAGAGATTAACACTCTCAATATAGTAGCAAATACCTATCAAAATACTATATAATATAAGAGAGAAACATTTAAATGGAATTTGATTACCCATTGTTTACGTTTATAACACACCACTTGAGGATCTGCACCACTCAAACTTATCAGTATTAACCGGTTTTGTAAGAATATTAGCTAGATTATTATTTGTATGGATCTTTTGCATATCCACACTCCCTTCCTCCATTACTTCACGAACAAAGTGAAATTGTACTCCAATGTGTTTTGTCCTGGAATGAAATGCTGGATTTCTTGCAATGTGCAATGCACTCTGACTATTACAAAACAGGGGGAATCTTCTCTTATTTGCATTCAAACTCCTCCAATAACCTTTTTATTTCATATTGCCTCCTTGCAAGCTTGAGTAGCTGCCATATATTCTGCCTCCGTTGTAGATAACGCCACAACCATTTGCAGTTTTGAAACCCAGCTTATTGCTCCTACTACAAGTGTTAAAACGTAGTTAGTAGTAGATTTTCTTTTATCCGGATCACCTGCATAATCTAAATCAACATATCCCCTGAGTGCAAAATCTGATCCTTCATAATATAATGTAGCACTCGAGGTACCCTTAATGTATCTAATGATCCTCTTACCGTGCTCCAACGCTCTTGTCCAGGATTCGCCATGTACCAACTTACTGCTCCCACTGCTTGTGCAATGTCTGGTCGTGTACAGATCATAGCGAACATTAGACTTCCCACCGCTGATGCATACGGTACTCGAGACATCTCCATCATCTCTGCTTCACTGCTAGGACAAATCTCGGAGGATAATTTGAAGTTAATAGGAAGATGGGTAGAAATTGGCTTACAATCTTGTATGTTGAAGTGTTGCAAGATTTTCTTTAAACAATTTCTTTGAGAAAACCAACTCTTTCTGTTACTTCTGTCTCGGTGAACTTGCATCCCTAGAATCTTGTTTGTCGATCACAAGTCCTTCATATCAAATTCCCTAGCCAACTGTACCTTCAATTCTTGGACTTATTCTTTGTTGGGGCCTCCGACCAACATGTCGTCCACGTACAACAACAAAATGATATAATAATCATTCACAGATCTCTTGAAATATGTACAAGAATATGAATTAAGTCTGTTGTACCTAAAGCTCATGTTGTACCAACACCTCAGTGCCTATTTGCGTCTGTACAAAGATTTGTTCAACCTGCAAACCAAGTTCTCTTTGTCTCTTTCAGCAAAACCTTATGGTTGAAGCATATAGATTTATTCTTCAAGATCACCATGAAAAAAACGGTTTTTACATCTAGCTGCCCTATATGTAGGTCAAAATTGCACACAATGCCAATACTACTCTGACTGTTGTAAATCGGACCACATGAGAAAATATCTCATTGATGTCGATACCTTCTTTCTGACCATATCCTTTCACCACCAATCTTGCACGATATCACTCCACTTGGTTGTTACCATCACCTTTGATATTGTAGACCCACATATTACCGATGGCTTTCCGTCCTCGTGGTAGTGTAACAAGATCCCAAGTTTTCTTCATGTCTAAGGCTTTCAATTATTCCTGTATTCCTGTCATCCATTGGATACATCCGAGATTTGAGTAGCCTTCTAGAAACTTGATGGCTCACTATCATCTGTTAATAAGCAGTATGCAATATTGCTTTTGGTAACATAATTTGGAAGCCAACCTGGTGGTCTCATCTCGTGAGTAGTCTGCCTAACTTTGATAACATCTGACTCAACTAGTTCTTGTTCCTCATGCCTTGATGATACCTCAGAAGAACTTTGATCTTCTTATGTCTGGATTTCCACCTGAACTACTGTAGTATCTGAATTCATTGTGCATTAGTCTCCCTTTACTTTATCTTCCTCGAAGATAACATCTCTGCTGATGATAAGTTTATGGACAGTGGGATCCACAAATGATACCCCTTCTCACCATCGGCATAGCCCAAGAAGTTACACTTTATGGATTTAGAATCTAACTTTGATCTTTCTTGGTCGATGTATAGAACATACACCGGACTTCCAAATATATGTAGTCAAGAATAATCAACCGGTTTTCCAGTCAACACATCCATCAGAGTCTTCAGATCAATCGTCACTGAAGGAGAGCGATTGATAACATAACTGGCGGTCTTGAATGCTTCTGCCAAAAAAAATGACTTGGCTAGACTTGTAGTCCTCAATATAGCTATCGTTCTGTCTAACAGAGTTCTTTTCATCTGTTTTGCCACTCCATTCTGTTGAGGCGTGTAAGTCATTGTGAATTGCCTTTTGATGTCCACTTGTTGACATAATGCATCAAATTCATCACTTGTGTATTATCCTCCATCGTCAGTTCTCAAACACTTGATCTTGTTTTCAGAGTCAAGTTTCACCCGCGCTTTGAACACCTTGAAGACTGAAAAATCATCTGATTTCTTCTTGATTGAATACACATATCTTCTAGCGAGACCTTTTTATCTTGCCGGTGCTTTGTACCCTAAAGTTTTTATTGTGGTGTCCATTTTTATCTTTCATTATCGGTATTTCTATTTCATGTTGCTGCATTGGGGCCAACATACAGTCTTTCTCTTACTCTACCAAGAGATTGTTTACCTGACTCGAACTCGTGACCTTCATATCACATGACAAAAACTTTACCGTTGCAACAAAGACCTCCCCCCTCCCCCCCCCCCCCCCCCCCCCCCCCTATGAATAAGTAGTCGATAGCTACTCAAAAATGGTATTTTGAATTATGGAGAGAGGCATGTGGGAGTCAACTACCGATGATCCTGGTGATGCATGAGATCACGAGATTCTTACTTAATTTAAATAGTTCTAGCTTACACATACAATGGAAGTAAAATAATTATATAATCTACTGGGTTGTATGATTTAAAAATAATAATTGGAAGAGATCCCAGTCTGTAGACATGTTGGAATCCAAGGAAATATTTACGTGAAAGATTCCCTTTATATTATCCATTTTCTCAAACTGTTTGTAAGGCCCCGATGCTAATTTATCCGGAGTAACGATGATTAAGCAAACACGGATAATTAAAAGTATAGACTTTGAATTAAGGTTTTCCGGACCACGATGAGTCAACCAGCTAGTGGAACATGTTTTAGTGCATGAGCATGTGAATAATCACATGGCACTTGGAGAACATATTCCACTAATTAATTTAACTCATGTTTAATACATGATTTTGGACCAATAATCTTGCAAAATAGTGATGTATTGACACATGGAATTCACAATACATCAAATAAATAAAAAACCATGCATAATACATGGAAACGCACGCCTCATGCATTCACATTCAGATTTGGGTTCCTTTTTTAGCTAGCATTTTCTCTCTCTTCCTTCACGATCATTTCTCTTCCTTCTCTCCTCTAACCTTCGAAAATTCCAGCCATTGTTAGCATAAATTTCTCATGCAATTGCCAATGCATGTTACATACAATTAGTGATTTAGAAACCCCAAGGCAAGAGTGTTAGCTAGGTACAAGAATTTTCAAATTTGGAGCAAATTTGGAGTAGTTCAAGCTAGCAAGGAGCCATAGTGGAAAACTTTTGGGTCTATAAGGGTATGGACTTGTTCTTATTTATTTTAGTTGGATTTTATGGACTTTGGGTCGATTTTTAGAGTTTTATTATGAAATTAGAAGTGAAACTCATGCTGTCATAAGTTTCAGCAGAAACTATGGTTGCATGCAGTAGATTGTTCTGTATTTTCAATTTCCTTAACATCTGACTTTGATCCTCAAACAAAAGTTGTAGATATATGTATTGTCGTCCTGGGATTAAAATTTGAGACCATTTGGACTTGAAATGAGTGAGATATACTCATTTTACGAAGAGGCGCCAGATTCGACTCTGCATGTGCTGAAAATGCACATGCAGTGTAGAATTCTGAATTTTTGACAAACTTAATGTTCGATTTTGATGTCGGTATTCAATTAAAAATTGTAGGTCTTTGAATTTATTGAATTTAAAAAAAAGATGACTCAATTCGGACTTATTTCCGAGTAGTTATGAATTTTATACTTTAAGTTCACAATCTATGTCCTGTATGTGGACGAAAATCCCATGCAGTGTGTTATCCAAGTTCCTGAGAATTTTTGGCTAGGAATTACGGAAAATGTCCAGAAATAAGTATTTTAGTATTTTTGCATTGGCTGTCATTTGCCACTGGAATCACCCAATTTGAAGTTAAAATGAAAAAGATATGGCGATGTTACTAAAACTGCTCTAGCTGAAAACATAATTTCAAAAGCTACATTTTTAGTGTTTTTACTACTTTTAAAGTGAGGAATTAGCTCAACATCATTAGATAAGAAAATGAAGTCCTTTGAGTTTTTGAACTTTGAGAACTGGATTTGGGTCATTTGTACATCATATAAATTTATTATGAATTTTGAACGAAAACTGGTCAGTCTGAATTTTGAAGGAAAATCAGTAGGAACCATCCTTAAAACTTGTTGTAGCTATTGTGCCTACATAATCACTTAGTGATAATTTTTAGTATATATGACCAGGTTAATATATTCCGGGGTTATCTGAGGAGTCTCGGTAGATTAGCTTGGGTCGAGGTACGTAGAAATGAGTTTTATCATGACGTCTGACGAAGACGTGTAATGATGCTTTGTATGATTTTACATGTCATTAATTGAATTATATGATTTAATTGTCACTATGTGATTCTTATGTGACTATATGACATGTTGAGGTACATTGTAGTACATGATATGTGAATTACATGATATGTATTGATTTCACATGAGATTGCATGAGATATTGAGTTGCATATGTCATTTGATGCATAAATGATTCATGGGCATATCATATTGATCTATCATTTCTTTGATATCCATGATTATGACTGAGTTGATACACTCTTAGTTTCGGGGACGACGAGCACGGCGATGACAGGCAGTATAGGTAGCGACTGTAGTCACGCGCGTGTCACCGGACCTAGACACGTGGGATGGACGAACACAGCACATAGGACGAGTCTCATAGCGCAATGTGCGTGTGTTATCACCCTCTGCTCGAGATGACATTATTTGATGATACCTTCCTTTGGACTCCGATATTGGTATCTTGAGATTCGATTCTTTATACCCATTCATACATAGCATTCATACATGGTATGCATTGCATGATACTTTGTCATACTTGTGATCTATTTATTTCTTGTACTGGGTTCTGACCCCCGTAGTGGGGGCTATCATGTATTTGTTGTATGGGCATGACAGGTGGTACATGTGGACGTACTGAGGATGCTCGAGATGAAGCATCGATGAATACCAGAGCTCCTTGAGAGCGAGCTCAGGTTTATATTTTATGTTTTGAGTCCCAGTAGTTGTTAGAATATTTTTACTTATGTTTTAAATTATCGGGGTATGCCCCGAGTATCTGTTTTTTCATTATTCTACTACTGGTTAATGATATACTTGATAATTTATGTTATCAACATGTTGAATTGGAAACCGGAATTACATATTTTAAGTATCAGTATATATGTATCACCTAAAAGCAAAAATTTTTTTGGGCCGTTTGATAAGACATTTGAAATAAATCTTCCGCTGTTTATGCAAATTAATCATTATGTGTTAATTAAACACCACATTAGGATCGGACCCTCACATTATGGTATCAGAGCATATATCTAGGATATGCTCGAACTAGAGTTAGGACACTGAGAATAGACACAAATGAATTGTTTGTGCATGTGTCTGACTATGTGATTTTATATGCTCTTGTCTGCTATGTTTACATGTTCGATAATGAGATTTTATACATGTAACAGATTACTAAGTAGGGACAATTAGATGTCATATATCTGAGTATTTTAATATGCTGAGTTGCATATAATCTTGAGAATTTGAATGCTGAGTTGCATATATTCTAGAGAATTTGAGAATTTTATTTGTTAGCACTGATAGTTGCTGACCGAATGATGATGTGGTGATGGGAACATCTCTGACTTGAGATTTATATATGATGCTTTGATTTTATGATGGACAGTTAGTGTTTGGACAGGTAGCAGTGATGTAGACTTTAATTATCTATCTATCGTACCTGTAGGCACTGTAAACTGTTAATTGAATTATAACTTAGTGACATGCGTCCATTATTGGGAATTTTATTTATCACTTTGAGACTTAATCCTTGTGAATAGTGGGATGACACTAGAACTAGTTAAAACGCTTTGTGTTGATTAACATCGGGAAATTTGAGTCCGAAAGACCAGGGTAATACGTATGAGTTTACGTCAAATTGTTTGACATGTCACCAGGTCAATACGAGACCTAATGGGATACTACAGAATTTGTAAGTACCACAATGAATTTGGGAAATTTCCAACTTTGCGTTTTATAGCTCAAATTGTTTAGATCAAACATAGATTGTGAAACAAGTTGAATCGGAACTGTTGACTATTCAATACAAGCTATTGAGTTCATATGATAGTCTATATGAGAAAATGACATGTTTGAGATGTGGATAATGTGGTTTAGTGACAACAAGTATTTTGTAACAACTGTATCTGATTGAAATCCGAGGATAATATCCGAATCCGAAATCTATTTTCAGAATGTCATGGGTACTAAAGTAGCACTGAGTATTGCTTATCATACCCAGACTGATGGATAAACTGAGAGAATTATCCAGACTTTGGAAGTTATGTCTCGATTAATAGTGATGTAGTGAGAATTGACAAAAATCACTATTCACTAGTAGAATTTTCCTATAATTTAAGTTTCAGACAACTTTTGGAATGTCATCGGTTGAGGTTTGTAGAGCCAGAATTTGCCGATCGCTGATATGCTGAGATGAAAATGATAAGGAATATTTTGACACAACTTGAGATTGTTGAGGAAATGCCATGAACGATAAATTTTCTGCGAAAACGATTGAAATTGGCTTAAGGTGAGCAGATTTGCTACGCCAAAGAGGAATATATCGTTAGACTTCGAGTTGAGAATCAGGTAAATATGAAGATATTACCTTTGCGATGATCAATATGATTCGTTAAGTGAAGTATGATGCTGCCTCGATATTTTGAACCTTGTAGAATCATAGAGAAGTTTGGTTCAGTGGTATATCGTAGAGACTACCACATCAGTTGTTATTGATACATGATGATTCTTATGTATCTATGAATGAGATTGAGACATCTCATATGATTTAATTTATTGAGTAATACTCGGTTTTGCGATTTCGAGGACGAAATCTTTTTAAGAGGGGAAGAAGTGTAAGGCCCCGATGCTAATTAATCCGGAGTAACGATGATTAAGCAAACCCGTATAATTAAAAGTATAGACTTTGAATTAAGGTTTTCCGGACCACGATGAGTCAACCAACTAGTGGAACATGTTTTAGTGCATGAGCATGTGAATAATCACATGGCACTTGGAGAACATATTCCACTAATTAATTTAACTCATGTTTAATACATGATTTTGGACCAATAATCTTGCAAGATAGTGATGTATTGATACATGGATTCCACAATACATCAAATAAATTGAAAACCATGCATAATACATGGAAACTCACACCCCATGCATTCAAACTCAGATTTGGGTTCCTTTTTTTAGCTAGCATTTCTCTCTCTTCCTTCACCATCATTTCTCTTCCTTCTCTCTTCTAACCTTCGAAAATTCCAGCCATTGTTAGCACAAATTTCTCTTGCAATTGCCAATGCATGTTACATGCAATTAGTGATTTAGAAACCCCAAGGCAAGAGTGTTAGCTAGGTACAAGAATTTTCAATTTTGGAGCAAATTTGGAGGAGTTCAAGCTAGGAAGGAGCCATGGTGGAAAAAGTTTGGTTCTACAAGGGTATGGACTTGTTCTTATTTATTTTAGTTGGATTTTATGGACTTTGGGTCGATTTTTAGAGTTTTATTATGAAATTAGAAGTGAAACTCATGCTGTCATAAGTTTCAGCAGAAACTATGGTTGCATGCAGTAGATTGTTCTGTATTTTCGATTTCCTTAACATCTGAATCTGACTTTGATCCTCAAACAAACATTGTAGATATATGTGTTGTCGTCCTGTGATTAAAAGTTGAGACCATTTGGACTTGAAATGAGTGAGATACACTCATATTACAAAGAGGCGCCAGATTCGACTC
The DNA here is from genome assembly GCA_907163345.1 of Haberlea rhodopensis. Lineage (NCBI taxonomy): Eukaryota > Viridiplantae > Streptophyta > Magnoliopsida > Lamiales > Gesneriaceae > Haberlea > Haberlea rhodopensis. The sequence continues at coordinate 5,522,052 of CAJQUN010000032.1, forward strand.
TGCATGTGCTGAAAATGCACATGTAATGTAGAATTCTTAACTTTTGACAAACTTAATGTTCGATTATGATGTTGGCCTTCAAATAACAATTGTAGGTCTTTGAATTTTATTGAACATAAAAAACATATGACTCAATTCGGACTTATTTTCAAGTAGTTATGAATTTTATACTTTAAGTGCACAATCTATGTCCTGCATGTGGACGAAAATCCCATGTAGTGTGTTATCCGAGTTCCTGAGCATTTTTGGCTAGGCATTCCGGAAAATGTCCAGAAATACATATTTTAGTACTTTGCGTTGGCTGTCATTTGCCACTATAATCACCAAATTTTAAGTTTAAATGAAAAAAGATATGGTGATATTACTAAAACTGCTCGAGATGGAAAATAGAATTTTAAAAGCTATGTTTTTAGTGTTTTTACTACTTTTAAATTGAGGAATTAGCTCGACATCATTAGATAAGAAAATGAAGTACTTTGAGTTTTTGAACTTTGAGAACTAGATTTGGGTCATTTGGACATCATATGAATTTATTATGAATTTTGAACAAAAACTGGTCAGTCTGAATTTTGAAGGAAAATCAGTAGGAACCATCCTTAAAACTTGTAGCTATTGTGCCTACATAAGCACTTAGCGATAATTTTTAGTATATATGACCAGGTTAATAGATTCCGGGGTTGATCTGAGGAGTCTCGGTAGATTAGCTTGGGTCGAGGTACGTAAAAATGAGTTTTATCATGACGTCTGACGAATACGTGTAATGATGCTTTGTATGATTTTACATGTCATTAATTGAATTATATGATTTAATTGTCACTATGTGATTCTTATGTGACTATATGACATGTTGAGATACATTGTAGTACATGATATGTGAATTACATGATATGTATTGATTTCACATGAGATTGCATGAGATATTGAGTTGCATATGTCATTTGATGCATAAATGATTCATGGGCATATCATAGATCTATCATTTCTTTGATATCCATGATTATGACTGAGTTGATACACTCTTAGTTTCGGGGACGACGAGCACGACGATGACAGGCAGTATAGGTTGCGACTGTAGTCACGCGCGTGTCATCGGACCTAGACACGAGGGATGGACGAACACAGCATATATGACGAGTCTCCTAGCGCAATGTGCGTGTGTTGTCACCCTCTGCTCGTGCTGACATTATTTGATGATACCTTCCTTTGGACTCCGATATTTGGTATCTTGAGATTCGATTATTTATACCCATTCATACATGGTATGCATTGCATGATACTTTGTCATACTTGACATGATCTATTTATTTCTCGTACTAGGTTCTGACCCCCGTAGTGGGGGCTGTCATGTATTTGTTGTATGGGCATGACAGGTGTTACAGGTGGACGTACTGAGGATGTTCGAGATGAAGCATCGATGAATACCAGAGCTCCTTGAGAGCGAGCTCAGGTTTATATTTTATGTTTTGAGTCCCAGTAGTTGTTAGAATATTTTTACTTATGTTTTAAATTAACGGGGTATGCCACGAGTATCTGTCTTTTCATTATTCTCCTACTGGTTAATGATATACTTGATAATTTATGTTATGATCAACATGTTGAATTGGAAACTGGAATTACATATTTTAAGTATCGGTACATATGGATCACCTAAAAACGAAATTTTTTTAGGGCCATTCATTGGAAATAAATCTTCCGCTGTTTACGCAAATTAATCATTATGTGTTAATTAAACACCACATTAGGATCGGGCCCTCACACTGTTCATATTCTTGAATCTTATACCATCATTTGAATTAGATTTTTTTCCATATAATTAACATAAATCATCTTAGAGTGATATTGTTGAATGATATTTCACTTATTATTTAGAACTTTAATTGTAAACAATATTTCACTTATTATCTATCATTTGTACATCACAAGTACCAAATTCATAAAGATTATTAAATAAATCTATAATAAAACGTATTATTTTAAAATACCCTCTATTATGTAATCACAAATTGATTTTATGATAAACTAATATAGATGTCTGTGTGTGTGTTTTATTCACTTGGTATATATAATTTATGGAATATATAGAAAGTGTTTGGCATTTGATCCAATATGACTTGAAACTTGAAAGTTAAAAGTTTCAAATGTGACTGACACCATTTTCACATACATACAAACAATTTGTCAAACAAATCCAACCGTGCCTTTTGAGGGGGAAATTCTTGTTGGATTGAGTCTTGCCATATATGTTGTGTATGGCAGAACCAGGTATATACAATAATTTTCCAATTTCAGGTAGGGTTAGAAGGCTACAACGATTTAGAAATTCAACTAAAACATAAAATTTCTGAAAATAAACCACTATAGGATGGCTTTTAGGAGATGGTGCAGTTTCCTTTTGGTTTGACTCATGGCTCCCATCAGGACCATTAGTGGACTTAAGTCTAGGGGTATGCACCGGTTCGATTAACCGGCCGAATCGGACCGAACCGAAAAATTTCGGTTCAAACCGAACCGAAATGAAAACTTTCTATTTGGTTTTTGGTTTTTAAAAAAATAAAGTTCGGTTTTCGGTTCGTTTTCGGTTACAGGGTTCGGTTAACCAAACCGAACCGAAAACCGAACTTTAAAAAAAATTAGTTTTTTTAATTTTTTTTTTAAAATTAAATGGTTAATAAATATTTTTTAATAGTTTCTTTCGTGATCGCATGAATAAAAACTAGTAATTTAACTATTGTTTTCAAATATAATATAATTTATTTTGTTGTCTCTTTTAAACTCGACTTTTTGGTATAAATAACTTCAAAATAATATTAAAACTTTTGAATTAAAATGTTAAAAACCATTTTGAGTCCAATGTAAGATGTATTAATATTTATATTTATGTTGGATTTCCTTTTGACTAAAAGAAAAAAAAAATTAAATTTTTTTTTTTAATAAAAAAAACTACGGTTTAATCAAAACCTAACCGAACCGAAAAATTTCGGTTCGATTTTCGGTTTTCAGAATTTGTGAAATTTCGGTTTGGTTCGATTTAAAACCGAACCGATGAACACCCCTACTTAAGACCGGTTGTTGGTCCTGATAATGTACTGGTTAACACCTTTCTTCCATTGCATTTGGTGAATGCTTTTTTACAAGTTTCTATTCGTGCTTTTCGTCGGATGTGCTAATCTGGAAACCAGGAATCAATGGCTTATTTACAACTAAATCGACTTGGGATATTATTCGACAAAGGGATGACACAAATGAAGTCTTCACAACTATTTGGACTAAATGTTTAACTTCGGTTTCCTTCTTCTTTGGAGATACTTAGCTTGAAAGATCCCAGTAGATGATATACTTCAAGATCGGGGTATCTGATGTGACTAGAAATAGACACATATATTGCGGTTAATTGTCTACGATTTGGTATATTTTGATGGATAAATTGATATATATGCTACCTATATTCGAGTAAATGTAGATGAAATCGAAGAAATCGAGATAACAAGGGAGAATAAGGATCAATGAATGCATTGGAGTTGACAAGGATCAAAATAGACCAAGAAAAGTGCATAGAAGAGTCAACAAAGATAAAGACTCGGTGATCGATCGGCAGATAACCCCGATCGATCGTCGAGACACGCTGGAAAAGACTATAAAAAATGGAAAAGACCAGCGATCGATCGGCAAAAGTCGCGATCGTTCGCCACAAAGTACTGAAAGTCACCGATCGATCGGCAAAAGTCGCGATCGATTGCGAGAAGTTTCTGGCTGAAAAATAAAAGCCGACGCTCGATCGCCATCCATCACCGATCGAACGCCAGAAGAGTCTGAGAAAATAAGGAAATTTAGTTTTTTACCATCTTGGGAAACTTTAACCTATCCTCCAAGCTTCCCCACCTCTATAAACTCGAAAATAAGCCTCCATAAGTGATTATTCAGACTTTTATCATAGTTTTAGACTTAGAAAAAATTCTTTTTGAAGTTTTAAAGACGGATTGAAGATTCGACACAAAGGCGTGATTGCAACCTCGACGCACGGTGGTTCTTATAGTTTGTCTTACTTTTGTTTATGTTTTTCATACATTATTTTGTTTGTTTTTCATTGGTTATGAGTAGATAAACTCGTATTCTTAGTTGAGGAAGATAAAACCATTGGAGTTTAATTTATTCATGAGATTATAGTTTTGAACTGGTAGTTTTTATTGAATATCATAATTTTGTTTTATTATTCTTGCTATGGTTATGTTGTTAGGTTGATAGATTAGCTAACTAATGATTTTTCATATAATGCTAATTTTGATATCAAATCAGTAATTTTTGATTAATCGAATTTGCGAAGCAACTAGGATTGATAATTCTCTGCTGTTGAGCTTATTAAATTCCTAGGGAAAACTTTTGACTAGATTAAGCATAACTGCTGTTGTTTATGTCGGAACCGAAGAGGAGGGGGGGGGGGGGTGAATGAGGTTCCTTGGCTACTTTAGCGATTTAAAGCGATTTTGCAAAAGTCGAGTTTGCGCTACGAAGACTTCAAGTCAATCGATCAATGAATAATAAGATATAATAAAGTAAATGCGTAATGTAAATAAAGCAATAAAGAACACAAGTATTTGTTATAGAAGTTCGGCGATGAATCGCCTATGTCTCCTCTTCCCGGTTAGAAAACGTCCAACCGAGGTTCCACTAGAACACTTTGATCTTGGCCTTGAGGGCTCCAAGTTAGCCACAAACAAACTCTTCCCGAGTCACACATTCTTCACGAGTCTTCTTGGCCTTAAGGGCTCCAAGGATAGCTGCAAACATGCACCAACTTCACTTGTTGATGACTTATACAATTTACAACTTGCGTCGGTGTTGGAGGACCTTACAATGATTCAGATAACACCTTCACGGTGTACCCAATGAAGAACAAAAGGTCTCACACAAGAAATGAATTACAAACTCTCAATACAACACAAATGTATAAAGTTTGCAATGCTATAGTGAATTTGATTGAACAAAGCTTTCTTGTATTGTATCCTCTTGTTTCTTGTCTTCAACTTGAGCTCAATCATCCATATTTATAGTGTAGGAGGCTTCCAAAGGTCATACTAGCCGTTTATAGCCGTTAGCAACAACTTTGGACTAAAATTACACGCCATCGCCAAGTCCATCGCCTCGGGTGATCTCCATCACCACGTTCTAACGATCAAATCTGGTCCAGATCGCCTCAGGCGATCTCCCCATCGCCTGGGGCGATCTGCATTAAATAAAATGCCGTATGTAAGCTTCTGGATCGCCTGGGACAACCATGCCATCACCTGGGGCGATCTGGATCGCCAGGCGTGCAGCGTGCCATCGCCTGGGTCGATGAAGCGCGGCGTTGGCACGCGTGGCTCGGATCGCCTGAAACTATGGCTCGGATCGCCTGAAACTATCTCCCAGATTTTAACAACTTCAAACTTCACACTTTTAGACCATCTTAAGCTCGTTTTTGGGAAACGTGGTAAACATGAAAGTTTTAGCCCTTTCTCTTGGCTACGTGTGGACAAAGAATCATTACATTTCATTAAGGTTTGAAGAAGTTATGCCCAAAATACTACAGCCGCTCAAACCTTGCTACAATCTGCACTTGCTATGACTTCCATGCCATTTTGCACCATGATGCAATCCGAATTGGATTGAGATGATTGAAATATGAAATCTATAATTTTGAGTTGTCTTTCCAACTTATTTAGATTCACATCATTCAGATCATCGAGCCAAGATATATAACCAAAACACTGCACTGCGCTCCAATTGGCTTATATACGAATTTGCCCACCAACGGACCATTGGTTAGTGGCTCTTCATCCCATCATAAGATATTGTTCCAACATCATTCCAAACATGTTGAACACTTAGTTTGGTTGTTCATAGATGTCATTCCTTCTCGTCCAAGCTCAATAGATTCCTTGATAAAAATCACCGCTTGTCCTATGAACTTGCATGTGTTATTGTATAACTTGGGTTCTCTTCCATTGGTCTTCCCAACCAATTTATCAATCTAACCCTATAAATTAAGTAGATATATTAGTACAACAAATGCAAGTTTTGTTGATCATAAAAACTCATGAATAATTTAGAGATTAATTAAGCATTAAACTCAACGATGCGTTTAAGGCTCAACAGTTTAGCTTCACCAATCTTACTTGTTCATATGCTATCATTGGTTTAAATCTTAACTGTTGTTGTTAAGGTTGATTAATCGGTAATGGTTAAATTTGAATGATGTTTTCGATTTAACTAAACGTAAGGTGAGATAAGAGTTAAATCTTCAATGGTTAATATTCGTGCAAAAAGATTACATCTGTGAGAATCGATGAATGAATGAACAAATTCCAATGGTAGAGTCTACCGAAACCAAGATCTCTCTTTAATTGATTTGTTCCTAGTTTATTTCAATCTTGCACCCTAGATAATTTTAGATAATTACTACTATCATTTTCCCCCCTATTTCGATACTTGTCAGCACAAAGATACTCACTTCCCTGTGAGATCGATCCCTACTTACACTGCTACATTAATTTGTTGTTAACTGAGAATGGTTAATTTGGGCGTACACGATAAGCGCGACCAAATTTTGGCGTTGTTGCCGGGGAAGGCATTGTTATTTTTGTGCTAACTTTTGATTACTAGATATTGCTATTTGTCTTCCTATATTACTCTTGTTTGTTAATGCACGCAGGATATCATTCGGAGGGAGACGCATATCAATACGATTCTGAGATTGAAAGAACCCTACATCGACGTAGGAGAGAAAATCGTAGGAGACAACAAGAAGAAGAAAGGATTAATATGGCGGAGAACCAGAGTCTGAGACAGCTAGCTAATCCTACCCTTGGATCAACAGCCTATCTGCATTACTTTTCCTACTCTTGCTACTAATATTAATTTTGAATTGAAATCTAGTTTAATACACCTCCTGCCCTCTTTTCATGGTATTGCAGGTGAAGATCCTGACAAACACTTAATGGAATTTCATGTGGTTTGCACCACCATGAAACCAACTGGGATCACTGAGGAGCAAATCAACTGAGAGCCTTTCCCTTTTCATTAAAGGATGCTGCGAAGGATTGACTATTCTATCTACCATCCAACTCGATTACTACATGGAATGATTTGAAGAGGATCTTTCTTGAAAATACTTTCCAGCATCGAGAGCCGCCAACATAAGGAAGGAGATCTGCAACATTAGGCAATTCACTGGAGAAACACTACACTAGTACTGGGAACGCTTCAAAAAGTTGTGTTCAAGTTGCCCAGAACATCAAGTAAGTGAACATCTCCTCATTCAATACTATTATGAAGGTTTGTTGTCTAGTGACAGGAATTTAGTATATGCTGCAAGCGGTGGAGCTTTTGTAGATAAAACACAGGAAGAGGCGATAAATTTAATAGCGAACATGGCAGCTAACTCAAAGTAATTTGGCAACTTTAGAGTTGAACCAGCTCAAAGGAAACAAAATGACAACTCATTAGTTTAACCTCTCTTGTGCGACAAATGTCAGGTGGGAATGTGCAAAATGTTATGCCATGTGGGATTTTCTTAGAGATGAGCCATACAACCGACACATTTCCCTCACTCCAAGAGCCACCCAGTGAGCAAGCGCTGTGGGTGGATTTCCGGGACAACCACAACGAAGATATTACCCTTTCTTTAGCACCTACAACACAGGATGGCCGGATCATCCAAATTTAAGATATGGGAATCAAGCGGAACCACAGATGCAGTCTTATCCGCCACCCTACCAACCACCATTCCAGAGGCCACCACAAAATTCTAAATTTGTTACTACTACTGATAGACTTGAGAATATTGTTCAAGACCGTGCTCATAATGTTACTAAATTTCAACAGGAAATGAGGGCGAGCATTCAATGTTTAAATACTCAAGTGGGACAACTTGCTACCAACCTTAATCGTTTGGAAGCTCAAGGATCCCATAAATTACCCTCACAACCAGTGGTGAACCCAAGAGAGAATGCAAGCACCATTAAGCCAAGGAGTGGAAAGGAATTGAAAGAATCGGAGAAGTTGGAAACCCCTCATATCACACAAGAAGAGGAACAAGAACTTGAGCCAAGAAACTATGAAAGATGAGAAACCTCAATGTAAGTATCCTCCACCTTTTGAGTATAAAAATGAACCCCCATTTCCTCTTGCCTTGAAGGAAAATAGGAAGGATGAAAGCATCAAAGAACTCTACGACACTTTCGAAGATGTGAGGTGAACATTCTGCTGATGGATGCTATCAAGCAAGTACCCCCGCTATGCAAAGTTCTTGAATGAACCGCCAAAAGGAATCAAAAGCTAAAAGGATGCCAAAAAGTAGAGTTGGGAGAAAATATATCAGCAGTCATTCAAAGGAAGATCCCCACCAACTGCAAGGACCAAGTTATGTTCATTATCCCATGCACAATTGGTGATACACGCCTAGAAAAAGCCATGCTAGATTTAGGAGCATCAATAAATGTCATGCCATATTCTCTTTATGCTTCATTAAATCTAGGACCTTTAAGTGAGACTAGGGTGGTTGTCCAATTAGCAGATAGGTCTAATGCATATCATAAAGGAATTCTAGAGGATGTACTGGTGCAAGTAAATGATTTGGTCTTCCCTGCTGAATTTTATGTGCTTGATATGGCAAAGTGCGACAACAGTAGTCCAAAATTGTTAGGAAGACCCTTCTTGAAAACTTCCAAGACTAAGATAGACATTCATAGTGGCACACCCACTATGAAATTTGATGGCGAGGTCGTTAAATTTAATATATGTGATGCCCCGAAACTGATTATATGCACTTTTGGCTTTAATGATGGTTATATGATGAATTATGTTGGTAATTGATTTATGTGATGGGTAACGAAGTGTTAACATGATTTAATTGTATTGATTGTCAATTATGAGGAAAGCATGATTTAGTGGAAGTTTAATGCATTTTTGTAAATGCTTTTAAAATACCATGTTGGGGTGTTTTATACATCATGTTAATTGGTGGGGTACAATTTTAATTAACTTTATAACCTTTCCCCCCTTTACCCAACTCACTTTACCTTTCCCTTTAAATCCCCAAATCACTCTCAAACCCTACACTTTCTCCCATTTTCGAAATTCACCAAGGAAGGAGAAGGAAAGCTTCACAAAACTTTTGTTTGTGTGATCTTTGTTAAGTTTGGAGTCTTCAAGAGGTATGGAACCCTTCCTAAAGTTTTTATGATGTTTGGTTTTGAAATGGGATGATTTTGAAGTGATTTATGTGGGTTTGTTTTGGGTATATTGATAGCGTTTATCGCGTACGCCCAAATTAACCCTCTCAAGTTAATAACAGTAATGAATGTAGCGTGAGTAGGGATCGATCCCACGAGCAGGTGTGAATTCTTGTGTTAATGAATATCAAAACAAAAGAATAATAAAGGATGGGGTTGTGAGTGATTGAATTATACTACTTAAATTAAAAACAAAGATTAAACTAATGAAAGCGATTCTTGGTATCGGTCGACTCTTCCTTGGAATTATCATCTATTTCATCGATTCACAAAAGACTCAATTTTACTTGAATATTCATCAATTGGAAATCTAATTCCTCCCTCACCTTATTCATAGTCAATTAGTCCAAGCGTTCTAATTTAACTTTAACCAATCAATCAATCTCTATATGCATATTCAAGATTAAAATCATGACATCATTCAAAACTAGTGAGCGATGAATCTAAACAACATAAACACAAGCGGTTTAAATTAATTTAGTCAATGGTTCTCTAAGAATTTAATAACACCAACAGCAGGCAATTATCGATCTTAGTTGCTTTTCAATTAGATTACTCAAACAATCTCTTATTTGATATCCAATTAGCAATAGATTATATGCAAGTTACTAGATTGTCAATCCAATAAACAAACATCAATCATATCAACAAAATCAGAAAAATAATGAATTCAATAAAATCGATAAACAAAAGCGTATGAATCTCCCCAAGATAAATAAATCCAAGGTTTTGTCTTCCTCAACCAAGAATTAAGACTAGCTACACATAATTAAAACAAAACTATAAATAAAAACAAGGGAAAGAAAACTAATCCGATCTCCGCTCGTCGAGGTGTCAATCCCGCCTTCGCTTCGATCTTCGTAGACGTTCTTCAACAAAATTGAAAAGAAAAATATAAAACTAGTCTAAAATTATTCTACCATAACTATCTAGATGATTTCAAGTCTGAAATTCGAGTTCTATATGTAGGGAGGCTAGGAGGTAGGTTAGAATCCATATAGGAAGGAAAGAAATCAAGAATTCAAGCTTTCCAAAACTCTGCTGGCGTTCGATCGGCGCTGGCTGGCGATCGATCGCCAGCCTTTATTTTTCAGGCAGAATGTATCGGTGATCAATCGCGGATTTTGCCGATCGATCGCGGATTTTTAACGTTTTCTTGCGAGTTTCGTATTTTGTCCATAACTTTCTCATACGAACTCCGAATTTGACGAATCAGCTGTCCACGCGAAGATAACCCAAAGATCTACAACGTTTCTATGGACTAAATTTCCAAAACTTGGCTTGAACATATATAAATTTGAGGAGAAAGGAGCAACATGTGTCTTTGATTCCGGTTTTTTTCCTCTTTTCTTCAACTTTACTCCTTCTTTCATCATTTTAGCTTGATTTCTTCACATTTTCCTACATTTACACAAATATACGATTAGGTAGCATATGTATCAATTTATTCATCAAAATATACCAAATCGTAGACAATTAAGCGCAATAGATGTGTCTATTTCTAGCCATACCAAACACCCCCATACTTAATCTTTACTCGACCTCGAGTAAATCAGACAAAACTACAATTTTTTTACTTTGGCTCATAGGTTCATAACAAACTAACTTGTTCTCACTTTAATGCCTCAATAATTTTAAACATGTATAGTAATGAAAGGCGGCGAAAAGTTAACAGTGGAACAAGTTCAATCCCTAAACATTTCATACCCATCAAAACAGTGAACGTGCGTGTGTGGTCATAAACAAATGTCATATGCAAATTATAGATCCAACAAATGTAAACCTACAATAGTTCAAGTTGTACACCAACACAAGTATAAGCTCACTTGCACCCTCTTCTCCACTATCTTAGCCACTTGCAAACACAAATCAAGTAGGTCTTTAATAGCTTGTAGCTTGGCCTAGGTATTGGCTTATGAAAGAAAGGGAAAAGATGCATCAAAACAAGAGAGTATGGTGATATGCACAATAATTAGCTTCTCTTCTTGCATGATTTGTTTGCAATGTAAACTTTAATCATTTTTTTTCCTCTTTTGTGCCTTGGCTCCCCTTGGAGTCATATTTGTATTAATTCTTTTCAAGGCATCCCCTTTTCTTTCATGCATTTCATTCTTTTGACAATAAAGCTCACAGAACATTGAATCATTGATAACATAAGTGCATGTGAATGAAACACATCACACTCCCAAAGGTATGGATTAAAATTATATTTAGGCTTATTAGGGAAGGATGATAAGCTAATCAAAGAATGTCGAATGGGGGTTGTTTGTATGCTTAGCATACAACCATTCTTTTGCATTAAGGCTCAAAAAGGGTACTAGTGATTGATTTTCTTTACATGGTAGGCTTGAAAGGCTCAAACGCATCAAAGATCGCCTATATCACTTTCATGTCTGCAAGTAGTCTAGACATACGCCTCAAAGAGCATGTAGTTAAGTTCTAGCATGTATTAGAGACTTCTTAAGACTATCACAAAGTTCACACAATCTTCACTAAGCTATGCACACTTCACAAGTCATGACAATAATGTGCTCAAAATATTCAACTACTATGTTAAAGCACACTCTGCATTAGAGTTCAAAGTGTTCCAAGGTTAACAATTCACCTATGTTCAAAAACATGCATGCCATTAATTAGGTTTCATCATGGGCTAGTGATTCTAAGCATGTGTTCATTACTAACTATGAGCTCAAAATTTTCAAATTTTTCGATTTTTTTGTATTTTACTAATAGAAAAGCAATAACACACCACTAATCTCTCCCCCATACTTAAATCTTACATTGTCCCCAATGTAAGGCAAAAATACAAGTAACGAGAAAAGTCTAACTAATAAGCAATAAAAAATAAAAAGAAAGGGAAACTAACTCCCCTTGGGTTGCCTCCCAAGCAGCGCCTCTATTTAACGTCGGTGGCCCGACTCCAATGCTCGTGCTCATGGTGGGTCATGTTTGGTGTCCAATGCCACCTTTTCCCACCTCAGTATCCTTCTGACAGCTCGAAGGCGATGCCTATTCGCCTTATACTTCTTGGAGGTCCTCAACCCTTTTCGCATCCCCTCGTTTTCTATTGATGTATCGTGAGGTTCAGGAGGAAGTTTCAGCTCAACATCAGGTACCTGCAATTCAAAATTGAGATTTTTAAAAGGAGAATTTGGTAAAGCAGTAGTAATACATGAAGTGTCAGTCAAAATTTCTCCCATACCTCCTTCGTCAACAGGACGATCAGTAGTTACCCCATGTTCATGCTCAGTGACAGTATGTGATTTTTCTAGTGATACGTGATGTGTGATGCCAATAGTATAATCAGTAGTAGGATGAACAGGATCATGAGTATTGAACTTAGCTACCTCACCATTAAACTCCATAGTAAAAGCACCACCACTTACATCTATTATGCACTTGGAAGTTTTCAAAAATGGTCTCCCTAACAGAATAGAGCTGCTTTTATTATCATTTTCCATGTCAAGTACGTAGAAATCAGCAGGAAAGACCAATTTAAAAACTTTCACTAGAACGTCCTCAAGTATTCCCCTAGGATGCACAGTAGACCTATTTGCTAATTGAATAGCAATTTCAGATTTTTTAAGAGGTCCTAGGTCTAAAGAGGTGTAGATTGAATAAGGCATAACATTTATTGCTGCTCCTAAGTCTAGCATGGCCTTATCAATTCTATTATTTCCAATCATGCATGGGACAGTGAACATACCAGGATCCGTGCATTTTGTAGGGGTTTCCTTCTCCTCATCGTCAGAGAAAAAATCGTCAAACATGTCCATTTCATCATAGTATTCGACCTTCGGTTCCTTTTTCTCTTCATAGGGTTCATGATCATATTCAACATAGGGGGTTGTTGGAGACAAACCTTGTGGAGATGCATGATGTGCAAGCTCCTCTTCTTCTAGTGGCACATGTGTCTCCTCTTCTAGCTTGGGTGGCATCAGTACCACCTCCCCTGGGGTTCCTACCTCTTCGTGTACGCCCAAATTAACCCCACTCAATCCTCAGATTGATAACTATAATGTAGTAGTGTGAGTAGGGATCTATCCCATGAGGAGGTGTGAATTCTTGTGTTAATGAATATCAAAACAAAAGAATAATAAAGGATGGGGTTGTGAGTGATTGAATTATACTACTTAAATTAAAAACAAAGATTAAACTAATGAAAGCAATTCTTGGTATCGGTCGACTCTTCCTTGGAATTATCATCTATTTCATCGATTCACAAAAGACTCAATTTTACTTGAATATTCATCAATTGGAAATCTAATTCCTCCCTCACCTTATTCATAGTCAATTAGTCCAAGCGTTCTAATTTAAGTTTAACCAATCAATCAATCTCTATATGCATATTCAAGATTAAAATCATGACATCATTCAAAACTAGTGAGCGATGAATCTAAACAACATAAACACAAGCGGTTTATATAATTTAGTCAATGGTTTTCTCTAAGAATTTAATAACACCAACAGCAGGCAATTATCGATCTTAGTTGCTTCTTCAATTGATTACTCAAACAATCTCTTATTTGATATCCAATTAGCAATAGATTATATGCAAGTTACTAGATTGTCAATCCAATAAACAAACATCAATCATATCAACAAAATCAGAAAAACAATGAATTCAATAAAATCGATAAACAAAAGCGTATGAATCTCCCCAAGATAAATAAATCCAAGGTTTTGTGTGATGTCCTGGGATTATTGGTATTAATCCCGGAGGATTATTAATCTTTAATAGATTTTCTTTTATTGTGGCAATTAGGAATTAATTGTGGTTATCTAATTCTTGCGGTGATAATTACTTATCTTGGTAAAAATGCGTCGTCACGTGGTATGGGTGACCTGGGGTGCATTTCGGGGTGCATGTTATACATGTTGGGTGTTTGGGTGTTATAATGATTTAAATATGTTGGTTTGTAATTTTGGTAAAGCATGATTTTAATGGTGATTTTGATGCATTGTAGTAAAATGCTTTTAAAATATCATGTTGGGGTATTTTATACATCATGCTTATACTATGATACACATTTAACCCCAAAGATGGTAAGGGCCACTTGCATACCACTTTATATCCCATCACCCCCCTCTCTATCAGTTTTTGTCCCCAAAACCCCATCCTTTCACCTAGGAACCCACCATTTTCGTTCCTCATCATGGAAGGGAGGAGAAAGCTTTGGAAAAGAGCCATTTTCATGATTTCTTGCTAGAATCTTGGAGCTCAAAGGGTAAGCTACCAACCTAGCAAAGTTTTTTTTGTATATTGGTTGGTTTTGGTGTTGTATCTTGGGGTTCAAGGGGTAGATCTTGGTCCAACATGTTGTTTATGTTTGGGGGATGTATTTTAAGGTTGTTTTGTGGTTTAGTGTTGTAATACCCCCGAAATGTGATATGATTATGTTCTACGATGATAAATTATGATGTGTTTAAGGGTTGTGGTGTATTTAAATTGGGGGCCACGATTTATGTTATGATGATATGATGTGGGGAACATGTTGGGTGTTTTAAGGGATGTATTAATTAAATGAAGTTAGAAAATATCGAGTGAGGATATTTTAATACATCGTACTATATACCGGGACACAATTAAACACCTCAAGGCACCCCAACCACACCACCCCCCCCTACTCGGCCACCTCCCCTTTTTCCCACTTGTCAAAGCCCATACCCCCACTTGATCATGCCCATGCTTCCAATCACTTTGCAGCCAAATCACTTCCTTCTCCTTCCCTTTTTCCCCATTTTCGTTCCAGCTTAGCAGCTGTAAGGCAAGGAAAAAGCTTGGTAAGAAGGTGTTCAAATCCTTGCAAAAAGAGGAGCAAAAAGAGAGGGGTAAGTGGGTACCCTGTTTTTCTGGGTTTGTGTTTGAGCTTGGGTTTGGTGGGTTGTTTTAATGCATGCTAAGTTTAGGTTTGGGTGAAACCTTGGTATGGGTGCTTATATGAAAGTATTATGTAACTATTAGCATGTTTGCTCGAGCATATTACATGTTTTATATGGTAGATTTCTAGTTATGAAACTATGTTCTCGAAAATCTGGGCAAAGAAGAACATACTCTGTTTTCTGTAAAGTTGGTTGAGGATGAAGATTATGATGATGTTATGATGCATGTTAGCTTAGGTTTTGTTAAACCTTTGATTTAAGAGCTTACATGGATATTTTATGAAGTTCTTCACATGTTTGTTTCAGCATGAAAGATATGTTATGAAGTAGAAAAGATGGTATGAAAAGAGGTGCTCAAAAGTCTGGGGGAAAATCCCGATTTTTCAGAGCTCTCGATCGATCGAGATTTGGTCCCGATCGATCGAGCGAGACAGAAGGTCTAATGCATGTTTTCAAAATTTTGGTGCCGATCGATCGAAGGATTTCTCGATCGATCGGTGAAGCTCCTCGATCGATCGGTAAAATGTTTCGATCGATCGAGCGAGACAGAATGCTAAGGCACTGTTTGTGCACAGTGTCTCGATCGATCGAGACCTTGGGCCGATCGATCGAGAGAGGCAGAAAGTTGAAAAATATAATGATGTTTTATTTTGTTAAGTTTATGATGTGAGATGGTTTTTGAGGCATCTAATATGGTATTATGTGGTCTTGTAGAACCATCCCAGGTACCGGCACCATCAAGGAGATAAAGTCTGTTGACTCCTCCTCCTTTTGAAAAGGTACGTAAGAGGCGTACGGGCATCGGACGGTAACACACATCTTTATACTACGACTATGCTTTTATTGCATGAGTATTCACGGTGAAATGACGATGTTTATACGATGTTTACACGATGATGTTTATACGATGTTTATTCGATGAAGTTCCTACGATGTTTATTGCTTATACGATGCTTATATGATGACATTTATACGATGTAATTGTGGTAAGATGCCACGGGGTAAGATGCCCCACATGGTAAGAGGCCATGCGATGTATTGTGGTAAGACGCCACGGGGTAAGATGCCCCACATGGTAAGAGGCCATGCGATGTATTGTGGTAAGACGCCACGGGGTAAGATGCCCCACATGGTAAGAGGCCATGCGATGTATTGTGGTAAGATGCCACGGGGTAAGATGCCCCTTATGGTAAGAGGCCATACGATGATATTGTGGTAAGATGCCACGGGGGTAAGACGCCCCATATGCATGATTATAAATCAGGGACAACAATAAGAAGTTAATGAGAAATCCAGCATATTTACTTAACAAATATTTCATGCATTTGCTATGATATTTTTATGATGCTAAGTAAGATTGTATATGCTCATGATGTGTCGTCCCTGTAGGTACACTTTTGGACGGAAGGACTAAGGGTCGGGTTGAGGCAGTGAGCTACGAGGGACACAGGAATGTATAGGATTCAAGTTATGATTAGTATCTACTCTAGGAGTAGTGTAAATCTAAATGACATTCTTTTAGAATGGAATGAATTATTTTTGAAGTTTTATATTTTGGCCTGTAATCCTGTTAGCTCGTGTAACAACCAGAACCTTAAGATGTTACCTTAATGCATGATTAGTCCTTCTTATGTCTTTTAATCATTGTTAAGGTGGGAAGACCCCACAAGTGTTGTGTTGGATGGTTGATCTTGGTGGTGTGTGAGTTAAGGTGTTGTTGGAAGCTCATTCTTGGAGGTTTCTCGCGCATACAGGGCTGCTCGATCGATCTGAAAATATTTTCGATCAATCGAGCATGGCAGAATGTGTTTTGTGGCGTTGGAACAGTTCACCGATCGATCGGTATTTTGGCCGATCGATCGGAAGGCGGTTCTCGATCGATCGAGATGAAATGTCGATCGATCGAGATGGCCAGTGTGTTGGTGCCCCTTTTTGTGGTTTCTTGGCTCTTTTTGGGTGTCTTGCATGCTTCGCCCCGGGTTATTTTAAAAGGTTAACTGTCATGGATAGACAATATTTTTGGGGTATTATACATGCTTAGCCGGGAACTTTTATAATTTGGTAATCGTCATAGATAGACGATATGTTTGGGAGTTTTGAACGTGCTTGGGCACGTGGTTGCATGCTTATGCTTGATTGTGGGTTGTTTATGTGTTTTAGCACATGTTTCACGGAGCATGGAACTCAAGCCAGGCTTGACATGGACTACGGAATTCTAAGGTACGTATGACGTACGAGCATGGCCTATTGTAGTGTTGCAACTGTAAAATGCATGGTATATGGTAATTGTAATAAATGGGCATTGAAATGCATGGTTTGTGGTATTTACAATAAATGGGCATTGAAATGCATGGTTTGTGGTATTTACAATAAATGGGCATTGAAATGCATGGTTTGTGGTATTTACAATAAATGAGTATTGAAATGCACGGTATATGGTATTGGAATAGATGGATATTGAAGTGCACGGTTTATGGTACTTGCAATAATTGGATAGTGAAATGCATGGTATATTGTAACTGTAATAAATAGACATACATTGGAAATAATATGGTACCGCTTTCGAGCGAGCAATGATTTGGGATGCGATCGCCGTTGAGCGACCATCGGTTATGACGCCGCTATTGTTGAGCGTGCGCGAGGTTAGTATGTCGCTATTGTGGAGCGAGCAATGAAATATGAACATGGAATTATTGGTTAGATATATGTGATATCTATGGTCTTTTACATTATGTTTTTACCATATTGATCATGAAACTGGCATAATAGGACGGCATTAGTTAATCTATGTGGCGATTAACTGTCTTTGGGAATTTGATGAGTTTGGTTATTTTGAGAACAGGGACAATACAGGGGATCCCGGATGAGGGTGTTACCATCCAGGGAGTATCATTTAAATTATAGCATTTACATTCTGTATTTGAATTGCAATGCTATGCTTATTGGATTGGTGGTATTGGTATGCTCACCCCGTGTGGGGGCTGTCTCTGTTGGGGCAGGTGTTACAAGTGGAGCAGCAGCTTTGGAGTTGAGCTCGGGCTGTTGATTTGAGGTACTTCCAGGATCGAGGTACCAGAGCTGGTTGAATAAGTACATAGATCCAGTGTTGAGATCGAGCTGTGCTTGGGAGGTGCTTCCAGGATTGAAGTACCAGTAACGGTATCCGGTAGAGTGTTTTATACATCAGATACACGCTTATCCATTGAGTACTCTTATGTGAGTACATTTTACGTGTATATGGAATGTATCAATGGGCTACGGCTTCTCTCTGTTCATTATGGTTGCATGCAATTAATTATGGAATTGCTAAATGAACTAAGAACATGTTAGTGTATTATGTGGGTGCATGTTATATGAATAATCTTGGTTGGGAAATCTGAATATTATGTGAATTGAATGCAAGAAATTTTCTGGGTAGCATACGGTGTTGCACTTGCACATGGTTTTCCCCATGATGGTATGATTATATGCACTAATGGTATGGCTTAATACACTAATAACGGGTTAAGGGCACGGGGGTCCTTACATTAGTGGTATCAGAGCAGTGGTTAGCTCTTTGGGGCTGTTGAGGGCCTAGGAACATGTTAATGGGAATGAGAAGCACATACTTATGCATGATTGCTTATGTGCATTTATGATATGTGTTCATAATTGGAATATGCTATTGCTAACCATGGTGGTTGCAGGGTCTTATGAGACATGGACTATGCATTACTGTTGCATAGATATACATCGGAGTGATGATTTTAATGCTTTGCCGCTAAATGTTGGAGCGAGGTGCATGAAAATACACTCATGGCGATGTTTATGGGAATACGGGTTATGCATTACGGTTGCATGCACGTCGAAGCAATGATGCCGCTGTCGTGTCGAAGCGATGGTAAATGCCGCTGTCACGTCGAAGATGATGCCGCTGTCGTGCCGAAACAATTATTGGAACACAGGATATGCATTACGGTTGCATGCGTGGCGTAGCGATGTGAATACTTGCCGCTGTCATACCGTAGCGATGAGAGAATATTTGCCGCTAATATGAAGCGAAGAACACGGCCGCTGTCATATTAATAGCGAGGGATATTATTTCCGCTGTCATGTAAAGCGAGGGGAATTTTTGCTGTCATGCCGGAACGATGGTAAATGCCGCTGTCGTGTCGAAGCGATGGTGAATGCCGCTGTCACGTCGAAGCGATGGTACCACAATCATGTCGAAGCGATGATGCCGCTGTCGTGTCGAAGCGATGTTACATGCCGCTGTCACGTCGAAGCGATGATGCCGCTGTCATGACGTAGCGATGCGATCGGGAACAAAGTACTACATGGGTGTGAGTACC
Organism: Haberlea rhodopensis; assembly: GCA_907163345.1. Classification (NCBI taxonomy): domain Eukaryota; kingdom Viridiplantae; phylum Streptophyta; class Magnoliopsida; order Lamiales; family Gesneriaceae; genus Haberlea; species Haberlea rhodopensis. The sequence continues at coordinate 5,541,535 of CAJQUN010000032.1, forward strand.
TCTTGAGTCCGCGATTATTCCGGGTATTTTATTGGCGATGGTTCATGCCGCCGGGTATTATATTGGCGATGGTTCATGCCGCCGGGTATTTTATTGGCAATGGTTCATGCCGCCAGGTATCATATAGCGATGGTACATTCTGCTACATCTATGGCGATGCTTCATACCGCCGGATATTCTTTGGAGATGTTTTATGCCGCTGATTCTATAGCGATGGATTATCCCGCTATGTGTGTAGCACTGGATTATGCCGCCTACGAGCGATGGATGCTGCTTGTGTACCGCTGGTGAACGATGGGTAAAGGTATTCCGCTATCTTGATAGCGATGAGGTATGGCATATTACTTTTGTTATCATTATTGTGGATATTATGTGTTGTTTTATACCGTCATGTGTTTGACGATGAGATTATGAGTGTCGTGTATCGACGGGTACCGTCATGTGTTTGACGATGTTATTTGGGATGTCTATGTGGACGCGTGGCGTCATTTTAGTGAATAATACATTCGTGTTTATGTATTTGGTTGTATGGTTGAGTGCCGATGGTGAGCACATGTTAGGATCTGGATCATTAGTTGTCGAGACCTCTTTGCCGAGCAGGTTTGCTCGATGGAGCATTGGATGTATTGTACCGGTGAGAGTACTGCATCATGTTATAGAGGTAAACGTTTGTCGAGCAATGATACCCTTGGGTATGCTCGTTGGGATGGCTAAGGCCAAGTGATTGGTGATAAGAGTAGTCATTGAGGAAACTACTCGCTTGTTGTTGTGATATGTGATAGGCATGGGCACACCCACCGTGAGGGTGTGGAATAAATCCTAATGGATTAGGATTGCATGGTAATTAAGCATGGACGCCGGGTTGTCCATTGGGCTTTGGTGTTTTAGAGATGTATTGGGCGATGACCCACAACTCTAATGGTTACGGTATGGTATACCGGGATGGAACGTGTGTCACGTTGATAGGTTGGTATGAACCTATGGGGCCAGCAAATCGCTAGCCAGGTATTGTTGCAGTACTTTAGCGTGCTTGTGTGAGCCATTATAATGCTCGTTGGATTCGAGTTTGGTGAATCGTATGGTGACACGATGAGGGTCATGGTAGACTTTTGTAGTCTCTATGTGGCATGGTATTTGAGGTAGGAAATACCTCATGGGGACGTTTATACGTCAAATGTTTTGAGAGACTTGCTTTGGGGCAGCTCAATTCTGTTGGGAATGCCAACGTGAGTGTCGTCAAGTCATGGTTACCTCTGGTTGAGCATCCTTGCATATGGAATGCAACGGGAGTCACAATGGTTTGTGAGATATAGTTAGTGGGGTGACACTACTATATTGATTTTGTCTCTTGGAGAGTTTTGGATTGTACTGTCTTGGAGACAGCTTGCATCGGTCGTGGATTGATTGTGAATCAGCCATGGTAAGCATTACCGGTGTTGGGCCGAGTAATGGATTTCTTACCTCGGTGAGACGTTTGAGGAGACGTCTTCGGGGAGATGCTCGATTGTGGAGTACTATGGCATTAGTACAGAGCATTGTTTGGACGTGTATACATGGCGTATACGGATTTTGGATCGGGTATTGGTGGCATTGATGCACTACTCTAACCAGTTGTGTATTTCTGGGTTCCGGGATATGTTTCGGTATAAATATATCCAGGTCTTCCGAACGGTGGTTCGAGGATTGGAGGATCATGGATTCATGACTTTTTCCTTGAGAGGAAGGCGGTATTATGATACCTACCGGTTGAATCTTTTGGGGGGATTCGTTATTTTGGTTCGTGTGGTGGTGATGTTGAAATCACACCCTTTGGTTTTGGTTTGTCAACCATCATTCTCCGTGGGGTGAGAATAATTGAGGTTTGACAGTTGGTTTTGGGATTTGGGTATGTTTGGAGATACCCGAGTCTATTGCATTGTGTATGCATGTTGTGATTGGTGTTTGGGCATGTATGCCGTGAGTGTATACAAATGCCAACGTTATTTTGTTCATTGTCGAACGCCGGGTTGTATGCTTGGTTTGGTGAATCTCCGGTGTGAGATTGTGGAACCTCGAAATCGGTAATCTCGATGGCACGATGCATTCTGATGAATGATCGTGAGGGTTGTTTGACTTCCCCCTGAGGAGGGATTGTCGTGTTTTGAGACCATGGTAGTTCTTGCTGGTTAATTCGATAGCCTCCCTGTCTTAGGATTGTTAAATCCCATGATAGACAAGGGGTGGCCAGGACTCGGATTTGTTTGGTGTCGTGGTTGACACGCGTGGCGGGGATGCAAATTGATTGTTTTGCGTGACCTCTGTGGAACTTGCGACTTTGTGGAGTCTTGATGGTGTGTCGGGACCAAGATATGATTTCTTGGAACACACCGGTGTAAACGTCCTTGGTGATGTGTTTTGTGTGGATCAGTGACCGTGGGTAACCCGGTCCGGATTGCAATTGGTGCAACTACTCCTTTGGAGGAGATGGACTGGGAAGCAGAAACTGAATTTTTCTGTGAGTATACTGTTTATACTAGTGGTTCCCATCATAACGGTGCGTGTCAAGCATCGTGGGCAAGTGGAGAATATCATGGAATGATATCTATGTCAGAACCAAGGGAGACTTGGTTGATTTGAAATTGTGGTGGAATGACTTCTGGGACGATTCACATCGAGGTATGTTGTTATCTTATGGGTTTGTGTGGATTTTGACGTTTGCTCTATTTTAGAACTTGGTGCGAGATTGGTGTTCTCGCAGTTGTTAATTCGATTCTAATGTGATCCAGAATCGGGCTCGTGGTTTTATTTTGGTTGGTGTAGCCTTGGTGTTACGTGGAGTACACCGGTGCAAATTTCGAGGACGAAATTTTATTAGTGGGGGATAATTGTGATGTCCTGGGATTATTGGTATTAATCCCGGAGGATTATTAATCTTTAATAGATTTTCTTTTATTGTGGCAATTAGGAATTAATTGTGGTTATATAATTCTTGCGGTGATAATTACTTATCTTGGTAAAAATGCGTAGTCACGTGGTATGGGTGACCTGGGGTGCATTTCGGGGTGCATGTTATACATGTTGGGTGTTTGGGTGTTATAATGATTTAAATATGTTGGTTTGTAATTTTGGTAAAGCATGATTTTAATGGTGATTTTGATGCATTGTAGTAAAATGCTTTTAAAATATCATGTTGGGGTATTTTATACATCATGCTTATACTATGATACACATTTAACCCCAAAGATGGTAAGGGCCACTTGCATACCACTTTATATCCCATCACCCCCCTCTCTATCAGTTTTTGTCCCCAAAACCCCATCCTTTCACCTAAGAACCCACCATTTTCGTTCCTCATCATGGAAGGGAGGAGAAAGCTTTGGAAAAGAGCCATTTTCATATTCTTGCTAGAATCTTGGAGCTCAAAGGGTAAGCTACCAACCTAGCAAAGTTTTTTTGTATATTGGTTGGTTTTGGTGTTGTATCTTGGCGTTCAAGGGGTAGATCTTGGTCCAACATGTTGTTTATGTTTGGGGGATGTATTTTAAGGTTGTTTTGTGGTTTAGTGTTGTGTTGGATGGTTGATCTTGGTGGTGTGTGAGTTAAGGTGTTGTTGGAAGCTCATTCTTGGAGGTTTCTCGCGCATACAGGGCTGCTCGATCGATCCTAAAATATTTTCGATCGATCGAGCATGGCAGAATGTGTTTTGTGGCGTTGGAACAGTTCACCGATCGATCGGTATTTTGACCGATCGATCGGAAGGCGGTTCTCGATCGATCGAGATGAAATGTCGATCGATCGAGATGGCCAGTGTGTTGGTGCCCCTTTTTGTGGTTTCTTGGCTCTTTTTGGGTGTCTTGCATGCTTCGCCCCGGGTTATTTTAAAAGGTTAATTGTCATGGATAGACAATATTTTTGGGGTATTATACATGCTTAGCCGGGAACTTTTATAATTTGGTAATCGTCATAGATAGACGATATGTTTGGGAGTTTTGAACGTGCTTGGGCACGTGGTTGCATGCTTATGCTTGATTGTGGGTTGTTTATGTGTTTTAGCACATGTTTCACGGAGCATGGAACTCAAGCCAGGCTTGACATGGACTACGGAATTCTAAGGTACGTATGACGTACGAGCATGGCCTATTGTAGTGTTGCAACTGTAAAATGCATGGTATATGGTAATTGTAATAAATGGGCATTGAAATGCATGGTTTGTGGTATTTACAATAAATGGGCAGAAATGCATGGTTTGTGGTATTTACAATAAATGGGCATTGAAATGCATGGTTTGTGGTATTTACAATAAATGAGTATTGAAATGCACGGTATATGGTATTGGAATAGATGGATATTGAAGTGCACGGTTTATGGTACTTGCAATAATTGGATAGTGAAATGCATGGTATATGGTAACTGTAATAAATAGACATACATTGGAAATAATATGGTACCGCTTTCGAGCGAGCAATGATTTGGGATGCGATCGCCGTTGAGCGACCATCGGTTATGACGCCGCTATTGTTGAGCGTGCGCGAGGTTAGTATGTCGCTATTGTGGAGCGAGCAATGAAATATGAACATGGAATTATTGGTTAGATATATGTGATATCTATGGTCTTTTACATTATGTTTTTACCATATTGATCATGGAACTGGCATAATAGGACGGCATTAGTTAATCTATGTGGCGATTAACTGTCTTTGGGAATTTGATGAGTTTGGTTATTTTGAGAACAGGGACAATACAGGGGATCCCGGATGAGGGTGTTACCATCCAGGGAGTATCATTTAAATTATAGCATTTACATTCTGTATTTGAATTGCAATGCTATGCTTATTGGATTGGTGGTATTGGTATGCTCACCCCGTGTGGGGGCTGTCTCTGTTGGGGCAGGTGTTACAAGTGGAGCAGCAGCTTTGGAGTTGAGCTCGGGCTGTTGATTTGAGGTACTTCCAGGATCGAGGTACCAGAGCTGGTTGAATAAGTACATAGATCCAGTGTTGAGATCGAGCTGTGCTTGGGAGGTGCTTCCAGGATTGAAGTACCAGTAACGGTATCCGGTAGAGTGTTTTATACATCAGATACACGCTTATCCATTGAGTACTCTTATGTGAGTACATTTTACGTGTATATGGAATGTATCAATGGGCTACGGCTTCTCTCTGTTCATTATGGTTGCATGCAATTAATTATGGAATTGCTAAATGAACTAAGAACATGTTAGTGTATTATGTGGGTGCATGTTATATGAATAATCTTGGTTGGGAAATCTGAATATTATGTGAATTGAATGCAAGAAATTTTCTGGGTAGCATACGGTGTTGCACTTGCACATGGTTTTCCCCATGATGGTATGATTATATGCACTAATGGTATTGCTTAATACACTAATAACGGGTTAAGGGCACGGGGGTCCTTACATTTTGTGTTCCTCAACCAAGAATTAAGACTAGCTACACATAATTAAAACAAAACTATAAATAAAAACAAGGGAAAGAAAACTAATCCGATCTCCGCTCGTCGAGGTGTCAATCCCGCCTTCGCTTCGATATTCGTAGACGTTCTTCAACAAAATTGAAAAGAAAATATAAAACTAGTCTAAAATTATTCTACCCTAACTATCTAGATGATTTCAAGTCTGAAATTCGAGTTCTATATGTAGGGAGGCTAGGAGGTAGGTTAGAATCCATATAGGAAGGAAAGAAATCAAGAATTCAAGCTTTCCAAAACTCTGCTGGTGATCGATCGGCGCTGGCTAGCGATCGATCGCCAGCCTTTATTTTTCAGGCAAAATGTATCGGCGATCGATCGCGGATTTTGCCGATCGATCGTGGATTTTTAACGTTTTCTGGCGAGTTTCGTATTTTGGCCATAACTTTCTCATACAAACTCCAAATTTGACGAATCAGCAGTCCACGCGAAGATAACTCAAAGATTTACAACTTTTCTATGGACCACATTTCCAAAACTTGGCTTGAACATATATAAATTTGAGGAGAAAGGAGCAACATGTGTCTTTGATTCCTGTTTTTTCCTCTTTTCTTCAACTTTACTCCTTCTTTCATCATTTTAGCTTGATTTCTTCACATTTTCCTACATTTACACAAATATACGATTAGGTAGCATATGTATCAATTTATTCATCAAAATATACCAAATCGTAGACAATTAAGCGCAATAGATGTGTCTATTTCTAGCCATATCATATATGTTTTATATGTTTGGGGTATGATTTTTGAAGTGTTTTATGTGGGATTTAGTGGGTTATGATGTTGTTGTTGTTGTAGGAATGTTTGGGTTCGAATGGTTTAAGATGGAGCTTGAAAAATGCTCAAAAATGGCGAAAAATCGCGCACCAGCAGGTGGCGATCGATCGCCTGAAATGAGGCGATCGATCGCCGAAGGCCAGTAGCCATTTTGCGTAGCAGGCGATCGATCGCCGCAAGGAGATAAAGTTCTCCAATTTCTCCACTTTTGGAATTAAGGTACGTAAGAAGCGTACGGGCATCGGACGGTAACACATTCCTAAACTATGACTATGCGTTGATTGCATAAGTATTTATGATGTTTATGATGGTGATTATGATAAGTAAGTTTATGATGATGATGTTATGATAAATGAAGATGATATGACGTTTACGATGACGATTATGATAAGATGATGATGTCTATATGACGATGATGCTTACAAGATGATGATGTGTATAAGATGACGATGTTTATGATATGATGATGATGATGTATGTTTAACTATGTTATTAAGAATGGTTGAATGTCCGGTGGTTATTATGGGCAAGCGAGGAAGGTACTTACCGCTCACATAACTAGCGAGGGGATACATCCGCTATCAAGGCGTAGCGAGGGGTATCATATTCCGCTAAGCGAGGAGATACATCCGCTATCAAGGCGTAGCGAGGGGTATCACAATTCCGCTTTATGTCGAGCGAGGGGGGGGGGGGGGGGCAATTGTGCCGCTGTCATAATAGAACCAGGACAGTCCCATTTCTAATTAACATTGTCGATTACGAGCATATAAGTGAAGTACGATTTTAATCATTTATGTCAAGAACTAATGATTACATGCATGACTATGAAACAGGGACAACCAAAGAAGGTTAATACGATTAACCAGGAAGTTTAAGTTACCAATTACTTTCATGCATTTATTTATATGCCATTACCTTATGATGCTAAGTAACGATGTATATGCTCATGAAGGGTTGTTCCTGTAGGTACACTTTTGGACTAAAGGACTAAGGGCCGGGTTGAGGCAGTGAGCTATGAGGAGCATGAAGGAAGTTAGGATGCAGGATTTTAGGGTAGTCTCTACTCTAGAAGTAGTATAATTATATCGTCTTAACATTCATTTTTGAGAATGTACTTAATCAAGTTTGAAATTTCATTTTTGGCCTGTAATCTTATTAGCTCAAAGCTACAACCGGTGCCCTAAGAGGTTATAAATGCATGTTTAGTCCCTAATATGTTATTAAGATGATGTTAAGGTAGGAAGACCCTACATTAGTGGTATCAGAGCAGTGGTTAGATAACCCAAGAATGAGTGAAGGGTAGCCTTAACAATAAGTTGGCTAGGTGCTTCTTTTTTAAACATGTTTTGGTGCATGTATTGCATATGAAGTATATGATGTTACACTAACATGTTTTGTTTCTCTAACGATGTATCATATGAACTGCTTTTGGTATTGTTGTTAACCCTTGTCTTGCAGCATGACAGGAAATGTAGAAGTGGGCGATGCTGTGAGTGTTAATGCAAGTGCTGGACGTACGAATCCCCTACCTCCGCCAGCTTTCGGCGAAGAACCGTCTGAACAACAGTTGTTGCCAGGGGAACTGAGCTTGACTCAATTTCTTGCATACCGACCTCCGACATTTGAAGGAACTGAGACAGGGGAGCAGGCAGAGGAGTGGTTGGAAAGAATAGAGCAAATATTTGTGGCAGCTCCTTGTGCTAAGACAGCCTGGATCAGACTAGCGGAGTTCCAATTGGCCAAGAAGGCGCTGATGTGGTGGAAGACCACAGTGGTAGAACAAGAGGCTCAAGGTCATGAAATTAATTGGAAGCTATTCAGAACTCGGTTTCTGACCCGCTATTTCTCAGCTGCTGCACGACAGGCCAAGGAAGATGAATTCACTAACCTCAAGCAAGGTAACATACCTGTGTCAGATTATGCTCTTCAATACTGTTCTTTGCTCAGATATGTGCCTCATATCGCCACAAGTACTCAAGCAAAGATGAGGAACTTCATGAAGGGCTTGAGGCCGGAACTGTATGATAGGGTGATCACTTATGGCCCTGCTTGCTTTGACGACGCACTTTCAAGGGCTGAACTAGCCAAACTGGGAGTTGGTGCATACCCTGATGCTGTGCCACCTCCAGCACCCCATCAGAAATCCACTCCTGATAATTTGAAGACGAGGGGTGATCAGTTCAAGCCAAGGGGGAACACTTCGGCTTCGAGATTCAGTGGTAAGAGACCCGAGAATCGTTGGAAAGGAAACCGTAACAATGACACCCCATCAGGAAGAGGACAGTCTCAGGGAGGCAGGTTTGGGATGGTAGTGCTCTCTTTGTGGGCAACCACATATGACGAAAGATTGCGTAGGATGTTATGTTTGTGGCGAAAAAGGTCACTTTGCTCGGCAGTGTCCCAACAGGGGAAGACAACAGAACTCTGCGGGGAGGCCCACGGACAGAGTGGCACAGCACAGACCACCTTTTGCACCGAGGCAGTATGGAGGTCAGCCCATGCGGCCACCTCAAGGGCAAGTCTATGCATTGACGAGGGAGCAGGCTACAGCAGCCCCGGAGGAGGTTATAGCGGGTACGTGTCTTTTTTACGCACCCTGCTTTTATATTGATCGACACAGGTGCATCACACTCTTTTGTATCGACAAGTTTTGTGGAAAGGCACCACATATCCACTTCTCCGTCACCCACGCCTCTTATAGTCTCGACCCCCGCTGGAAGAAGTATGATTACTGATCAGATTGTCTATGATGGCCTCATTTATTTTGAGGATAATGAGCTAAGGTCAGATTTGATTGTTCTGGGGATGTCAGACTTTGACTGCATTGTAGGCATTGATGTTCTGAACAGGTATCAGGCAGTTGTGAACTGTAGGCAAAGGACTGTCCGATTCAGGTCTGATATGGGAGTCCAGTGGACATTCTTTGGGGATGGTTCTCGTTCTAAGATCCCGTTGATATCTGCTGTCAAGATGGCATAGTTGTTGGAACGGGGCCATACATGATATCTCATCTATGCTGTTGATGTTACTGAGAAGAGGGAAGAATTAAAAGTTGAGGATGTGCCCGTAGTGGCGGAGTATCCTGATGTCTTTCCGGAAGAGATTCCTGGATTCCCACCGACGAGAGAGGTCGAGTTTGGGATTGAGTTACTACCGGGGACGTCTGCCATTTCTCGTGCCCCATATAGGATGGCACCAGCGGAGCTAAGGGAGTTAAAGATTCAGTTGCAAGAGCTCCTTGATAAGGGCTATATACGCCCTAGCGTATCGCCCTGGGGTGCGCCAGTTTTGTTTGTTAAGAAGAAAGATGGTTCGATGCGGCTGTGCATCGATTACAGACAACTGAACAAAGCTACAGTGAAGAATAAGTATCCACTTCCGAGGATCGACGATTTGTTTGATCAGCTACAAGGTACGAGGCTCTACAGTAAGATCGACCTGAGGTCGGGGTACCATCAGATTCGAGTAAGAGAAGATGATGTTCATAAGACAGCCTTCAGGACTAGATATGGGCACTATGAATTCCTAGTCATGCCTTTTGGAGTGACGAATGCCCCAGCTGTTTTTATGAGCCTGATGAACAAGGTGTTCCAACCGTATTTGGTCAGTTCGTCATTGTTTTCATTGACGATATACTCATTTACTCCCGGACCGAAGAATATCATGTAAGGCACTTGAGGACAGTACTTCAGATCCTTAGGGATCATCAATTGTATGAAAAGCTCAGCAAGTGCGAGTTCTGATTGAGCAGTGTAGTGTTCTTGGGTCATGTTATATCTAGCAGCGGGATATCTGTAGACCCCAGGAAGGTTGAAGCTGTGATGGAGTGGGCTGCACCCACTTCTGTACCCGAAATACGGAGCTTCCTTGGCTTAGCAGGTTATTACCGACGTTTTGTTGAGGGATTTTCTAAGATCGCTAAGCCGCTGACACAGCTGACTCAGAAAGGAGTCCCATTCTTTTGGTCCGAAGCTTGTGAGGAAGGCTTCCAAGAATTGAAGCGTCGTTTGACGACAGCGCCAGTGTTGGTGATTCCTTCTATGAATAAGAGGTTTGCCTTGTACACAGACCCATCATTGCAGGGTTTGGGCTGTGTATTGATGCAGGAGAAGCACGTGGTGGCTTATGTTTCGAGGCAGTTGAAGCCTCATGAGACTAGATACCCAGTTCATGATCTGGAACTGGCGGCCATCATTTTCGCCTTGAAGATTTGGCGACAATATCTATATGGTACTTCATTTACCATTTTTACGGACCATAAGAGCCTGAAGTTTCTATTCACTCAGGCTGAATTGAACATGTGTCAAAGGAGGTGGATGGATTTGCTCAAGGACTATGACTGTGAGATTGAGTACCATCCTGGTAAAGCGAACTTGATAGCAGACGCCTTAAGTCGGAAGGTGAAGAGTACTGCTGAGGATGCTATGTGTTTGTCGGCTTTGATGACTTCTTACTGCCATTTGGGCTATGATTTAGATGTGGACATGTCGTCTGTGCGAGTGTCGACGTTATTGGCAAAGCCAGACATATTTGAGGCGATCAGGAAGGCCCAGAGGTCGAATGATGAGGTTCAGAGGTGGACATCATTAGTACTTCAAGGACAGCCATCAAAGTTCAGAGTGGCAGAAGATGATTCCTTGAGACTGCGCAACCGATGGGTAGTCCCAGATACACCAGAATTGCATAGAGGAATATTGGAGCGAGCTCATAGTAGTCGGTTCAGTATCCACCCAGGAGGAAGGAAGATGTATAAGGACCTATGCGGTCAATTCTGGTGGAGACGCATTGTGAGACCCCGTTATCACAACAAGTTACTAAGGTGCAATTTAGAGAACTTAAACATTCATGTGAATATATCAGAGTAACGTGTCGTGTTGATTTAACCTGAACTTTAGAGATTACAGTACCAAAATGTTTCAAAAATGAATAACACAATTCCTACAAAGGCACTACATTATAGTCTTACTCTACCCAGTAGAAGCTATACAAAATTTCTCTAACATGCTAATCCTGTAGCACTCCTTACAGCTCAGCAAATCAACCCCGACCCTGGTTCTCGTTAACAAAAGCACCTACAAAGACAACCCCCAACACGTGAGCATAAAACAATTCATATTCAACATAATATGAAAGTAAAGCATAAATGCACAATCCTAAATACAAGCACTTCCTGTATTTCCTGCATTTATAACGCCCAATGGTTGTCCCTGTACCATAGTTCATAATAAAACACATTATATGAATGTATGGCTTTACAAATGAATGTCATGACATTTCCTCTTTTTCTTGAGTCAGTCATCATCAGTTATTTTAATGCTTTCTTAATCTCAAACAAGCGGTATCGCATACACGCTTCATCATACTAGCGGTATCTCTTCCTCGCTTAGTATGGTATACCTCGCCTCCATGTGCCAGCGAGCCTCCCCCCTCCCGCTCCACATGCGCAGCGGTAAAGCATAAGCATTAAAACCTTAACTGTGATCGCCCTGACTCGTGGAATACACCTCTTTATCCCACATCACAATATGCAACAACAATGCATAATATTCAACACAATGCATAATAACATGTATCATAATCTTAATGCATCGCATTGCATTCATCATGTGTCACACAGACAAACATAAGTACATGTTACCGTTGGGATGCCCGTACGTCGCTTACGTACCTTTCCAAAATGTGGTGTGTTGCAGGACTCTATCCCCTGCGCTGTGTAGCTACCTGTGAAGGCTCTACACCAGTGTACAACACAATATTAGATGTCTCATTACAATCCAATATCAAAACTTTAACAAAATATAACAAATTATATTTTTCAACATTCTGGGTCTCTCGATCGATCGGCCCCTCTTCCCGATCGATCGAGAAGACGCCTAAAATTAAAACCAAGATTCTGCCCCGCTCGATCGATCGAGATGAAATATCGATCGATCGAGATGCTCTGTTCGAGAAATGCCAACCCAGAATTCTCGAACACCTAAAATCACACCCTTAAATCCAACATGTAAGACATACAACATGCCCAAATAAACATGCTAATAGTTACAACACACTACCCTGAGTGTATTCATACCAAAATTACACCCCAAACATAAGCCCATATGCATAAACGATGACCATTTACACAAGTACTCGATCATCTTTTCGGAAACAGGGCAACACATTTTATTTCCAGATTTCCTGAGTACTTCATTTCATGCTATAATAACTATCACATATAACATAAAGCATGCTCGAACAAACATGCCATGGGCTTTACAAAACTACCATGCATAAACTCAAATCAAAGGTTCACCACAAACCCTTCTAACATGCATGATACCACCTCCTCAAAATCACTCCCTAACCATAATTTCCCAGAAAAACAGGGCATACACCTACCCAGATTTCCGAACACCCATCTTTACATGCTTATTTCCTCAACATAAAACATGCAACATGCTCAAGGAAAAATACAGAGAGCCTCACAATAACACCATAAAAGCATTTAAATCAAAGGTTTCAAGAAACCTAAGCTAACATGCCGTTTTCTCGCCACCTAAAAACATGTACTCAAACAAGTTTAAAACAAAAACAGAGCATGGTTTCTCACCCTACTTTGCTCCGATTTTTGAAGGCTTTCCAGGCGATGAAAAGGGACAAGCTCCTCAGAATTTTGCTTAGCTGAAGCTGGTGAAGATATGGGAGAGAAGGCTCGAGAATTTGGATGGCTGAGAGTGGTGGAATGATTGGGCCAAGTGGTGAACAAAGTCAGCTGTGCAGTGTGATTGGTATGGGTTGGGGGGGGTGGTTGGGTGTTGGGTGGTATGATGTGTTATGTTTTGGTCCCGGTATTTAGCACGATGTATAAAAATATCCTCACATGATATTTATAGTATTTTCTCAATAAAATACTTCAATTCCCGTTAACATGCTTTACCCAAAACAAACAACACACACCCCAAATAAACAAGCCACGACCCCCAAAATCTCAACATATATCACATGCACCCTGAAATGAAACTCCCCAATAATACTAACCCAAACCCATGAATTAACACCCAAATCATCATAATTTAACTCAAATGATTAACATCACAATAATCATTTCGGGGATATCACAATACTCCCCTACTTATAGGATTTCGTCCCCGAAATCAAACATGCTTACCAACATGAAGTAACCAATACATAAAAGCATACCAGAAAACAGCTCTGGATAGTGCTGCACCATGTGTCGCTCTGTCTCCCACGTGGCCTCCTCGACACCCCTACGATCCCACTGAACCTTGATCATAGGAATAACCTTGTTCCGAAGTCTGCGGTCTGCCCTATCCAAAATCCTGATAGGCCGCTCAACATAAGAAACATCGGACTCAATCTGCACCTCTGAAGGCTGCAACACATGTGAAGGATCCGGCTCATACTTCCTCAGCATAGACACATGAAATACGTCGTGTATACCAGACAGAGAAGGCGGTAACGCCAAACGGTACGCCAGAGTACCAACACGCTGTAAGATCTCATACGGCCCCGCGTATCTAGGAGACAACTTCCCCCGCATACCAAACCGTACTACGCCTCTGAAAGGTGAGATCTTCAGAAAAACTCTGTCGCCCAACTGAAACTCCAACGGCCTACGCCGCTGATTGGCATATGCTGCCTGTCTGTCCTGTGCTGCCTTCATTTTTCTCTTGATGACCTTAACTTTCTCTTCCATTTCCTGAACCAACTCTGGTCCTCCAACCGACTTACGGTCCAAGTCATCCCAACACAAGGGTGACCTACAACGCCTACCATAGAGGGCCTCGAAAGGATCCATCTGTATACTTGCCTGGTAGCTGTTGTTGTAAGAGAACTCCACCAAGGCTATCGAGTCCTGCCATGATATGTCGAACTCTAGCACACAAGCTCTCAACATATCCTCGAGCGTCTGTATCGTACGCTCGGTCTGTCCGTCCGTCTGAGGGTGATAGGCTGTGCTCAGCCTCAACTCTGTACCTAGAGCTTTCTGCAGACCCTCCCAAAAGTGAGATGTGAACCGCGGATCTCGATCGGACACTATCGAAACAGGGATCCCGTGTAGTCTCACCACATCTCTGACATATAACTTTGCCATCCTCAAGTGCGTATATGTCATATAGTAGGGAATGAAGTGAGCCACTTTAGTCAGTCTATCCACGACTACCCAGATGGCATCAAAACCCGAAACAGTCCTTGGTAAGTGGGTCACGAAATCCATAGACACGTGCTGCCACTTCCACTCGGGTATCTCCAAACTCCTCAGTTCACCTCCAGGCCTCTGCCTCTCAGCCTTCACCTGCTGACAAATCAAACAACGCTTGACAAATGAGGTGACATCTTGTTTCATATGTCTCCACCAGAACTGGCTGCGCAGATCCTTATACATCTTCTTCCCGCCTGGGTGGACACTCATCCTACTGCAATGAGCTCACCGTAATAAACCCTGACGCAACTCAGGTGCATCTGGAACCACCCATCTATCACCAAGTCTCAGAGAACCGTCCTCAGCCACTCTGAATCTCGATGGCTGACCTGAATGAACCACTAACATCCATCTCTGAACCTCTACATCGGTCCCCTGGGCCTTTCTGATGTGATCATAAATAACAGGCTCCGCTAGCAAGGTCGAAACCTGTACTGGTGAAGAAGATACGTCATAATCAAATCCCAAATGGCAGTAGGAGCCCAACATAGCTGATAAACACATGGCATCCTTTGCAGTGCTCCGCACTTTCCGACTCAGGGCGTCGGCTGTCAGATTTGCTTTCCCGGGATGGTATAGGATTTCACAATCATAATCCTTCAGCAGGTCCATCCATCTCCTCTGCCTCATGTTCAACTCAGCCTGTGTAAACAAGAACTTCAGGCTCTTGTGATCAGTGAAGATGGTAAATGAGGTACCGTATAAGTAGTGTCGCCATATCTTCAAGGCGAACACTATAGCTGCCAACTCCAGATCATGGACTGGATACCTCGTCTCATGTGGCTTCAACTGTCTCGAAGCATAAGCCACTACATGTCTGTCCTGCATCAGTACGCACCCTAATCCCTGTAGCGATGCGTCGGTATAAATAACAAATCCTTTGTTCTCCTTGGGAATCACTAGAACTGGTGCAGTAGTCAGCCTGTGCTTCAATTCCCTGAAACTCTGCTCACAAGCCTCTGTCCAACAGAATGGGACTCCCTTCTGAGTCAGCTGTGTAAGTGGCTTGGCGACCTTTGAGAAACCCTCGACGAAACGTCGATAATAGCCAGCCAGACCAAGAAAACTTCGAATCTCACTGACTGAAGTAGGGGCAGACCAATCCATAACTGCCTCTATCTTCCTCGGGTCTACTGATATCCCCTCTCGTGATATGATATGACCCAAGAATGCAACACTGCTCAGCCAAAACTCACACTTGCTGAGTTTGACGTATAACTGATGATCCCTGAGGATCTGGAGCACTATCCTCAGATGATTGGCATGATCCTCCTCATTCCTTGAATAGACCAGGATGTCATCAATGAACACGATTACAAACTGATCGAGGTACTCCTGAAATACCCTGTTCATCAAGCTCATAAAAGTAGCAGGGGCATTCGTCACCCCGAATGGCATCACCAAGAATACCGAGTTCTAAAAGCCGTCTTTTGGACATCA
This sequence comes from Haberlea rhodopensis, assembly GCA_907163345.1. Taxonomy (NCBI): domain Eukaryota; kingdom Viridiplantae; phylum Streptophyta; class Magnoliopsida; order Lamiales; family Gesneriaceae; genus Haberlea; species Haberlea rhodopensis. The sequence continues at coordinate 5,557,423 of CAJQUN010000032.1, forward strand.
CCAGCTCTAACCCGCACTTGATGATAGCCTGACCTCAAGTCTATCTTGGAGTACACCTCAGTACCCTGAAGCTGGTCGAACAGATCATCAATCCTCGGAAGTGGATATCTGTTCTTTACTGTGACCTTGTTCAATTGCCTATAGTCAATGCACAGACGCATTGATCCATCCTTCTTTTTCACGAACAAGACTGGTGCACCCCAAGGCGATACACTAGGACGAATGTATCCCTTGTCGAGGAGCTCCTGTAACTGTACCTTCAGTTCCCTCAGCTCTGCCGGTGCCATCCTGTAAGGAGCACGGGATATAGCAGAAGTCCCTGGCAGCAGCTCAATAGCAAATTCCACATCCCTGACAGGCGGAAATCCCGGAATCTCATCTGGGAACACATCAATGAACTCCGCCACAACCGGAATGTCCTCAGCTCTTACTTCCTTTTCCTCAGATACATCCACAGCATAAATGATGTAACCTGTGTGGCCGCGCTCCAATAATCGTGCCATCTTAACCGCTGATATTACCGGAATCTTTGGACGAGAGTCGTCCCCATAAAAGATCCACTGAAACCCCTGATCAGACAGAAAACGTACAATCCTCTGCCGGCAGTCTACCACAGCTCGGTATTTGCTCAACACATCAATGCCGATAATACAGTCAAAGTCTGCCATCTCTAACTGAATCAGATCGGCCCTCAGATCATTGCCCTCAAAATATATGAGGCAATCAGACAATAGCCGATCCGCAATCACATGCTTCCCCGCGGGTGTCGAGAACATAAGAGGCGTGGGTAACAGAGACGAGCACAAACGGTGTCCCTCCACAAAAGCAGTAGATACAAAAGAATGGGAAGCACCTGTATCTATCAATATAAGTGCAGGGTACGTAAATAAATGGCACGTACCAGCAATGAACTCCTCTGGGGCTGCCTCAGCCTGCTCCCTGGTCAGCGCATACACCTGTCCCTGCGGCGGTCCTGCCGTCTGACCTCCCTGTGGTCGTGGTGCAAACTGCTGTCTCTGTGGTGCCCTCCCAGCATCAAACATCGGCCTATTCGGCCCTGAGACTGTCTGACCTGCCCGATTGGGGCAACCTCGAGCAAAGTGGCCCACCTTGCCACAGACATAGCAACCCGGACAGTCCTGTGACAAGTGCCATCCTCCACAGTTGCTACACTTGCTTCCCACAGTCTTGCTCCCCTGTGTGGGTCCCTTATTGTTCTGTTTCTGACCCTGAGACTTCTTCCCACTAAATTTGGAAGATGATGAGGCTCCACGAGCCTTGAACTGATCCCCTCGTGGCCTCAGAATATCAGTAGCAGGCCTCTGTGGTGGTACAGAAGGGGGTACAACATCCTTGTACGCGTCCACCGCAATCTCCGCTAACTCTGCCCGTGTCAGGGCGTCATCAAATGAACTGGGGTTGTTGGAGATAACCCTATCAAATAGTTCTGGCCTTAATCCCTTCAGAAAGTTCCTCATCTTTGCATGGCTGCTGATAGCAATATGAGGTACATACCTCAGCAGTGAGGAATACTGCATAGCATAGTCCGACACTGACATGCTACCCTGCTTCAAACTGTTGAACTCATCCTCTTTTAATTGTCTGGCAGCTGCAGAGAAATACCGGTTAAGGAACCGGGTCCGGAATACAGTCCAGTCAACTGCCATACCTAGAGCTCTCAGCTCCATCACCGTGGTCTTCCACCACATAGCAGGCTTCTTAGCCATCTGAAACTCGGCTAACCTTAGCCAGGCCGTGCGTGCACAAGGTGCAGTCACAAGTATCTGCTCTATACGTTCCAACCACTCCTCAGCTACTTCACCAGACTCAATCCCTTCAAACATGGGCGGATGGAAACTCAGAAACTGCTTCAAACTGAGCTCCCCTGGCAGTAACATCTGTACACTGGGCTCCACGCCCATAGCAGGTGGTGGTAGAGGATTCGGCGGAGCAATACTGGCATTCCTACTGTCCATATCCCCTATCTCCTCATTGGGGTTCTCCGGATTAATCTCAGCCATGCTGTAATACAAGAGTTAACAAAATACCAAAAGCAGTTCATAATATAAGCCGTTAGATAACAAGAGTATCATATTCAAAGCATGTTAGTATAACACTTATACAACCATATGCATCACATGCATAAGCATGCCCAAATGAATTACCTAGCCAACTTGTCTCTAAAGGCTACCCTTCACTCTTCCCTGGTTATCTAACCTGGCTCTGATACCACTAAATGTGAGACCCCGTTATCACAACAAGATACTAAGGTGCAATTTAGAGAACTTAAACATTCATGTGAATATATCAGAGTAACGTGTCGTGTTGATTTAACCTGAACTTTAGAGATTACAGTACCAAAATGTTTCAAAAAGGAATAACACAATTCCTACAAAGGCACTACATTATAGTCTTACTCTACCCAGTAGAAGCTATACAAAATTTCTCTAACATGCTAATCCTGTAGCACTCCTTACAGCTCAGCAAATCAACCCCGACCCTGGTTCTCGTCAACAAAAGCACCTACAAAGACAACCCCCAACACGTGAGCATAAAACAATTCATATTCAACATAATATGAAAGTAAAGCATAAATGCACAATCCTAAATACAAGCACTTCCTGTATTTCCTGCATTTATAACGCCCAATGGTTGTCCCTGTACCATAGTTCATAATAAAACACATTATATGAATGTATGGCTTTACAAATGAATGTCATGACATTTCCTCTTTTTCTTGAGTCAGTCATCATCAGTTATTTTAATGCTTTCTTAATCTCAAACAAGCGGTATCGCATACACGCTTCATCATACTAGCGGTATCTCTTCCTCGCTTAGTATGGTATACCTCGCCTCCATGTGCCAGCGAGCCTCCCCCCTCCCGCTCCACATGCGCAGCGGTAAAGCATAAGCATTAAAACCTTAACTGTGATCGCCCTGACTCGTGGAATACACCTCTTTATCCCACATCACAATATGCAACAACAATGCATAATATTCAACACAATGCATAATAACATGTATCATAATCTTAATGCATCGCATTGCATTCATCATGTGTCACACAGACAAACATAAGTACATGTTACCGTTGGGATGCCCGTACGTCGCTTACGTACCTTTCCAAAATGTGGTGTGTTGCAGGACTCTATCCCCTGCGCTGTGTAGCTACCTGTGAAGGCTCTACACCAGTGTACAACACAATATTAGATGTCTCATTACAATCCAATATCAAAACTTTAACAAAATATAACAAATTATATTTTTCAACATTCTGGGTCTCTCGATCGATCGGCCCCTCTTCCCGATCGATCGAGAAGACGCCTAAAATTAAAACCAAGATTCTGCCCCGCTCGATCGATCGAGATGAAATATCGATCGATCGAGATGCTCTGTTCGATAAATGCCAACCCAGAATTCTCGAACACCTAAAATCACACCCTTAAATCCAACATGTAAGACATACAACATGCCCAAATAAACATACTAATAGTTACAACACACTACCCTGAGTGTATTCATACCAAAATTACACCCCAAACATAAGCCCATATGCATAAACGACGACCATTTACACAAGTACTCGATCATCTTTTCGGAAACAGGGCAACACATTTTATTTCCAGATTTCCTGAGTACTTCATTTCATGCTATAATAACTATCACATATAACATAAAGCATGCTCGAACAAACATGCCATGGGCTTTACAAAACTACCATGCATAAACTCAAATCAAAGGTTCACCACAAACCCTTCTAACATGCATGATACCACCTCCTCAAAATCACTCCCTAACCATAATTTCCCAGAAAAACAGGGCATACACCTACCCAGATTTCCGAACACCCATCTTTACATGCTTATTTCCTCAACATAAAACATGCAACATGCTCAAGGAAAAATACAGAGAGCCTCACAATAACACCATAAAAGCATTTAAATCAAAGGTTTCAAGAAACCTAAGCTAACATGCCGTTTTCTCGCCACCTAAAAACATGTACTCAAACAAGTTTAAAACAAAAACAGAGCATGGTTTCTCACCCTACTTTGCTCCGATTTTTGAAGGCTTTCCAGGCGATGAAAAGGGACAAGCTCCTCAGAATTTTGCTTAGCTGAAGCTGGTGAAGATATGGGAGAGAAGGCTCGAGAATTTGGATGGCTGAGAGTGGTGGAATGATTGGGCCAAGTGGTGAACAAAGTCAGCTGTGCAGTGTGATTGGTATGGGTTGGGGGGGGTGGTTGGGTGTTGGGTGGTATGATGTGTTATGTTTTGGTCCCGGTATTTAGCACGATGTATAAAAATATCCTCACATGATATTTATAGTATTTTCTCAATAAAATACTTCAATTCCCGTTAACATGCTTTACCCAAAACAAACAACACACACCCCAAATAAACAAGCCACGACCCCAAAATCTCAACATATATCACATGCACCCTGAAATGAAACTCCCCAATAATACTAACCCAAACCCATGAATTAACACCCAAATCATCATAATTTAACTCAAATGATTAACATCACAATAATCATTTCGGGGATATCACACGCATGAAGCATGATGTAAGCACTTTTGTTAAAAGTTGTTTGATCTGCCAGCAGGTAAAGGCAGAGAGACAGAGGCCTGGTGGCGAGCTGAAGAGCTTAGAGGTACCCAAATGGAAGTGGGAGCATATCTGTAAGGCCCCAACACTTAAACTCGTCATTAGTTCATTTATGACGTCGTATGTGTATAAATTTTTCATTTTTCTTTTCATTCTATAAAAAGAATCATTACATGTTTCCCATAATCTCATGACATAAATAATGTTCAACATTATATGATCATCTCTACCAACAATTAGACTCAAGGATTTCACCCATTACCATCCCCATTACACCGCTTTTACCTTGTGGGTTTTTATAAAAATTTGGGCAGAGTCTCCCCATAAACTGAGCTATCCGGAAATAAAAACACATCACATAACATAACTCCCGACCAGGGACAACACAATACTAAACAGAATACAGAAACACTAAGTAAATTCCCAGCCAGGGAAGACACCACACTAATAAGACAACAAAAGTGGGTTTCAACACCCTTATACAGTCCATATACAGATACAAGTGCTCAGAAAAGAGCAACGAATAACAGATACTCATCCGGATGCATAATTAGTATAAATACTAACAACTCAACCTCATATATCGGCTCAATCTCATACTACGCTTCTGGAAGCATCATCCAACAAGGTTCGAGCCTAGCACTCCAAGGCAGCATCGTACCTGTTGTACCTGTTTCAACAGAAACAGCCCCCACACAGGGTGAGCACACTCCAACTCAATATTCAATCACAAATCAACATACAAAATCATAATGCAACAATTTAGATTATTCAAAACTCATAAATATACTCCCTGTAAAATTCCGAATCTGTATAGCTTCCACACACTGTTCCTGTTTCAAACTCACGCACTTTCATAATGTCAAGTTCAGTATTATCATTGAAAATATGATACCCAACAACACTATGAATTCAATACAACAACAATTATCATTTATGCTCAACATAAATAATTCAACATCAATGTAAACCTGGTTATCCCACTATCTCATTCTCGACACTTTCTCATAATGCTCATGCCCAAGGCATCAATACTCAAGTAGTATAATCGGATCACGTACCACTACGTGTCCACCATACTTCGTATTTCAATTATTAAAGTCAAACACTTACCTGAATCATCATATTCAAAATTGCATGTATACATGAATGTATAGATACTAGATATACCTGCTCGTACGTCACCACGTACCTTATAGTAGACAACATGAACAAGCTATCATCAACGTCCGAAGTCTCCTGTAGAGTCTATATCGAATATCAATTCAATATTAGCTCATAATCCAAGCAATGAATATCCATCAATAGTTCTTACTTTCATTTCCATACCACAAATCAATAACTCAATATTATGAATCAAATCATAATCAATACTTTGATGCACACATCCTCACATGAATCATGATATATCAATGGTGATGCAAAACCCCATTTTCTCCCATCATCCGCTACATCACACACATGATGCAGGATACACACACCCATACATGCAAGATCACGCCCAACTCACATAGTAGTTCACTAGACACACCAGTTCAACAGAGGGAAAGGAAGTGCAAGGGTGTATGCATAATAATATCCAATTAGTGTCTAACTAAAACAATCCAATTAAGCCAATTAACATGTTCCAAACATTCAAACCCACACCGAGGTGATTCAACCAAGACATGAAAGAAATGATCCATGCAGATACAAGATTCTACCCTTTTAAATCTAATTCCCTTAATCCCAACATAAAGTCATTTATTGATTAAATTCAACTTAACAATTTAAAGATGCATTGGATTCCAAAATTCTTGATTTAGAACTATTAAGATTTGAAACTCAATAAAGTGACATAAATCATTAATACATGCTATGCTATCCATTTCAGCATAAATATCATCATAACTCTACCCCATGTTATAATACATACTAGCATGCATCTAACCCATTTATTTACACACTACACATGCTTCCACTTGTAACACATCTCATACCATAGCCCAACATCCACCAAATATCACAATGGCTACAAGCCATAAAAGTTAGTCATTTTCACCCCACTAACAAGACTTAGACCCACACTTGAATCTCATTTAAGCCTATTAACAAACACATTCCATGCATGATTTTAATCTTCATCTTTTAACCAATAATAATACTAAGCCAAGACATATTCCACAATTTATTTTCAACAATTAACAATTCAATAAAGTGAGCCCCAATTAACTTCCAACAATCAAAACATTCCTCATGCTATCCCACTCCCAATTACAATACTTCAATACATGAAGGAATACATACATAAACACCATCTTCACACACAATCACATGCTGGACACACACACACACACAGAAACACACTCACGCACACACACTGCTGCACACACACGAACACACACTAGCAAACCCTTCCAAAATGCTAGCAAAATCGAACCAAAGCTTCATCAAAAATCGAGGCATTTCAGGGGAAAAATGATTGAAGGATGAGGAGGATTACCCACAAAATTATTGGAAGAAAATCGTCCCAAAATCGGAAGAATTTGGAAATTTTAACCGATGCGCTTCCTTGCAAGATCCGGACGCAATCCGCGACGAAACTTCATGTTCTTGGTATGGAAAGATGCGCCTGGAAGAGACGAAGACGATGGTGGTTCGGACGCGCCGGAAGGAGGTCCGACGGCGGCGGGCTCGCGGCGTTTAGCGGCGAGGGCCAGACATCGCGCGGGAGGAGAGAAAAGAGGGGAGAGATTTCGGATCTGATGTGTGCGTTTTCACACTTTTATTGCGTGAAAAATAGGCTGAAAACATTTTAATATAAATGTATTTCCAATCCAGTTATGTACATTGGAGTGTCACCGGTGCACTGATATATTATTTATAGACAACGATTGGGATTATACACACTCCAAAAACCCAAACTTAAATTCTTCATTTTAATTAACTTATCTCTAAAATATTATAGGAGTATATTTTACAATCTCAAAATATTTTATGATCCGATTAATTTGACAGTTGACCTTCACTTGGTCAATTCCACTTCTAATTAATTAATTCTAAAATTAATTATCAATAAAATCTAAATCATATTTAGTCCAACAAATGATTATAATAAATCTAGACATCACAATTCTCCCAACATATAAAATTTCGTCCTCGAAATTTAAAAGCATGCTTACCATAAAAGGCAACGATAAAATTTATGTACCCTATATAGCTCGATATAGTGACTTTACCATCTGTAGGATGACAGTCATCGGAATCATCATGGCTCACACATGTGCCCCATTGCACCAACGATCGCAAGAAGTGTTTAACAGTCAAGCTTCTTTGTCATATCTCACTACCTGTGTACTTTCATCGACACAATTCCATTACACAATCTTATTTCCCGTCATATACTTTCATCACAGTACCCATCATATAATCTCGTTAAATCATGCAATCCATGCTTTGATGTATATTCAAGAATATATGACAATACATCAACATTTATCGTAATTAACTTCATACCTGTGTCGTTTCAAATGTATAGAAACTTATACCAACATCCTCACCATCGTCCGTATGAAGTAACAGTACTCTTGAGCCTTTACGCATCAATCTTTCATATATCATCTCCTGGCTATTATCTGGTGCAAGGTAATGACTAGAAAAATCCATTAGTCATTCTCTCATACGTATATACACATTATACACACCAACAGCCACAGACCATCAGTACCAAATCATGATAGATGGCTTAACACCATTATTCCTACATCACGATTATACTCCATCTAACATAAAGCATCGACATCAGTATGGAATAATTCGCGTCATACCTTTGTAGATGGAATCATCTACGATATACAATGGCATCATAATATCATGTTCATCGCATCACTCACATACTCTTAAGTATCAACATTTCCAAATTACATCACCCCAACTATTATCTGTCACAGGGCAAGTACAAAATAAACTCGTTAGTATTTCTCAATACTCATAAGATAACACGTACCTTGTCATTTACGCATTTTGATATTAATAATGTTTCTGTCATCAAGCATTAATTCCCTACATCCAAAGTTTCACGCAGTTCTATACACAACATGTTACAGCACACTGTCTCATAGGGTGATTGAAATTTAACATAAGAATTAATTGCATGCCTCAATGACGCAATTTATATCAATCTTTAACTCATCCTCGAAACATAATAATTCATTAATCATGAATATTCACAATAAACACATGTCCACACACGACATTCGTAGTAATCACGCGTCATCCCGTGACATGCTCATGTCATCCCGTGACACACTCGTTAAACTCATGTCTATCTGATTGTATTCCATTCAACATAATAGGTGATTAATCAATTATTAATCCTACCACATACAAAACTAGCATGCTTTCACATCAATAATTATCATCACAAAATGATTAACATCTATTTTCAATATCTCATCACTACACACCGTAGATATAAGAGTGTTATCACAGAGGTTACACCCCTTCTTGCCTCGTCACCGCAACAAAAATATGATTATGACACATCTAGGTTTCACTTCAATTCCATTATCAACTTTTCTACATGTACATGATTTCAAAATCAATATAATTCAACAAAATAACTCGAATCAACATATATCAATATGTTTAACCGACTGAAACGGTTTACCTCGATATTTCGTCCTCCTGGATCGATCCAATATCTTCTTGGGCCTAAATCACATGTACCCAAGGAACAATAACATAACTGTATATAGCACAACTTCTATTGCCATCTGCAATCAAAGCATCATCAATACTCATTGCTAACAGAATTGTGATACAACAACATTCATCGCTAATCACAATAGCGGTACTAAAATATTCATTGCTAACACAATAGCAATGCATCAATCTTCATCGCCCTACGGTGGTACATAATACTCATCGCCACTACTGGCATTGATATAATATCCATAATCACAATGACTATACATTCTTAAAACAACAAGATGTAATAACACTTACTGTACACAGTTGATCCACACTTGATCCTTTAAATTGTCCCTGCTCACAACATAAATGTTCCACAAAATATGATTTCATATCAATACACAAATTGATATACTCACCATCAACAGAATAGCGGAATGAGACATCGCTATATATATAATCGGCGGCAAGAACCATCGCCATGGAATCAGCGGAATGCACCATCGCCAATGACATAGCGGAAGGAGGCATCGCTATACATGTACTCGGCGGCATAAACGATCGCCAATCAATATAGCGGAATGAGACATCGCTATCAATATACTTGGCGGCATGAACCATAGACAACCAATATAGCGGAATGAGACATCGCTATCAATATACCTGGCGGCATGAACCATCGCCAACCAATATAGCGGAATGAGACATCGCTATCAATATACCTGGCGGCATGAACCATCGCCAACCAATATAGCGGAATGAGACATCGCTATCAATATACCTGGCGGCATGAACCATCGCCAACCAATATAGCGGAATGAGACATCCCTATCAATATCGATAATGTGGTTGTTCCGGTCCTGTTATAGCAGCGGAATTTTAGGACCCCTCGCTTTGACATAATATCCCTCACTTCGACAATGACAGCGGCATGTACATCGCTTCGACATGACAGCGGCAAATATCATATTACCATCGCTTCATATGACAGCGGCAAGTACCTCCCTCGCTCGAATATAACAACCACCGGAACTTTCACTAGCTCCATGTACCTGCATCCAGGTTAATACAACAGTTCACAATATAATGATCGATACCACGTTCCAGTTATAACCACAATATTCCACATTAATCACAAGAATTGTGACTGTTCCGGTCCCAATACAACAGCGGAATTTTAGGACCCCTCGCTTCGACATATAGCGGCATCATATGATATCCCTCGCTTCGACAATGACAGCGGCATGTTACCTCGCTTAGACATGACAACGACAAATATCATACTACCATCGCTTCATATGACAGCGGCAAGTACCTCCCTCGCTCGGAGATAAAGGCTACCGGAACATTCATCAATTTTTTACCACAATAATCGAACACAACAGTTGATTCCATTATCACAATATATATCACTATCATTTCACATATACCATCACATGTAAGGGTTCACTATCCACGATATACATAATCAAATATGTAATACGTTTTACCATCCGAAGCCCGTACGTCTCACATTTCCTGATTTTCCTACAAAATCAGATCCCTTAACACATAATACATGAAGTGCTAGACATCACCATTAATGCCATCCCATCGCATTCTACACGATTCCTGCAATTACAATGATTAGCAACACCACTTTTCATATCATAAAAACACATAAACAACTAGTTGTGTCATACAACATTAATGCCATCATGCATAAATATGTGCTATCAATAACTTCCTAGGCCCTTAACAGCCCCAAAGAGTAACCACTGCTCTGATACCACTAATGTAAGGCCCCAACACTTAAACTCGTCATTAGTTCATTTATGACGTCGTATGTGTATAAATTTTTCATTTTTCTTTTCATTCTATAAAAAGAATCATTACATGTTTCCCATAATCTCATGACATAAATAATGTTCAACATTATATGATCATCTCTACCAACAATTAGACTCAAGGATTTCACCCATTACCATCCCCATTACACCGCTTTTACCTTGTGGGTTTTTATAAAAATTTGGGCAGAGTCTCCCCATAAACTAAGCTATCCGGAAATAAAAACACATCACATAACATAACTCCCGACCAGGGACAACACAATACTAAACAGAATACAGAAACACTAAGTAAATTCCCAGCCAGGGAAGACACCACACTAATAAGACAACAAAAGTGGGTTTCAACACCCTTATACAGTCCATATACAGATACAAGTGCTCAGAAAAGAGCAACGAATAACAGATACTCATCCGGATGCATAATTAGTATAAATACTAACAACTCAACCTCATATATCGGCTCAATCTCATACTACGCTTATGGAAGCATCATCCAACAAGGTTCGAGCCTAGCACTCCAAGGCAGCATCGTACCTATTGTACCTGTTTCAACAGAAACAGCCCCCACACAGGGTGAGCACACTCCAACTCAATATTCAATCACAAATCAACATACAAAATCATAATGCAACAATTTAGATTATTCAAAACTCATAAATATACTCCCTGTAAAATTCCGAATCTGTATAGCTTCCACACACTGTTCCTGTTTCAAACTCACGCACTTTCATAATGTCAAGTTCAGTATTATCATTGAAAATATGATACCCAACAACACTATGAATTCAATACAACAACAATTATCATTTATGCTCAACATAAATAATTCAACATCAATGTAAACCTGGTTATCCCACTATCTCATTCTCGACACTTTCTCATAATGCTCATGCCCAAGGCATCAATACTCAAGTAGTATAATCGGATCACGTACCACTACGTGTCCACCATACTTCGTATATTAAACTCAATTATTAAAGTCAAACACTTACCTGAATCATCATATTCAAAATTGCATGTATACATGAATGTATAGATACTAGATATACCTGCTCGTACGTCACCACGTACCTTATAGTAGACAACATGAACAAGCTATCATCAACGTCCGAAGTCTCCTGTAGAGTCTATATCGAATATCAATTCAATATTAGCTCATAATCCAAGCAATGAATATCCATCAATAGTTCTTACTTTCATTTCCATACCACAAATCAATAACTCAATATTATGAATCAAATCATAATCAATACTTTGATGCACACATCCTCACATGAATCATGATATATCAATGGTGATGCAAAACCCCATTTTCTCCCATCATCCGCTACATCACACACATGATGCAGGATACACACACCCATACGTGCAAGATCACGCCCAACTCACATAGTAGTTCACTAGACACACCAGTTCAACAGAGGGAAATGAAGTGCAAGGGTGTATGCATAATAATATCCAATTACTGTCTAACTAAAACAATCCAATTAAGCCAATTAACATGTTCCAAACATTCAAACCCACACTGAGGTGATTCAACCAAGACATGAAAGAAATGATCCATGCAGATACAAGATTCTACCCTTTTAAATCTAATTCCCTTAATCCCAACATAAAGTCATTTATTGATTAAATTCAACTTAACAATTTAAAGATGCATTGGATTCCAAAATTCTTGATTTAGAACTATTAAGATTTGAAACTCAATAAAGTGACATAAATCATTAATACATGCTATGCTATCCATTTCAGCATAAATATCACCACAACTATACCCCATGTTATAATACATACTAGCATGCATCTAACCCATTTATTTACACACTACACATGCTTCCAATTGTAACACATCTCATACCATAGCCCAACATCCACCAAATATCACAATGGCTACAAGCCATAAAGTTAGTCATTTTCACCCCACTAACAAGACTTAGACCCACACTTGAATCTCATTTAAGCCTATTAACAAACACATTCCGTGCATGATTTTAATCTTCATCTTTTAACCAATAATAATACTAAGCCAAGACATATTCCACAATTTATTTTCAACAATTAACAATTCAATAAAGTGAGCCCCAATTAACTTCCAACAATCAAAACATTCCTCATGCTATCCCACTCCCAATTACAATACTACAATACATGAAGGAATACATACATAAACACCATCTTCACACACAATCACATGCTGGACACACACACACACGCAGAAACACACTCACGCACACACACTGCTGCACACACACGAACACACACTAGCAAACCCTTCCAAAATGCTAGCAAAATTGAACCAAAGCTTCATCAAAAATCGAGGGATTTCAGGGGAAAAACGATTGAAGGATGAGAGGATTACCCACAAAATTATTGGAAGAAAATCGTCCCAAAATCGGACGAATTTGGAAATTTTAACCGATGCGCTTCCTTGCAAGATCCGGACGCAATCCGCGACGAAACTTCATGTTCTTGGTATGGAAAGATGCGCCTGGAAGAGACGAAGACGATGGTGGTTCGGACGCGCCGGATGGAGGTCCGACAACGGCGGGCGCTCGGCTTTTAGCGGCGTGGGCCAGACATCGCGTGGGAGGAGAGAAAAGAGGGGAGAGATTTCGGATCTGATGTGTGCGTTTTCACACTTTTAGTGCGTGAAAAATAGGCTGAAAACATTTTAATATAAATGTATTTCCAATCCAGTTATGTACATCGGAGTGTCACCGGTGCACTGATATATTATTTATAGACAACGATTGGGATTATACACACTCCAAAAACCCAAACTTAAATTCTTCATTTTAATTAACTTATCTCTAAAATATTATCGGAGTATATTTTACAATCTCAAAATATTTTATGATCCGATTAATTTGACAGTTGACCTCACTTGGTCAATTCCACTTCTAATTAATTAATTCTAAAATTAATTATCAATAAAATCTAAATCATATTTAGTCCAACAAATGATTATAATAAATCTAGACATCACAATATCTCTATGGACTTTGTGACCCACTTGCCAAGGACGGCCTCAGGATTTAATGCGATCTGGGTGATCGTGGATAGGCTGACGAAGGTAGCTCATTTCATCCCCTACTGTATGACTTTTACATATCTAAAGATGGCTCAATTATATGTACGGGGTGTGGTGAGGTTACATGGAGTTCCAGTCTCGATTGTGTCTGACAGAGACCCAAGGTTTACTTCTCATTTCTGGGAGGGTCTCCAGACAGCTTTGGGCACAGAAGTAAGACTGAGTACAACTTATCACCCTCAGACAGATGGCCTGACAGAGCGTACCATTCAGACGCTCAAAGACACGTTGAGGGCATGTGTTTTGGAGTTGGATACTCCATGGCAGGATGCAGTGCCATTGGTGGAGTTCTCCTATAATAACAGCTATCAGGCGAGCATTCAAATGGCCCCTTTTGAAGCTCTTTACGGACGACGATGTAGGTCACCGCTATATTGGGAGGAATTGACTAGTAAAGCGGTCGGAGGACCGGATATGATTAAGGATATGGAAGAAAAGATTCAGTTGATACGCCAAAAGATGAAAGCGGCTCAGGATAGGCAAGCAACCTATGCCAATAAGCGACGGCGACCGCTAGAATTCCAAGTAGGAGACAAGGTCTTCTTGAAAATCTCACCCTTCAGGGGTGTAGTTCGTTTTGGTATGCGGGGGAAGTTATCTCCGAGGTATGTTGGGCCGTATGAAGTATTGTAGCGTATCCGTACATTGGCCTACCGTTTGGCTCTACCGCCGTCTTTATCTGGGATTCATGATGTTTTCCATGTCTCTATGTTACGGAAGTATGAGCCAGACCCGTCTCATGTATTACAGCCTACCGAAGTACAGTTAGATTCAGATGTATCCTACATAGAACGACCGGTCATAATTCTGGATCGTGAAGATCGCAGATTACGAAGCAAAGTTATACCTTTAAGGACCCCTAGCCCTTAACCCTTGATTAGTGTATTAACCACTATATGTGGCACATGCTTTCAGTAAAAAAGAAATCAATCGGGAAACTCAGATGATACTTTACCATTGAATGGCAATTACAAAATTTCTTTAATGTTCGACGTAATAAGATCATCTCTACCAACAAATAGACTCATAGATTTCGCCCATTACCATCCCCATTACGCCACTTTTTACATTGTGGCCTTTTATAAAAATTTGGGCAGAGTCTCCCCATAAATTGAGCTATCCCGAAATAAAAGCACATCACATAACATAATTCCCGGCCAGGGAAATCACAATACTTAACAGAATACAGAAACACTAAGTAAATTCCCAGCCAGGGAAGGCACCACACAATAAGACAACAAAAGTGGGTTTCAACACCCACATAATACACCAATGACTCTCATATCATTTAGCAATTCTACCACTAATTGCATACAACATAGAATGAAAGAGAGAAAGGCTCATGCCTTTATATACAACCCATATACAAGTATAATCGTGCTCACTTGCGAGCATCATGAATGTGTATATAACCCTCAGGTGTATATAAGTACCCTATATGATACCTTGCTCCATCAAGCCCTGGTACCTCGATCCTAGAAGTGTCTCCAATCAACAGCTCGAGCTCATCTCCAAAGCCATCGATGTACCTGTTCTACCTGTCCCAACAGAGATAGCCCCCAACGGGGTGAGTATACCAATACACAAAATCCCATAATCACAATAATGAAATTCATAATTTACAAAAATGTAAATACTAATGAATTTAAATGATACTCCCTGGATGGCAACGTCCTCATCCGGGATTCCATGTACTGTCCCTGTTCTCACAATCATCAAACTCATCAAATCTCAAAAATCAGGAAATCAACAAATTGATTAACTCATCGCATGCCTAATTCTCGAATATCAATAAATAATGATTCCAATTTCATTATACATGCAAATATAGATATCTCAATATCTAATACTGATTTCTCAACTTCGCTACCAATCACAGATAGCTCAAATGCCTCGCATTTATTTTACCAATTCTCCATTATACTCAGACATCTCAAATGTCTCACAATGATTACATGATTCCACAGTCATTCTCATGCATCTCAATGCCCTACAATGGTCATATAAATCCAGTACCCCATATATCTTGTAAGGTTATACTACTCTAGTATCACACACGCTTGTGGCGGCGATGTCAAGATTAAGTCGCTCCATAGCTATCTCAACACATATATATAACCACACGCACAACTATTTAATGCAATCAAAATACATTATGCATTTCACAAATGCTCTAATATAAAGTAATGCTCGTACGTCGCACGTACCTTAAATCTCCGTAGTCCGAGCCAAACCTTGCTCGTGTTCCATGCCCCGAGGAATGATGTGCTAACACGATAAATAATTCACAATTATTTATGAACATGTAACCCATGCCCAAGCACATCCATGACCCTCAAAAATATTGTCAACACGTGACAATTTACCATTTAAAGGACCCGGGGTAGAGCACATGCAGGGAGGGAAATCGAATGAGACATCAACAAAAATTGTACAGGAACCACCCCTCATTTTCGAACCCTTAACATCATAATTCGAACCCAACCAAGCACCAAAACTTCATCCAAAACAAGAATAATCGATCAACATCATGAACCACCGCCCCTCCTGCCAAAACCCCAAAAATCGCACGCTACCCTCACGCATGCAGTGAGTAATTCGAACCAAACATTACAAAAATAATAGGGGATTACAGGAGAAGAACAAAAAAGGGGTAAGGAAGGTTACCCAATCGAAAAATATGAAGAAAATCGATTGAAATCGGATGAACCCTAGAAATCGGACCTCTGCGCTTCTCTGGAAAATCCGAACGGAAACCTCGACGAAAATTCAGGTTCTTGGTGTGGAAAGTTGCGCCTGGAAGAGACGAAGACAACGACGGTCCGGACGCGCCGGATGGTGGCCGGACGGTGGCGGGCGCGGGCGCGGCGCTTTTGTCGGCGAGGGTTCAGGGAAATCGGGAAGAGGTAGAGGAAGGGAAGAGACGGGCGAGGGGTGAAAAATAATATCCATCCTTAAAATCTCGGGTTCATCTGGTATAAATAGCAAAATTGCCCCGAAATACCAATAGCCCCACAAATACATAATGATTCATTAAAAATCATCTGTTTTCAAAAACTCTCTCCCTAACCTCAAAAACCCATACCGGTGCCCACCCAAGGCACCCCAGATTGTGATGCCCCAAAATTGATTATATGCAATTTTGGCTTTAATGATGGTTATATGATGAATTATGTTGGTAATTGATTTATGTGATGGGTAATGAAGTGTTAACATGATTAAATTGTATTGATTGTCAATTATGAGGAAAGCATGATTTAGTGGAAGTTTAATGCATTTTTGTAAATGCTTTTAAAATATCATGTTGGGGTGTTTTATACATCATGTTAATTGGTGGGGTACAATTTTAATTAACTTTATAACCTTTCCCCCCTTTACCCAACTCACTTTACCTTTCCCTCTAAATCCCCAAATCACTCTCAAACCCTACACTTTCTCCCATTTTCGAAATTCACCAAGGAAGGAGAAGGAAAGCTCCACAAAACTTTTGCTTGTGTGATCTTTGTTAAGATTTGGAGTCTTCAAGAGGTATGGAACCCTTCCTAAAGTTTTTATGATGTTTTGTTTTGAAATGGGATGATTTTGAAGTGATTTATGTGGGTTTGTTTTGGGTATATGTTATACATGTTTGGGGTATGATTTTTGAAGTGTTTTATGTGGGTTTTAGTGGGTTATGATGTTGTTGTTGTTGTAGGAAAGTTTGGGTTCGAATGGTTTAAGATGGAGCTTGAAAAATGCTCAAAAATGGCGAAAAATTGCGCACCAGCAGGTGGCAATCGATCGCCTGAAATGAGGCGATCGATCGCCGAAGGCCAGTAGCCATTTTGCGTAGCAGGCGATCGATCGCCTCAAATGAAGCGATGATATGATGTTGATAATGATTTGATAAGTAAGTTCATGATGATGATGTTTATGATAAGTAAAGATGATATGATGTTTATAAGATGATGATGTTATATGATGATGATGTTTATAAGATGATGATGTTATATGATGATGACGTTTATAAGATGATGATGTTATATGATGATGATGTTTATAAGATGATGATGTTATATGATGATGATGATGTTTATAAGATGATGATGTTTATATGATGATGATGTTTACAAGATGATGATGTCTATAAGATGCTATGATGTTTATGATGAATATTAAACTATGTTACTAGAAATGGTAGAATGTTCGGTGGTTGTTATGGGCAAGCGAGGAAGGTACTTGCCGCTGACATAACTAGCGAGGAGATACATCCGCTATCAAGACGTAGCGAGGGGTATCACAATTCCGCTTTATGTCGAGCAAGGGGGCCAATTGTGCTGCTGCCATAATAGAACCAGGATAGTTCCATTTCTAATTAACATTGTTGATTATGAGCATATATGTGAAGTATGATTTTAATCATTTATGTCAAGAACTAATGATTATATGCATGACTATGCAACAGGGACAACCAAAGAGGGTTAATGCGATTAACCAGGAAGTATACGTTACCAATTACTTTCATGCATTTATTTATACGCCATTACCCTATGATGTTAAGTGATGATGTACATGCTCATGATGGACTGTTCCTCTAGGTACACTTTTGGACTGAAGGGCCTAGGGTCGGGTTGAGGCGGTGAGCTAAAAGGAGCAAGATGAATATAGGATACAGGATTTTGATAGTCTCTAATCTAGGTAGAGTGAACCTATAGCTTTAACATTCATTGTTGGGAATGTAATTAACTAGCTTTTGAAATTTTATTTTTGGCCTGTAATCTTATTAGCTCAAGCTACAACCGGTGCCCTAAGAGATTATAAATGCATGTTTAGTCCCTAATACGTGTATAAGATGATGTTAAGGTAGGAAGACCCTACAATACCGATGGTCAAGGTTCAGTGGGATCGTCGGGGTGTCTAGGAGGCTACGTGGGAGACGGAACGGCATATGATGCAGCATTACCCGGAACTATTTTCTGGTATGATTTATGTTTAGTTTCATTTTGGGTAACTGCGTGCGATTTCGAGGACGAAATCTTATAAGTAGGGGAGTAATGTGATGCCCCGAAACTGATTATATGAAATTTTGGCTTTAATGATGATTATATGATGAATTATGTTGGTAATTGATTTATGTGATGGGTAACGAAGTGTTAACATGATTTAATTGTATTGATTGTCAATTATGAGGAAAGCATGATTTAGTGGAAGTTTAATGCATTTTTGTAAATGCTTTTAAAATACCATGTTGGGGTGTTTTATACATCATGTTAATTGGTATGGTACAATTTTAATTAACTTTATAACCTTTCCCCCCTTTACCCAACTCACTTTACCTTTCCATCTAAATCCCCAAATCACTCTCAAACCCTACACTTTCTCCCATTTTCGAAATTCACCAAGGAAGGAGAAGGAAAGCTTCACAAAACTTTTGTTTGTGTGATCTTTGTTAAGATTTGGAGTCTTCAAGAGGTATGGAACCCTTCCTAAAGTTTTTATGATGTTTGGTTTTGAAATGGGATGATTTTGAAGTGATTTATGTGGGTTTGTTTTGGGTATATGTTTTATATGTTTGGGGTATGATTTTTGAAGTGTTTTATGTGGGTTTTAGTGGGTTATGATGTTGTTGTTGTTGTAGGAAAGTTTGGGTTCGAATGGTTTAAGATGGTGCTTGAAAAATGCTCAAAAATGGCGAAAAATCGCGCACCAGCAGGTGGCGATCGATCGCCTGAAATGAGGCGATCGATCGCCGAAGGCCAGTAGCCATTTTGCGTAGCAGGCGATCGATCACCTCAAATAAAGCGATCGATTGCCGCAAGGCAAAAAGTGAGGCGATCGATCGCCTCAAGTAGCGATCGATCGCCACTGTTTAAAAAGTGGAAAATGATGATTTTTGTTGAATTTTTGGTATTTGGCTATTGTTTAGCTTCTAATATCGATTTGTATGGTTGTGTAGAACCATCCCAGGTGCCAACGACATCAAGGAGATAAAGTTCTCCAATTTCTCCACTTTTGGAATTAAGGTACGTAAGAAGCGTACGGGCATCGGACGGTAACACATTCCTAAACTATGACTATGCGTTGATTGCATAAGTATTTATGATGTTTATGATGATGATTATGATAAGTAAGTTTATGATGATGATGTTATGATAAATGAAGAAGATATGACGTTTACGATGACGATTATGATAAGATGATGATGTCTATATGACGATGATGCTTACAAGATGATGATGTGTATAAGATGACGATGTTTATGATATGATGATGATGATGTATGTTTAACTATGTTATTAAGAATGGTTGAATGTCCGGTGGTTATTATGGTCAAGCGAGGAAGGTACTTACCGCTCACATAACTAGCGAGGGGATACATCCGCTATCAAGGCGTAGCGAGGGGTATCATATTCCGCTAAGCGATGAGATACATCCGCTATCAAGGCGTAGCGAGGGGTATCACAATTCCGCTTTATGTCGAGCGAGGGGGGGGCCAATTGTGCCGCTGTCATAATAGAACCAGGACAGTCCCATTTCTAATTAACATTGTCAATTACGAGCATATAAGTGAAGTACGATTTTAATCATTTATGTCAAGAACTAATGATTACATGCATGACTATGAAACAGGGACAACCAAAGAAGGTTAATACGATTAACCAGGAAGTATATGTTACCAATTACTTTCATGCATTTATTTATATGCCATTACCTTATAATGCTAAGTAACGATGTATATGCTCATGAAGGGTTGTTCCTGTAGGTACACTTTTGAACTAAAGGACTAAGGGCCGGGTTGATGCAGTGAGCTATGAGGAGCATGAAGGAAGTTATGATGCAGGATTTTAGGGTAATCTCTACTCTAGGAGTAGTATAATTCTATCGTCTTAACATTCATTTTTGAGACTGTACTTAATCAAGTTTGAAATTTCATTTTTGGCCTGTAATCTTATTAGCTCAAAGCTACAACCGGTGCCCTAAGAGGTTATAAATGCATGTTTAGTCCCTAATATGTTATTAAGATGATGTTAAGGTAGGAAGACCCTACAATATACATGACGCCATAAAATATCCTTGAGACGATTATAATACTGTTTATTCTATCGATATTAATGATTACTTGTCCTAAGGTAATTTTGAGCTCGCAGGTAAAGATGAATTCTAGGTAGCCCTAACCACCCACTCACGCATCTTGAGGAAGAGTTGTAAGGACCCCATATACTTAACCCTTGATTAGTGTATTAATCATTATGTGTGGCACATGCTTTCAATAAAATTATTCGGGAAACCCAGATGATACTTTACCATTGAATGGCAATTACAAAGTTTTCTTTAACATACAGTGTTATAAGCTCATCATCCTAACAACAACAGACTCATAGGGTTCGCCCATCACACCACTTTTTTACATTGTGGACTTTTATAAAAATTTGGGCAGAGTCTCCCCATAAATAGAGCTATCCCGAAATAAAAGCACAACGCATAACATAATTCCCGGCCAGGGAAAACATAACACTCATCAGAATACAGCAATATCAAGTAAATTCGCAGCCAGGGAAGACACCACACATATGACAACCAAAGTGGGTTTCAACCCCCACATAACACACTAACGACTCTCATATCATTAGCAATTCTACCACAATTGCATGCAACATATAATGAAAGAGAGGAAGGCTCATGCCTTTATATACAACGCATATACAAGTAATCTTGCTCACATGCGAGCATCATGAATATGTATATAACCCTCATGGGTATATAAGTACTCTATACGATACCGTGCTCCATCAAGCCCTGGTACCACGATCCTGGGAGTACATCCAATCAACAGCTCGAGCTCATCTCCAAAGCCATCGATGTACCTGTTCACCTGCCCCAACAGAGACAGCCCCCAACGGGGTGAGCATACCAATTCCACAATTTCATAATCATAATGACATAATACATAATTTACGAAAATGTAAATATTGTGGAACATATGTGATACTTCCTGGATGGTATCATCCTCATCATAGCGTACCCCTGTAATAATCCTGTTCTCAAAACAGATAAATCATCAAATCCTGAATATGCAGTTAATCATCATATTGGTTAACCCTAGCCAGTTTCAATTTAAAAACATTTCGTAACATCTTTCTTTATCTAGCAATTATCACAATTCTAGATATTATAATGAGATTTCCTTAACTTCCGATACTAGTTAATCACTTCTCTGATTAACTACGTCTCTGTTCTTATTCATTACCAATAGGGAATAAAATACAGATATCCTAGATATCTAATCAAATACCATCTTTTTCATTTCTTACTTCATGTAGCATCATACTATCGGTGTTTGCTCCGTAGCAACCACACCCCATCATTTGCTCGCTTCATAGCGGCACTAAGCATTTCACCATGTGAATCAACATAACGTAATCAAGTCCCGGTACCATCATAGTAAAGCATTTCATGTATTTTAGATCATGCATCATACTTGTAAAACATCATTTAAACTATGCTCGTACGCTAAACGTACCTTAAATCCTCGAAGTCCGAGCCAAACCTTGTTCGAGTTCCATGCCCTGAGGAACGATGTGCTAACACGATAAATAATTCACAATTATTTACGAACATGTAACCCATGCTCAAGCACATCCATAACCCTCAAAATATTGTCAACACACGACAATAAATCATTTAAAAGACCCGGGGCAGGGTACATGCAGGGAGGGAAAAACGAATGCGACATATCGAAAAATTGCCCAAGAACATCTTCAATAATTCGAACCCTAGCATCACGATTCGAACCCAACCAACCATCATAAATCATCTAAAACATGTAATAACAATCTCTTAACATGAATCATCAACCCATAGCCAAAACCCCCAAAATCGAAATCAAACCCTCACCAAAATAGGGCAATTTCGAACCATACTTCTCAATTTGATCCCAATTAAGCATCATAATTCATTTAAACATGAATTAATCGAATAACAACAAGAATCATCATCCTCATACCAAAAACCCAAATTTTCGAACCCTAATTCACAAAATCAGTGTTCAAATTCGAATCCATAAGCAACAAATTTTCGACCCATGAAAGTATGAAATCATCGACTCAAAAGCAGCATAAAAACGCCCCAAAAACACCAGAAAAATCGTACCAAAAACATACCAAAATCGAGCCCCAAAAATCGGATGAACTCCAGTTTCGAACCCTACGCTTCTCTGGCAAATCCGAGCTCGATTCTCGACGAAACTTCGAATTGTTGGTATGTATAGAAGCGCCTGGAAGAGACGATTCCAACGGCGGGTGGCACGCGCCGAACGGCGGCCGGACGGCGGCGGGCGGTGACCTTTTGTGCGCGGGGGTCAGCTGGATCGGGAAAGGGGCGCGCGGGTGAGGAGAGAGAGGGAAGGTGGGGAAAATGGCTTCCAATAATAAAAATCTCGGTTCAACTGGTATTTATAGCAAAAATACCCCGAAATACTAATAGCCCCACAAATACATCATGATTCATTAAAAATCATCTGTTTTCGAAAATTCTCTCTCTAACTCAAAAACTCTCTACCGGTGCCCACACACAGCACCCGAGATTCCGAGTCATACTAAAAATCCCACTCACAGGTTTTCACCGAAATGAGAATACGATCTCAACCTCGGGATCCAACGATCCCAATTACTCAAATAGACGAGCCCAGAAGGCCCAACACCGCGATTAAACTCCATGTCGCCACGTAAAACAACTTTAGGGGTTATTAATACTCCGGGATTAACATCCCTAATCTCAGGTCATCACAATATCCCCCACTAAAAGAATTTCGTCCTCGAAATTAGCACCGGTGTATCACATAACACCCAGGCTACACAACAACATGAAGCCAGAACCTCGATTCTTGACCATAACAAAATCGTCTTAAAAACCTCGAGAATACTTACCTCACTTCAAACTCTGAAACAGAGCGACTTACCAAAACCAACATATCACCCATAGAGGAAAAACGTACCTCGATGCGGGTCATCCCAAAAGTCAGTCCCTCATGACTGTAAAACAACCGATACTTACGACTGTAGATCGGACAGTCATCCTTCGTTCTAATACCACTAGTAAGAACGCAACATGTATGACACCTCAACCGTGAGAACGTTGACCTCGTGTCAATCTCTGGAGTGGAATAAACTTCCAAACCCATCATAACGTCGAAGAGCGTCAGTACAACTCAACGCTAACGGTCCAAAAGCAGTTAGTCAACTGAAACTGCAAGGATTCGAATTGCTTCCGATTCCATCGTAGATATCATTCAAAGACATCTCTATCATGACTCACAATGTCTAACATACATCGTTACGAGGGAAACATTAGCATACCACGGTGTACACATACCAAACCTGGTTTCCACTTTCAAACCTCCTCTTTCAAATGAGCAGTCGCATCATTGCAACTCAATTTGGGCAACTCACGGCCACAGATTCACACAAAAGACATCTCACAAGATGTCCACCTCCGGATATCCTAAGAATCACATCCTGATCATAAATAAACAATCGAGACTCCTCAGAGTTTCAAATTTGAAAGGACATGCAATAAACCCAATGCATCCCAAATACATGGATTCCCAGGCCAAAACAACGACGACTTGATGACTCTCTTGTTGGTACTTCAACATCATGAGCTGTCCCAGACAAGTCTCACCAAGATTTAAACATAAACATATATACGTTCAGTGAGGCATACTCAACTTCAACTTCAAATGACGTGGTGACTACCAGAGTCCACCACAATCCACCTCGTATCACCTTACGATTTACCAAACTTGGTTCCAACGAGCAGTATAACGGCTCTAGCAAGCCCATCATGGTGCTGCACACACGCGGCAGGCAAACTAGTCGCTGCCTCACTAGGTTTCACCTCAAACCTACCAATCAGATGGACGTTTCCGCACGGCATACCATACCATGGGAAGAAAAGTCAATAGAGTAGTGGGTCTTTACCCAACATTCCTCCAATGCTGACATACCCTGGACACTCCAATGTCCCCATGTACTTAACATAACCTGATCCTACCTCCTTAGGACCCATCTTACACCCTCATGGTTGGTGTGACCATGTCTACCACATGTCATATCAATAGAAAGCGAGCAATTCCTCCACGATCACTCCTGTCGTCAAATTACATGGCCAAAAAGCCATTCCAACGGTACCACCACTCGTGATATGATCCCTCAAACAATTTCTGCGGTACAATCACATGTACAGCGCATCCATCCATTCCTCGAGCAACCCGCTCGGTATAAGGGCCACGTTAATCGGTGACGCACACACCACCTTGTGCCCGACACTGGCACCCAAGGCATACAACTGAAAACGTATACTCAACGCATTGTTCATCGTAACGATGATGCATGTCTAATAAGACATCTCCTAAACCATCGTCATCGCCACCCCGTGACGACACATGCCCACTCATGGCATCTAAGGTATCGTCAACTAGTGACGATACATGTCAACAATGACATCTAAACAACCCAGTCAACTCGTGACGGTCCATGTACATCAACATATGTCATCCATCATCATGCTAGTAAAATAATCATAATAAAACATGTATAACAACGCATGCCAGCTATAATAAAGCTAATAGAATAGCAATATCTCATACCTCATCGCTAACAAGATAGCGGCATACCTGTCTCCGTCGCTCGATAATAGTGCGAAATCAGCACTCATCGCTCGAAGGCGGCATAATCCTGTGCTGAGTACATAGCGGCACAATCCATCGCTATAGAATCGACGGCATGATACCTCGTCATATAATAAGTGGCATGAAACCTCGCTATACACCTGAGCCTGAATCATTGTCTACATAACAGCGGAAAGAGGCATCGCTATCAACATATCTGGTGGCACTAATCATCGCCAATCCTCATAGAAGAATAAGTCATCGTAAATCCACATAATAGCGGAATGGGGCATCGCTATTAACATATCCGGCGGCATAAACCATCGCCAATCCTCATAGAAGAGTGAGTCATCGTAAAATAGCGGAATGAGGCATCGCTATCATCATATCCGGCGGCATCAATCATCGCCAATCCTCATAAAAGAATGAGTCATCGTAAAATAGCGGAATGAGGCATCCTATCATCATAAACATCATCATAATCATCATATCATCTTTACTCATCATAAACATCATCATACACATCATATTCACATATATACTCACGACAAACTATGTTAATTAGAAATGGGACTGTCCGGGTTCCATTATGACAGCGGCACAATTGGCCCCCTCGCTCGACATAACACATCGTATGATACCCATCGCTACGCCTTGATAGCGGATGTATCTCTTATTCAGCGGATGATACCCATCGCTACGCCTTGATAGCGGATGTACCCCATCGCTCAGCGGATGATACCCGTCGCTACACCTTGATAGCGGATGTACCCCATCGCTCATCAGCGGATGATACCCATCGCTACACCTTGATAGCGGATGTACCCCATCGCTCATCAGCTATGTGAGCGGCAAGACCTTCCTCGCTTGCCCATAATGACCACCGGACATTCTACCATTCTAAGTAACATAGTTAAACATACATTATCATCATATAAACATCATCATCTTATAGCGTCATTATCTTAGAGATAAAACAGTAATTGTACGAAATCATAGTTGAGTAAGCTTGCTAGTTATTCATTAACTTCTTTTCTTTTTCCCTGGTTCATATTCATGCATATGGGCATCTTACCCTATGGCATCTTACCGCCTTATAAACATCATATCATTCTATAAACATCATATTAACATCATCATTACTTATCATAATCGTCATCGTAAACGTCATATCATCTTCATTTATCATAACATCATCGTAAGTATCTTGTCATCTTTATTCATTATAAAATCATCTTCATCGTGAACTTACTTATCATAACATCATCTTAAACATCTTATCATTTTTTTATTCATTATACACATCATCATGGCATCGTAAATTCTTATGCAATCATAGTATGATCATAATATAGGAGTATGGCCTCTTACCATATGGGCATCTTACCCCGTGGCATCTTACCACATCATAACATCGTATCACATCATCATAAACTTACTTATCAAAATCATCATTATCATGACATCGTCATTATAAACTTACTTATCATAATTATCATCGTAAGCATCATCATCATAAACATCATCATCATAAACTTATGCAATTAAAGCAAGGTCATAGTTTAGGAATATGTTACCGTATGATGCTCGTACGTTTCTTACGTACTTTCCTTGCTTGAACATTACATGAACAAACGCATTAGTATATTCAATAATAATTGAGACCATACCGAAGTATTCCACTGTCGGTTGTCTACCCAGTCTGTCCTCAGACAATACGTCATATCTTTCTTTTCCCTGATTTTCTTCCAAAATCAGATTCCTTGGCACGTAGCATATAGAGTGTTAGACATCGCTATTAATGCCATCCTATCGTGTTCCACACGATTCCTGCAACCACAATGGTTAGCAATACCACTTTTCATAACATAAAAGCACATAAACAATTAGTCATGTCGTATAACATTAAGGCCATCATGCATAAATATGTGCTATCAATAACTTCCTAGGCCCTCAACAGTCCCAATGAGCAACCACTGCTCTGATACCACTAATGTAAGGACCCCATATACTTAACCCTTGATTAGTGTATTAATCATTATGTGTGGCACATGCTTTCAATAAAATTATTCGGGAAACCCAGATGATACTTTACCATTGAATGGCAATTACAAAGTTTTCTTTAACATACAGTGTTATAAGCTCATCATCCTAACAACAACAGACTCATAGGGTTCGCCCATCACACCACTTTTTTACATTGTGGACTTTTATAAAAATTTGGGCAGAGTCTCCCCATAAATAGAGCTATCCCGAAATAAAAGCACAACGCATAACATAATTCCCGGCCAGGGAAAACATAACACTCATCAGAATACAGCAATATCAAGTAAATTCGCAGCCAGGGAAGACACCACACATATGACAACCAAAGTGGGTTTCAACCCCCACATAACACACTAACGACTCTCATATCATTAGCAATTCTACCACAATTGCATGCAACATATAATGAAAGAGAGGAAGGCTCATGCCTTTATATACAACGCATATACAAGTAATCTTGCTCACATGCGAGCATCATGAATATGTATATAACCCTCATGGGTATATAAGTACTCTATACGATACCGTGCTCCATCAAGCCCTGGTACCACGATCCTGGGAGTACATCCAATCAACAGCTCGAGCTCATCTCCAAAGCCATCGATGTACCTGTTCACCTGCCCCAACAGAGACAGCCCCCAACGGGGTGAGCATACCAATTCCACAATTTCATAATCATAATGACATAATACATAATTTACGAAAATGTAAATATTGTGGAACATATGTGATACTTCCTGGATGGTATCATCCTCATCATAGCGTACCCCTGTAATAATCCTGTTCTCAAAACAGATAAATCATCAAATCCTGAATATGCAGTTAATCATCATATTGGTTAACCCTAGCCAGTTTCAATTTAACAACATTTCGTAACATCTTTCTTTATCTAGCAATTATCACAATTCTAGATATTATAATGAGATTTCCTTAACTTCCGATACTAGTTAATCACTTCTCTGATTAACTACGTCTCTGTTCTTATTCATTACCAATAGGGAATAAAATACAGATATCCTAGATATCTAATCAAATACCATCTTTTTCATTTCTTACTTCATGTAGCATCATACTATCGGTGTTTGCTCCGTAGCAACCACACCCCATCATTTGCTCGCTTCATAGCGGCACTAAGCATTTCACCATGTGAATCAACATAACGTAATCAAGTCCCGGTACCATCATAGTAAAGCATTTCATGTATTTTAGATCATGCATCATACTTGTAAAACATCATTTAAACTATGCTCGTACGCTAAACGTACCTTAAATCCTCGAAGTCCGAGCCAAACCTTGTTCGAGTTCCATGCCCTGAGGAACGATGTGCTAACACGATAAATAATTCACAATTATTTACGAACATGTAACCCATGCTCAAGCACATCCATAACCCTCAAAATATTGTCAACACACGACAATAAATCATTTAAAAGACCCGGGGCAGGGTACATGCAGGGAGGGAAAAACGAATGCGACATATCGAAAAATTGCCCAAGAACATCTTCAATAATTCGAACCCTAGCATCACGATTCGAACCCAACCAACCATCATAAATCATCTAAAACATGTAATAACAATCTCTTAACATGAATCATCAACCCATAGCCAAAACCCCCAAAATCGAAATCAAACCCTCACCAAAATAGGGCAATTTCGAACCATACTTCTCAATTTGATCCCAATTAAGCATCATAATTCATTTAAACATGAATTAATCGAATAACAACAAGAATCATCATCCTCATACCAAAAACCCAAATTTTCGAACCCTAATTCACAAAATCAGTGTTCAAATTCGAATCCATAAGCAACAAATTTTCGACCCATGAAAGTATGAAATCATCGACTCAAAAGCAGCATAAAAACGCCCCAAAAACACCAGAAAAATCGTACCAAAAACATACCAAAATCGAGCCCCAAAAATCGGATGAACTCCAGTTTCGAACCCTACGCTTCTCTGGCAAATCCGAGCTCGATTCTCGACGAAACTTCGAATTGTTGGTATGTATAGAAGCGCCTGGAAGAGACGATTCCAACGGCGGGTGGCACGCGCCGAACGGCGGCCGGACGGCGGCGGGCGGTGGCCTTTTGTGCGCGGGGGTCAGCTGGATCGGGAAAGGGGCGCGCGGGTGAGGAGAGAGAGGGAAGGTGGGGAAAATGGCTTCCAATAATAAAAATCTCGGTTCAACTGGTATTTATAGCAAAAATACCCCGAAATACTAATAGCCCCACAAATACATCATGATTCATTAAAAATCATCTGTTTTCGAAAATTCTCTCTCTAACTCAAAAACCCTCTACCGGTGCCACACACAGCACCCGAGATTCCGAGTCATACTAAAAATCCCACTCACAGGTTTTCACCGAAATGAGAATACGATCTCAACCTCGGGATCCAACGATCCCAATTACTCAAATAGACGAGCCCAGAAGGCCCAACACCGCGATTAAACTCCATGTCGCCACGTAAAACAACTTTAGGGGTTATTAATACTCCGGGATTAACATCCCTAATCTCAGGTCATCACAAGAGTTGTCTCTTGGAGACGAAGTGGAGCAAACCGTCACCACCTTGGATACCACGCCCGAGATACAAGGTAATGTTTCATTTGTTTCATTACCCATTTCTAACACTAGGCCACTACCTTCCGTATCGCAGGCACCCACCATTGAGTTGAAGCCATTACCAAGCTACCTAAATTATGTATTCCTTGGAGAAGGAGATACACTACCGGTAATTATCTCTAGCAAGTTGGGAGATGACCAAGAGAAGGAACTTATTCAAGTACTCAAGGAGCACAAAACTGCCTTATGATGCACCATTGCTGATATTTAAGGAATAAACCCCTCTACATGCATGCATATGATCCTACTTGAAGATGAAAGCAAGCCTACATGCCAACCGCAAAGAAAACTTGACCCACCGATGATGAAAGTTGTGAAAGAAGAGATCCTCAAACTCCTTGCTGTTGGAGTGATATACCCCATTTCTGACAGTCATTGGTGAGCCCGATCCAAGTAGTTCCAAAGAAGACTGGCATAACTGTGGTGAAGAACAAAGATAATGAATTGGTCACCACCCGCATTCAAAATGGATGGAGAGTTTGCATCAACTATCGGAAGCCGTGACCCGCAAGGATCATTTCCCCTTACCCTTCATTGATCAAATGCTCGAAAGGTTAGCATGTCGCTCTTGTTATTGCTTTCTTGATGGATATTCTAGTTATTTTCATATTTCTATTGCACCAGAAGATCAAGAAAAGACAACGTTTACATGCCCCTTTGGTACTTTCGCTTATAGGCGCATGCCCTTTGGACTTTGCAACGCACCGGCCACTTTCAACGGTGTATGATTAGTATATTTTTTGAGGAGCATATATTAGAGGTTTGCATGGATGACTTTACTATTTATGGTGACTCATTCAATGCTTGTTTATCTAACCTTACACTTGTCCTTAAGTGTTGTATTGAAACTAACCTTGTGCTCAATTCTGAAAAATGTCATTTTATGGTGAAACAAGGTATAGTGTTGGGTCACGTTGTTTCTTCCCAAGGTATGGAGGTAGATAAAGCTAAAATTGACATTATTCAAACTCTACCCTACCCTATTTGTGTGCGGGATGTGCGTTCCTTTCTTGGCCATGCAGGTTTCTATAGGAGATACATCAAGGTCTTCGCCAAGACTGCATCACCATTGTGCAAATTATTGCAAAAGGAAGTGGTGTTCGAGTTTGATGAAGCATGCAAGATTGCATTTGAAATATTGAAGGCATCATTGACATCCACACCCATCATCCAACCACCTGACTGGAGCAAGCCATTTGAGATCATGTGCAATGCTAGTGACTATGCTGTAGGCACCATCTTGGGTCAAAGAATTGGGAAGTTTCTCATGTCATCTATTACACGTCCAAGACCTTGAACGAAGACGAACTCAGCTACACCAGTACTGAAAATGAGTTTCTAGCTATTGTCTTTGCTCTTGAAAAATTTATATCATATTTGCTTGGTACTAAAGTTGTCGTGTTTTCTGATCATGCAACACTTAGGTACTAGATGAAGAAGAAAGAAGCAAAGCCAAGGCTGATAAGGTGGATCTTACTATTGAGCGAGTTTGACTTGGAGATCAAAGACAAGAAAGGGACTGAAAACACTGTAGCAGACCAATTGAGTCGTCTACCACACATAGATGATGAACTCTGCCTAAAAGAAGAATTTCCTGACGAACATCTTTTTTCCCTTCATGCAAAATTCCCATGGTACGCTGATACCGTTAATTATTTGACCACTAATCAAATTCCTGTTGATATATCTAGGGCCAAGAAAGCAAAGATCAAAAGCAATGCGAAGTACTACGTATGGGACGATTATATCTTTGGAAGCACTGTGCCAATCAAGTCATTAGACGATGCGTCCCTGATCATAAGGTAATTTCAATACTAAAATTTTGCCATGCTTATGCATGTGGAGGACACTTTGGAGTCAAGCGGACTTTAAGAAAAGTACTTGAATGTGGCTTCTTCTGGCCATCCCTGTTTTGAGATACGTATAACTTTAGCAAGTCATGCACAGAGTGCCAAAAGACATGTAACATTTCTCAATGCAAGGAGTTGCCCCAACAACCCATACTCATTTGTGAAATTTTTGATGTATGAGGCATCGACTTCATGGGACCTTTTCCTAGCTCTTATGGTAATATATATATTTTTCTTGCAGTTGACTATGTTTCGATAGCCACCCAGACTAATGACTCTACCGTGGTTGCAGGATTCTTAAACCACAACATTTTCTCTAGGTTTGGAATCCCAAGAGCAATAATCAGCGATAGAGGCAGGTGGCAAGCTTGTTGAAGAAATATCACGTAACATATAAAGTATCCACTACCTGCCATCCTCAAACAAATGGACAAGCTGAGGTGTCCAATAGAGAGGTCAAATCCATCTTAGAGAAGACTGTCAATCCTACGAGGAAAGATTGGAGCTTACGTTTGGATGATGCACTATGGGCATACTCGATTAATCTTCGGTAAATTGCCACCTTCCTGTATAATTGGAGCATAGAGTATATTGGGCTATAAGAACTTGAACATGAAGTTGGATGCAAGTGGTGAGCATAGAAAGTTACAGCTGCAAGAATTGAAGGAGATACGCAACGATGCATATACAAGTTCAAGAATTTATAAAGAGAATAAAAAGGCCTTTCATGATAAGATGATCTCGAGAAGGACGTTCGAAGTTGGTCAAAAAGTCCTACTCTATCACTCACGCATGCGACTCTTCCCAGGTAAGTTGCGTTCTAAATGGAATGAGCCTTATCTAGTTACTAATGTTTCTTCTTCTGGTGCAGTGGAAATTCAAAGCTTGAACACAACACATAAATTCACAGTGAATGACCATCGACTGGAACACTGTTTGTGATGTCCCCGAAATGATTATGTGCAATTGAGCATTTATTATGTTATGTAAGGATTATGGTATTAATTTATTGGTGTTGAATTAATAATAATGGGAAATGCTTAGTCATACGATGGTCATGACCTAGTAATGCATTCCAGAGTGCATGTGATGCATGTTGGGAATTTGAGTTATGGCGTTGATTGTTTTGGTAAGGCATGTTTAATTGGAGATTTGATGCACTTTATTCGAGTAAGTGCTATAAAATATCATGTAGGGATATTTTAATACATCATGCTAATTACCGGTACACATTTAAACATGTATACCATGCTATTCCTACTACACTCATTAACCCCCACCACACAACCCATACCCTTTCACCCAAACCCCTTACACTCATTCAACACTCAACCTCCCACCACTCATTCCCCACCACTTTCTTCCCCATTTTCGTCCAACTTCAGTTCAGCAAAGAGGAGAGGAAGACTTGCTTCCATATTGCTTAAAACCTTGCAAAAGTTGGAGCAAAAAAGGGTAAGGAACCATGTCATGTAATGGTGAATGTTTTGGTTGAGTTTAGATAAATGGTTGAGTGGAAATGGCATGTGTTGTAGCCTTTTGTTGAGAATATTGTTTTGTTGGGATATGCCCTAAGACAAGTCATTGGATGATTGTTTTGACATACAATGTTTATGAATTTTATGAATGGCAATTCATTATTATATATTATTCGTTTAACTGTGCAATGTGAATTAATATATATGTTAATGTCCTTAGAATAATATTGTATTATTCTTAAACATTGTCCCTAGTCAAGTGTTATCATGAATATGGATAATGATAATACATAGAGACTAGTATGTGTTGATTGATGAATTGTTCATTGATATGAGATATCAAATCAACACATGGGTACATGTTAGATAACGATGTACTGGACAGACCCACCATGAGAATGCTACATGGATAGTTATATGAGTGTCATAAGCAATTCTCATAGTGATAATAATGTATGTAATCCTTACGACTTGTGATCATCAGAGATCCCAACATAAGGAGTTATGTATCTTGATATTGTCAAACGTTACCCGTAACAGGGTAAACTATAAAGGCGACTATTGGATACACTACGAATTATGTAGAGGGATGTTGACTGATCGAGATAGGATTTGTCCCTCCTATATAACAGGAGATGTGTTTGGCCCTTGATCAAGTGAGAACTAAAATGCATGGCCATGCTCGAATGAGTCGATATGAGATATCGAGCTTATTCGGTTATTCTAGTTCTACTTGGGGATCAAGAAATAAAGATTGAATATACGAGTATGACTATTCCATGACTCGTGTTCAATCTAAACACAAAGGACAAAGGGATTAAGTTACATGGTTAATATTATCACAAGTTCTAAAGGTTATGTCGAGTCATTAACATTCTTGTAATTTGGGTAGCCTTGATGTGTTGCTAGACACCGCTCCTTGCTTGTAACGTAAAATGAGATTTTATGTCACTGCCAACATTACAAGATCCTATCGGGTCACACAAAAGATTAAATCGATAAAGGAAATTAAATTCATTGGATGAATTAATTAATTAAGAAGAGTCTTAATTAAATGATTATAAGGATTTAATTAAATCATGGGTTTGAGCCCATAAGGCTTTATGAAAGCCTTTAATTAAATCATATATAATTTGATTACATGGTGATTAATTTAATTAACACTTCATATCATAAACCTAACTCCACAACATCTCTCGGCCGCCTCTTCCTCTCTATCAAAGCTCATGGCCGCCACTTGCTCTCCAAAAGGGCTCACGGCCGCCATCGAGTTGTAGGGAGAAGGGATTGGTAATTGTTGATCGGTTTTGAACAGGGAGTTCAGTTTTGGTTCAAGAATAAGTCTAGCAACTTGTTCTTGAATGTCCCTTTCGATTCGATCGTGTGGATACCGTAGAGGCAAGACCTTGGAGGTGTTGCTTGTGACTCGAAGTTCGTTGGACGTGCTGCTTCGTGGAATCTGCTAGGGTGAGACTTTTGTAAATTCTTTATCCGATATGATAACCTATGTATAGATCCGGTGTCTTGTAATCCATAAAAATTTATTCCGCTGCGTTGCTATGCATGATGGATTACTTACAGTGGTATCAGAGCCGTGTACAAGGCTCATATCGGATTTATGTGGTTAAATTGTTTTAATCATATTAGGATTAATATTGCATGCTATTTAAAACTGTATGAACATATATGATATGTTAATATTAAGTTTGTAAAATTATCATGAAATTATACTTGATATAATGATGTTTGATGTATACGATACACGAAGCGAACAATCGAACCCGTAACAAGTTGTTTTCGGCCACACCCTATGCATTTGACCCACGGCTTAGCCATGTGAGGGCTAGGGGTTTCGGACTCCTATGCTCGAGATGGCCTAGTCGTTGTGGCTCATGTTCATGCATGGAGGTTTCGAGACATGGATGAGTTTTGAACTCTTTGGCTCGATAATGGTTCACGCATGCATGGATAAGTGGCTTCACCACATGAGAGCTAGGGTTTTCGAACCCTTGGCTCGAGATGGTTGAGCCACCACCGTGCATGGCCTGACCATGATTCGTGGCTCATGAATTCCGGCGTTTCGAACAAGTTGGCTTGATGGAAACACAAGGAGCAAGGCGGCTAGGGTTAGACCCTAGCGCCGCCGCCGATCGCTCAATGGTTCGGCCATGGGCTAGGGTTTCAAACCCTAGGCCCATACATGGTCCAGCCGTGTGGTTAGATGGGTCGGACCCATTTGGTTCATGTTTTGAGTCGCATTAAGTTCGTGGCATGTGATGTCCCGAGCGTACGATAATTTTTCAAAATTTTATTTTACAGTTTTAATTAGAATTAAATTTTAAAATGTTTAGAATTTAATTAATTAAATGTTATAGCATGTTTTATGTGTTGTATGAGCATGGTGCATGGTTATAGCCCTTTGACCTATTAGATAGGATTTGTTAATGTTTGTAATATTTAATACGGCCTGCGTGTCGTGCCTTCTCTATTTTTCTCTAAATGTTATCCCTCCCCTATGTTCCCCTCGAATGTGAGTCGAGGAATTCTATATCTTGTAAATAGTATAGTTTATTTGTTGATGGTGATCAATGAAGATGGAGCATGATGCCGGGATGAGGAAGCCATTCACAAACAGGAGCCAAAGGAAGGAGCTTGTGAAGTTACCTTAGGTTGACTCTTAGGATTTTCTCATTGGCTTGAGAAAATCGCTAGTAGGGGCTATAACCATGTCACGTTTTAATTATGTATGTTGATGCATGATTTATCTTATGTTTTAGATTGATAATTGTATTACACATATATGTAGATATGTATACACCTATATGTAGTGGACATGTTTTAAATTATCAAACTAATCATGAGATCAATAAATCCCTCTAAAATATTAAGTTTTAGATGCCTTCCAAAATTAAAAGTACTCGTCAAAACTTCGATTGTACATGTGTGGGTTTGCCAAAGCAAAGCACCGTGGCAATCTTAGTAAGGCGCGAAAGGATAAAAGTGATATCCGTTATACTTTAAATTGGGTACGACTTAACTAGGTTATCTCAATAGGATTGGGAACCTAGAGGCATGGGTTGGATAATAATTCATTTGATGAATTGAACAAAGCGTTGTTCGTCCAACTATCCAAGAATTACATGTGATATAATTGACAAAGTGTTGTCTACCTAAATAACCGAGTCTTGGGTGATTAGCCAAAGCTAACTCAAGATTAGGCGAAATATGGAATTTGGCCCACTAAAGGTTTCGAGGGTTGATATTTTTTTAAACAAAATAGTGGGAGTATCATTTAATATAAGACCATGTTAAATGATTAAATCATAAACTTATTTTGCATATTTATATTGTAGATATCCATGGCAACTAACAATACAACAAGCACATTATCACTGCGATCGGTCCTTGAGAAGGACAAATTAAATGGGACAAACTTCCTGGAGTGGTATAGGAATCTGAGGATAGTCCTCAAGCAAGAAAAGAAACAATATGTCATAGAGGAATCCTTACCTGTTGAGGAACCTCCCCTGACGGCCACGAGAGCCGATAAGGATGCTTACAAGAAGCATCAGAATGACGCACTTGATGTTGGCTGCCTTATGCTTGCCACCATGAACTCTGAGCTTCAGAAGAAACATGAGGAAATGGAGGCGTTTGATATGATCGAACACTTAAAGCAATTGTACCAACAGCAAGCTAGACAAGAGAGGTATGACGTCTCTAAAGCGTTGTTCCAGTGCAGGATTGTAGAGGGAAGCCTAGTTGGAACTCATGTACTCAAGATGATTGGGTACATTGAGAATCTGGAGAAGCTGGGTTTTCCATTGGACCAAGAGTTGGCCACCGATGTGATCTTGCAATCGTTGCCTGAGAGCTTCAGTCAATTTGTAGTAAATTACAATATGACTGACATGGAAAAGACTCTACCACAATTGCTTGGTATGTTGAGAACATATGAAGCGAATAAAAAGAAGACTAAGGCCACAAATGTTCTTATTGTGAATAAGGGCAAAGGAAAGGCCAAAGCTAAAGGCAATAAGAAAGCAAAGAAGGTCTTTGTTAAATCTAAGCCAAATTCTTATGCACTGAAGCCAAAGGGAGGGATAGCAAAGGAAGGGAACTGTTTCCATTGCGGTGAGACCGGTCATTGGAAAAGGAACTGCAAAGTATATCTGGAGGATCTCAAGAAGGGAAGTGTGACTTCCACTTCAGGTATTTTTGTTATAGAAGTCAATTTATCTACTTCTTCATCATGGGTATTAGATACTGGATGTGGATCTCACATTGTGTAAATGTGCAGGACCTTCAAAAGAGTAGATTGTTGGCGAAAGGCGAAGTAGATCTCCGAGTTGGAAATGGAGAAAGAGTTTCTGCATTAGCTGTAGGAGATTATCATTTATCTTTGCCTTCTGGTTTATCGTTGATTTTAAAAGATTGTTATTTTGTGCCTTCAATTACCAAAAACATTATTTCTATTTCTTGGTTGGACAAAAATGGATTCTCATTTATTATAAAGGACAACTGTTGTTCCATTTATTTAAATGATATGTTTTATGCTAGTGCACAAATGGTGAATGGTCTTTATTTACTAAATCTTGATATGCCTGTCTATAACATAAATACTAAAAGGATTAAAAATAATGATTGTAATCCGACTTATCTCTGGCATTGTCGCTTGGGCCATATAAACGAGAACCGCATATCTAAACTTCATAAGGATGGAGTATTGGATTCATTTGATTTTGAATCATATGAAACATGCGAATCTTGTTTAATGGGCAAGATGACTAAAGCCCCTTTCAAAGGACATGTTGAGAGGGCAAATGTTTTATTGGGACTAATACATAGTGATGTATGTGGACCAATAAGTACACAAGCTAGAGGTGGTTTTCAATACTTCGTTACATTTACTGATGACCTCAGTTGATATGGGTATGTGTACCTAATGAAGCATAAGCATGAAACCTTTGAAAAGTTCAAAGATTTCAAGAATGAAGTACAAAATCAACTTGGCAAAAGTATCAAAATCCTTCGATCAGATCGAGGAGGTGAATACTTAAGCCAAGAGTTTCATGACTATCTAAAGGAGTGTGGGATAGTCCCACAACTCACTCCTCCGTATACTCCACAATGGAATGGTGTATCCGAGAGGAGAAATCGAACCTTGTTAGACATTGTTAGATCAATGATGAGTCATGCAGATCTTCCGATATCATTTTGGGGACATGCTCTAGAAACAGCGATTTTCTTACTGAACTGTGTTCCATCTAAATCAGTGGAAAAGACACCATATGAGATATGGACTGGGAAGCATCCTAGTATGTCTTATGAAGATTTGGGGTTGTGAGGCTTTCGTGAGACCTCACGTCTCTAACAAACTTGGACCCAAATCTGATAAGTGTTTATTTGTGGGGTATCCTAAGGAAACTAAAGGATACTATTTCTATTATTCCACCGAGAACAAAGTAGTTGTTGCTCGGACTGGTGTATTTCTTGAAAGAGAATTTATTTCTAGAAAAACCAGTGGGAGACAAATAGAACTTAGTGAAGTTCAACCACAAGTAAACACTGAACCTGAGATTGAGATGGAAACAGAGCAGGCACCGCAAGCTGTTGTGGAAGAAGTACCTGCTCAAGAGACACAAGCCCAGCGTAGGTCTGTAAGAGAACACCGGGAGCCATAGAGATATGGATTTCTTGTGACTCAACAAGGTGACTTACTACTTATTGATGAGGATGAGCCGTCATCTTATCAACAAGCTATAATGGGCACTAATTCGGAGAAATGGCAAGAGGCCATAAAATCTGAGATGGAATCATGTATGCAAACCAAGTATGGACTTTGGTTGATCCACCTGAAGGGGTACGACCCATAGGGTGCAAATGGATTTTCAAGAAAAAGACCGATATGGATGGTAATGTACAAACCTATAAAGGTCGGCTGGTTGCAAAAGGATTCAAACAAATTCATGGTATTGACTATGATGAAACCTTTTTACCAGTGG
Organism: Haberlea rhodopensis; assembly: GCA_907163345.1. Taxonomy (NCBI): domain Eukaryota; kingdom Viridiplantae; phylum Streptophyta; class Magnoliopsida; order Lamiales; family Gesneriaceae; genus Haberlea; species Haberlea rhodopensis. Next base: position 5,597,274 of record CAJQUN010000032.1, read on the forward strand.
CCATGGTTAAATCCATAAGGATCTTACTTGCAATAGCTGCATTTCATGATTATGAAATCTGGCAGATGGATGTCAAAACAGCTTTCCTTAATGGAAATATGCTCGAGGATGTGTACATGACACAGCCCGAGGGTTTTGTCGATCCAAAGGATGCTGGAAAGATATGCAAGCTACAACGATCCATTTATGGATTGAAGCAAGCTTCTCGGAGTTGGAATCTTCGTTTTGATGATGAAATCAAAGAGTTTGGTTTTATCAAAAACGTAGATGAACCTTGTGTCTACAAGAAGGTCAGTGGGAGCATAATCATTTTCCTAGTGTTGTATGTAGATGACATACTTCTCATTAGGAATGTTATCCCTGCCTTACAATCTGTAAAGATTTGGCTAGGGAACTGCTTTTCGATGAAAGACTTGGGAGAAGCCACCTATGTATTAGGAATCAAGATCTATAGAGATAGATCGAGAAGGCTTCTCGGCCTATGTCAAAGTACATACATAGATAAAGTGCTTAAAAGGTTTAGCATGCAAGAATCAAAGAAAGGATTCGTGCCTATGACACATGGTATATATCTCTCGAAGGAACAGTGTCCTTCAACACCAGATGAGAGACAACGCATGAGTAAGATTCCATATGCGTCAGCTATTGGATTTATCATGTATGCCATGATATGTACTCGTCCCGATGTATCGTATGCTTTGAGCATGACGAGCAGATATCAATTTGATCAAGTGAAGGTCACTGGATTGCTGTCAAGAATATCCTGAAGTACTTGAGAAGAACTAAGGATACATTCTTGATTTATGGAGGTGAGGAAGAGCTCAATGTAATGGGTTACACTGATGTGATGGAAGCTTCCAAACCGACAAAGACGATTATCGATCGCAATCTGGATATGTGTATTGCCTAAATGGAGGTGCTGTGAGCTGGAAGAGTTCAAAGCAAGAGACAGTAGCCGATTCTACAACGGAAGCTGAGTATATTGCTGCCTCGGATGCAGCAAAGGAAGCTGTTTGGATCAGGAAGTTCATTTCTGAACTTGGAGTGGTGCCTAGCATTAAAGATCCGATTGAACTCTATTGTGACAACAATGAAGCGATCGCATTGGCTAAGGAACCTAGATCTCACAAAGATCCAAGAACATACTTCGGCGCTTTCATTTCATTCGAGAAATCGTTGAAAGAGGAGATGTTAAAATATGCAAAGTACCAACAGATGATAATGTATCTGACCCATTGACGAAGCCACTGTCACAGCAGAAGCATGATCGTCATACTAGATCTCTAGGCATTAGGTATATGTCTGAGTGGTCTTAGTGCAAGTGGGAGATTTGTTGGGATATGCCCTAAGATAAGTCATTGGATGATTGTTTTGACATACAATGTTTATGAATTTTATGAATGGCAATTCATTATTATATATTATTCGTTTAACTGTGCAATGTGAATTAATATATATGTTAATGTCCTTAGAATAATATTGTATTATTCTTAAACATTGTCCCTAGTCAAGTATTATCATGAATAGGGATAATGATAATACGTAGAGACTAGTATGTGTTGGTTGATGAATTGTTCATTGATATGAGATATCAAATCAACACATTGGTACATGTTAGAGAACGATGTACTGGACAGACCCACCATGAGAATGCTACATGGATAGTTATATGAGTGTCATAAGCAATTCTCATAGTGATAATAATGTATGTAATCCTTACAACTTGTGATCATCAGAGATCCCAACATAAGGAGTTATGTATCTTGATATTGTCAAACGTTACCCGTAACAGGGTAAACTATAAAGGCGACTATTGGATACACTACGAATTATGTAGAGGGATGTTGACTGATCGAGATAGGATTTGTCCCTCCTATATGTTGGGATATGCCCTAAGACAAATCATTAGATGATTGTTTTGACATACAATGTTTATGATTTTATGAATGGCAATTCATTATTATATATTATTCTTTTAACTGTGCAATGTGAATTAATATATATGTTAATGTCCTTAGAGTAATATTGTATTATTCTTAAAGATGTCCCTAGTCAAGTATTATCATGAATAGGGATAATGATAATACGTAGAGACTAGTATGTGTTGATCGATGAATTGTTCATTGATATGAGATATCAAATCAACATATAGGTACATGTTAGAGAACTATGTACTGGACAGACCCACCATTAGAATGCAACATGGATAGTTATATGATCGTCATATGCAATTCTCATAGTGATAATAATGTATGTAATCCTTACGACTTGTGATCATCAGAGATCCCAACATAAGGAGTTTTGTATCTTGATATTGTCAAACGTTACCCGTAACAGGGTAATCTATAAAGGCGACTATTGGATACACTACGAATTATGTAGAGGGATGTTGACTGATCGAGATAGGATTTGTCCTTCCTATATAAAGGTGATGTGTTTGGCCCTTGATCAAGTGAGAACTAAAATGCATGGCCATGCTCGAATGAGTCGATATGAGATATCGAGCTTATTCGTTTATTCTAGTTCTACTTGGGGATCAAGAAATAGAGATTGAATATACGAGTATGACTATTCCATGACTCGTGTTCAATCTAAACACAAAGGACAAAGGGATTAAGCTACATGGTTAATATTATCACAAGTTCTAAAGGTTATGTCGAGTCATTGACATTCTTGTAATTTGGGTAGCCTCGATGTGTTGCTAGACACCGCTCCTTGCTTGCGACATAAAATGAGATTTTATGTCACTGCCAACATTACAAGATCCTATCGGGTCGCACAAAAGATTAAATCGATAAGGGAAATTAAATTCATTGGATGAATTAATTAATTAAGAAGAGTCTTAATTAAGTGATTAAAAGGTTTTAATTAAATCATGGGTTTGGGCCCATAAGACTTTAAGAAAGTCTTGAACCTTAATTAAAAGCCTTATAATATAAATACAAGGTTCTGATTAATTGTTAATCATACTTTTATATCATAGCTTGATATCAAAAAACCTAGCCACACAAGAGCTCCACTCGGCGGCCTCTTCCTTCACCCCTCACGGCCGCCGTCGGTTGTAGTTAGGGTTTTGGTCGGCCGTCGTCGATCGGTTTTGAACCGGGAGTTCAGTTTTGGTTCAAGAATAAGTCTAGCAACTTGTTCTTGAACATCCTTTTTCGATTTGATCGTGTGGATACCGTTGAGGCAAGACCTTGGAGGTTTGCTCGTGACTCGGGATCGTTGGACGTATTGCACCGTGGAATCTGCTCAAACACGCTACAAGGGTGAGACTTTTGTAAACCTTTATCCGATATGAAATCCTATGTATAGATCCATTGTTCTAGTAATCCATAAATTTTATTCCGCTGCGTTGTATGCTCTAAGGATTACTAACAGTGGTATCAGAGCCGTGTACAAGGCTCATATCGGATTTATGTGGTTAAATAGTTTAATCATATTAGAATTAATATTGCATGCTATTTAAAACTGTTTATTTTCATATATGATATGGAATAAATCAAGTTTGTGAAAATCATCGTATAATATTATATATGATATAATTGACGGGTCGAAATATATGATAATTCGTGATCAAAACCGGAACATTGGCTCATGCATGGCTCACGGCCGCCGCCACCAAAGGGCTAGGGTTTCGAACCCTAGTCACCATGGCTCGGCCGCCGCCTCCAAAAGGCTAGGGTTTAGAACCCTAGTCACCCCAACACTCGGCCGCCGCTTAGGAGCTAGGTTTCGAACCCTTGGCTCGAGCATGGGTCGAGCCGTTGCACTATCTAAGGTTTTTAAATTCTATTGGCTCGATAAAGTATTGAGAAGGTGCAAGTTGGTTCGATCATGGTCCACGGAATTATGAGGGTCGACGGCTACACCACATGAGGGCTAGGGTTTTCGAACCCTTGGCTCGAGATGGTTAAGCTGTCACCGTCATGAACTGTCCATGGTTGGACCGTGGCTTGTGGCTCATGAATTTCTGGGTTTCGAGCAAGTTGGCTCGATGAAAAATAAAGATGGTGCGAGGCGGCTAGGGTTTGGAACCCTAGCGCCGCCGCCGCTCGAGCCATGGTTCGGCAATGGGCTAGGGTTTCGAACCCTAGGCCCATAATTGGTCCAGCCGTGCGCTTTTGTGGTTCGAACCATGATGGTTCGTGGATTAGTCGCATTAGGTTCGTGGCATGTGATGTCCCGAGCGTACGATAATTTTTCAAAATTCTATTTTACAGTTTTAATTAGAATTAAATTTAAAATGTTTAGAATTTAATTAATTAAATGTTAATGCATGCTTTATGTGTTGTTTGAGCATGGTGCGTGGTTATAGCCCTTTGACCTATTAGGTAGGATTTGTGGATGTTTGTAATGTATAATACGACCTGCGAGTCGTGCCTTCTCTATATCATTCTAAATGTAATCCCTCCCCTTTGTTCTCCTCGAATGTGAATCGAGGAATTCTATTCTTGTAAATAGTGTAGTTTATTTTCTTGATGGTGATCAATGAAGATGCAGCATCGTGCCGGGATGAGGAGGCCATTCACAAATTGGAGCCAAAGGAAGGTGCTTGTGAAGTTACCTTAGGTTGACTCTTAGGATTTTCTCATTGGCTTGAGAGAATCGTAGTAGGGGCTATAACCATGTCACGTTTAATTATGTATGTTGATGCATGATTTATCTTATGTTTTAGATTGATAATTGTATTACACATATATGTAGATATGTATACAACTATATGTAGTGGACATATTTTAAATTATCAAACTAATCATGAGATCAATAAATCCCTCTAAAATATTAAGTTTTAGATGCCTTCCAAAATTAAAAGTACTCGTCAATAACTTCGATTGTACATGTGTGGGTTTGCCAAAGTAAAGCACCGTGGCAATCTTAGTAAGGCGCGAAAGGATAAAAGTGATATCCGTTATACTTTAAATTGGGTACGACTTAACTAAGTTATCTCAATAGGATTGGGAACTTAGAGGCATGGGTTGGATTATAATTCATTTGATGAATTGAACAAAGCGTTGTTCGTCCAACTATCCAAGAATTATATGTGATGTAATTGACAAAGTATTGTCTACCTAAATAACCGAGTCTTGGGCGATTAGCCAAAGCTAACTCAAGATTAGGCGAAATATGGATCTTGGCCCTACTAAAGGTTTTGAGGGTTGATATTTTTTTTAAACAAAATATTGGGAGTATCATTTAATATAAGACCATGTTAAATGATTAAATCATAAACTTATTTTGCATATTTATATTTTAGATATCCATGGCAACTAACAACGTTACTAGCACATTATCACTGCGATCGGTCCTTGAGAAGGATAAATTAAATGGGACGAATTTCCTAGACTGGCATAGGAACTTGAGGATAGTCCTCAAACAAGAAAAGAAACAATATGTCCTAGAGGAACCCTTGCCCGCTAAGGGACCTCCCCTAACGGCTACAAGAGCCGAAAAAGATGCTTACAAGAAGCATCAGAGTGACGCACTTGATGTTGGGTGCCTTATGCTTGCTACCATGAACTCTGAGCTTCAGAAGCAACATGAGGAAATGAAGGCGTTCAATATGATCGAACACTTAAAGCAATTGTACCAACAGCAAGCTAGACAAGAGAGGTATGACGTCTCTAAAGCGTTGTTCCAGTGCAGGATGGTAGAGGGAAGCCCAGTTGGAACTCATGTGCTCAAGATGATTGGGTACATAGAGAATCTGGACAAGCTGGGTTTTCCATTGGACCAAGAGTTGGCCACCGATGTGATCTTGCAATCGTTGCCTGAGAGCTTCAGTCAATTTGTAGTAAATTACAATATGACTGACATGGAAAAGACTCTACCACAATTGCTTGGTATGTTGAGAACATATGAAGCAAATACAAAGAAGACTAAGGCCACAAATGTTCTTATTGTGAATAAGGGCAAAGGAAAGGCCAAAGCTAAAGGCAACAAAAAGGCAAAGAAGGTCTTTGTTAAATCTAAGCCACAGTCTTATGCACTAAATCCAAAAAGGGGGATAGCGAAGGAAGGGAACTGTTTCCATTGCGGTGAGACCGGCCATTGGAAAAGAAACTGCAAAGTATATCTGGAGGATCTAAAGAAAGGAAGTGTGACTTCCGCTTCAGGTATTTTTGTTATAGAAGTCAATTTATCTACTTCTTCATCATGGGTATTAGATACTGGATGTGGATCTCACATTTGTGTAAATGTGCAGGACCTCAAAAGGAGTAGATTGTTGGCGAAAGGCGAAGTTGATCTCCGAGTTGGAAATGGAGCAAGAGTTGCTGCATTAGCTATAGGGGATTATCATTTATCTTTGCCTTCTGGTTTATCGTTGATTTTAAAAGATTGTTATTTTGTGCCTTCAATTACTAAAAACATTATTTCTATTTCTTGTTTGGACAAGTATGGATTCTCATTTATTATAAAGGACAACTGTTGTTCCATTTATTTAAATGATATGTTTTATGCTTGTGCACAAATGGTGAATGGTCTTTATTTATTAAATCTTGATATACCTATCTATAACATAAATACTAAAAGGATTAAAAATAATGATTGTAATCCGACTTATCTCTGGCATTGTCGCTTGGGCCACATAAACGAGAACCGCATATCTAAACTTCATAAGGATGGAGTATTAGATTCATTTGATTTTGAATCATATGAAACATGCGAATCTTGTTTAATGGGCAAGATGACTAAAGCCCCTTTCAAGGGACATGTTGAAAGGGCAAATGTTTTATTGGGACTAATACATAGTGATGTATGTGGTCCAATAAGTACACAAGCTAGAGGTGGTTTTCAATACTTCGTTACATTTACAGATGACCTCAGTAGATATGGGTATGTGTACCTAATGAAGCATAAGCACGAAACCTTTGACAAGTTCAAAGATTTCAAGAATGAAGTACAAAACCAACTTGGCAAAAGTATCAAAATCCTTCGATCAGATCGAGGAGGTGAATACTTAAGCCAAGAGTTTCATGACTATCTAAAGGAGTGTGGGATAGTCCCACAACTCACTCCTCCGTATACTCCACAATGGAATGGTGTATCCGAGAGGAGAAATCGAACCTTGTTGGACATGGTTAGATCAATGATGAGTCATGCAGATCTTCCGATATCGTTTTGGGGACATGCTCTAGAAACAACAATTTTCTTACTGAACCGTGTTCCATCTAAATCAGTGGAAAAGACACCATATGAAATATGGACTGGGAAGCGTCCTAGTATGTCTTTTATGAAGATTTGGGGTTGTGAGGCTTTCGTTAGACGTCACGCCACTAACAAACTTGGACCCAAATCTGATAAGTGTTTATTTGTGGGGATCCTAAGGAAACGAAAGGATACTATTTCTATTATCCCACCGAGAACAAAGTAGTTGTTGCTCGGACTGGTGTATTTCTTGAAAGTGAATTTATTTCTAGAAAACCTAGTGGGAGAAAAATAGAACTTAGTGAAGTTCAACCACAAGAAAACACTGAACCTGAGATTGAGATGGAAACAGAGCAGGCACCGCAAACTGTTGTGGAAGAAGCACCTGCTCAAGAGACACAAGCCCAGCGTAGGTCTATAAGAGAACACCGGGAGCCACAGAGATATGGATTTCTTGTGACTCAACAAGGTGACTTACTACTTATTGAGAGGATGAGCCGTCATCTTATCAACAAGCTATAATGGGCAATGATTCTGAGAAATGGCAAGAAGCCATGAAATCTGAGATGGAATCCATGTATGCAAACCATGTATGGACTTTGGTTGATCCACCTGAAGGGTTACGACCCATAGGGTGCAAATGGATTTTCAAGAAAAAGACCGATATGGATGGTAACGTACAAACCTATAAAGGTCGGCTGGTTGCAAAAGGATTCAAACAAATTCATGGTATTGACTATGATGAAACCTTTTCACCAGTGGCCATGGTTAAATCCATAAGGATCTTACTTGCAATAGCTGCATTTCATGATTATGAAATCTGGCAGATGGATGTCAAAACAGCTTTCCTTAATGGAAATATGCTCGAGGATGTGTACATGACACAGCCCGAGGGTTTTGTCGATCCAAAGGATGATGGAAAGATATGCAAGCTACAACGATCCATTTATGGATTGAAGCAAGCTTCTCAGAGTTGGAATCTTCGTTTTGATGATGCAATCAAAGAGTTTGGTTTTATCAAAAATGAAGATGAACCTTGTGTCTACAAGAAGGTCAGTGGGAGCGTAATCATTTTCCTAGTGTTGTATGTAGATGACATACTTCTTATTGGAAATGATATCCCTGCCTTGCAATCTGTAAAGATTTGGCTAGGGAACTGCTTTTCGATGAAAGACTTAGGAGAAGCCACCTATGTATTAGGAATCAAGATCTATAGAGATAGATCGAGAAGGCTTCTTGGTCTAAGTCAAAGTACATACATAGACAAGGTGCTTAAAAGGTTTAGCATGCAAGAATCAAAGAAAGGATTCGTGCCTATGACGCATGGCATTTATCTCTCGAAGGAACAGTGTCCTTCAACACCAGATGAGAGACAACGCATGAGTAAGATTCCATATGCATCAGCCATTGGATCTATCATGTATGCCATGATATGTACTCGTCCCGATGTATCGTATGCTTTGAGCACGACGAGCAGATATCAAGTTGATCCAGGTGAAGGTCACTGGATTGCTGTCAAGAACATCCTAAAGTACTTGAGAAGGACTAAGGATACATTCTTGATTTATGGAGGTGAGGAAGAGCTCAATGTAATGGGTTACACTGATGCAAGCTTCCAAACTGACAAAGATGATTTTCGATCGCAATCTGGATATGTGTATTGCCTAAATGGAGGTGCTGTGAGCTGGAAGAGTTCAAAGCAAGAAACAGTAGCTGATTCTACAACGGAAGCTGAGTATATTGCTGCCTCGGATGCAGCAAAGGAAGCGGTTTGGATGAGGAAGTTCATTTTCTGAACTTGGAGTGGTGCCTAGCATTAAAGATCCGATAGAACTCTATTGTGACAACAATGGAGCGATCGCATTGGCTAAGGAACCAAGATCTCACCAAAGATCCAAGCACATACTTAGGCGTTTCCATTTCATTCGAGAAATCGTTGAAAGGGGAGATGTTAAAATATGCAAAGTACCAACAGATGATAATGTATCTGGCCCATTGACGAAGACACTGTCACAGCAGAAGCATGATCGTCATACTAGATCTCTAGGCATTAGGTATATGTCTGAGTGGTCTTAGTGCAAGTGGGAGATTTGTTGGGATATGCCCTAAGACAAATCATTAGATGATTGTTTTGACATACAATGTTTATGATTTTATGAATGGCAATTCATTATTATATATTATTCTTTTAACTGTGCAATGTGAATTAATATATATGTTAATGTCCTTAGAGTAATATTGTATTATTCTTAAAGATGTCCCTAGTCAAGTATTATCATGAATAGGGATAATGATAATACGTAGAGACTAGTATGTGTTGATCGATTAATTGTTCATTGATATGAGATATCAAATCAACATATGGGTACATGTTAGAGAACTATGTACTGGACAGACCCACCATGAGAATGCAACATGGATAGTTATATGATCGTCATATGCAATTCTCATAGTGATAATAATGTATGTAATCCTTACGATTTGTGATCATCAGAGATCCCAACATAAGGAGTTATGTATCTTGATATCGTCAAACGTTACCCGTAACAGGGTAATCTATAAAGGCGACTATTGGATACACTACGAATTATGTAGAGGGATGTTGACTGATCGAGATAGGATTTGTCCCTCCTATATAACAGGTGATGTGTTTGGCCCTTGATCAAGTGAGAACTAAAATGCATGGTCATGCTCGAATGAGTCGATATGAGATATCGAGCTTATTCGTTTATTCTAGTTCTACTTGGGGATCAAGAAATAGAGATTGAATATACGAGTATGACTATTCCATGACTTTCAATCTAAACACAAAGGACAAAGGGATTAAGCTACATGGTTAATATTATCACAAGTTCTAAAGGTTATGTCGAGTCATTGACATTCTTGTAATTTGGGTAGCCTCGATGTGTTGCTAGACACCGCTCCTTGCTTGCGACATAAAATGAGAAACATTACAAGATCCTATTGGGTCGCACAAAAGATTAAATCGATAAGGGAAATTAAATTCATTGGATGAATTAATTAATTAAGAAGAGTCTTAATTAAGTTATTAAAAGGTTTTAATTAAATCATGGGTTTGGGCACATAAGACTTTAAGAAAGTCTTGAACCTTAATTAAAAGCCTTATAATATAAATACATGGTTTTGATTAATTGTTAATCATACTTTTATATCATAGCTTGATATCAAAAACCCTAGCCACATAAGAGCTCCACTCGGCCGCCTCTTCCTTCACCCCTCACGGCCGCCGTCGGTTGTAGTTAGGGTTTTGGTTGGCCGTCGTCGATCGGTTTTGAACCGGGAGTTCAGTTTTGGTTCAAGAATAAGTCTAGCAACTTGTTCTTGAACATCCTTTTTTGATTTGATCATGTGGATACCGTTGAGGCAAGACCTTGGAGGTGTTGCTCGTGACTCGGGATCGTTGGACGTATTGCACCGTGGAATCTGCTCAAACACGCTACAAGGGTGAGACTTTTGTAAACCTTTATCCGATATGAAATCCTATGTATAGATCCATTGTTCTAGTAATCCATAAATTTTATTCCGCTGCGTTGTATGCTCTAAGGATTACTAACACTATATAACAGGAGATGTGTTTGGCCCTTGATCAAGTGAGAACTAAAAAAAATGCATGGCCATGCTCGAATGAGTCGATATGAGATATCGAGCTTATTCGTTTATTCTAGTTCTACTTGGGGATCAAGAAATAAAGATTGAATATACGAGTATGACTATTCCATGACTCGTGTTCAATCTAAACACAAAGGACAAAAGGATTAAGTTACATGGTTAATATTATCACAAGTTCTAAAGGTTATGTCGAGTCATTGACATTCTTGTAATTTGGGTAGCCTTGATGTGTTGCTAGACACCGCTCCTTGCTTGTAACGTAAAATGAGATTTTATGTCACTGCCAACATTACAAGATCCTATCGGGTCACACAAAAGATTAAATCGATAAAGGAAATTAAATTCATCGGATGAATTAATTAATTAAGAAGAGTCTTAATTAAATGATTATAAGGATTTAATTAAATCATGGGTTTGAGCCCATAAGGCTTTATGAAAGCCTTTAATTAAATCATATATAATTTGATTACATGGTGATTAATTTAATTAACACTTCATATCATAAACCTAACTCCACAACATCTCTCGGCCGCCTCTTCCTCTCTATAAAAGCTCATGGCCGCCACTTGCTCTCCAAAAGGGCTCACGGCCGCCGTCGAGTTGTAGGGAGAAGGGATTGGTAATTGTTGATCGGTTTTGAACAGGGAGTTTAGTTTTTCAAGAATAAGTCTAGCAACTTGTTCTTAAATGTCCCTTTCGATTCGATCGTGTGGATACCGTAGAGGCAAGACCTTGGAGGTGTTGCTTGTGACTCGAAGTTCGTTGGACGTGCTGCTTCGTGGAATCTGCTCAAACACGCTACAAGGGTGAGAATTTTGTAAATCCTTTATCCGATATGATAACCTATGTATAGATCCGGTGTCTTGTAATCCATAAAATTTTATTCCGCTGCGTTGCTATGCATAATGGATTACTTACATGTTTTGTGTAGTTACATGGTACTATAATGGTGTATTTTGTGTGTTGAGTTGTTGGGGTATGTTTGTGGTATGTTTTATGGTAGCATTAGGATGGTGCTCGAAAATGGTGGTTTTTCGCGATAACAGACATCAGCGATCGATCGGCGCGTTTTCCCCAATCGATCGCGAGCACCAGAGTGTGAGCAAAGACATTCGGCGATCGATCGCGAGTTTGCACGATCGATCGGCGAAGCAGCGATCGATCGGCATGTTTTCAGCGATCGATCGCGGAATGGTGAATTTTGGGCATTGAGGCAGTAGCATCTCGCGATCGATCGGGGCCCATTGGCGATCGATCGCGAGAAGCAAATTTTGTGTTTTGATTATTTATTGTGGGATTTTTGGTATTGGGCTATTATTGGCTTCTAATATTGGTTTGTGTGATTGTGTAGAACCATCCCAGGTGGCAACACAGCCAAGGAAGTAAAGTCCTACCACAGCCTACTTTTGGAAAGGTACGTAGAAGACGTACGGGCACCCAACGGTAACATGTATTTTGTATACTGTAAGACCCCGTTATCTAAACAAGATTCTAAGGTGCAATTACAAGAACTAATCCATTCATAAATCAGAGTATTAGGCCGTATTGATTAACCTGAGCTTAAGAGGTTACAGTACCAAAAGTTCAAAAAAGAATTTTACATATTCCTACCAAAAGATACTAAATTATAGCTTTACTCTACTCTTTGTAGAAACTATACAAAAGGAATTTCTGTTCTGCTAATCCTGTAGCACTCCTTACAGCTCAGCGTATCAACCCCGACCCTGGTTCTCCATGGTAAAAGGACCTACAAAGACAACCCCCAACACATGAGAACATCATAGTTTATATTCAACATAATATGAATGTAAAGCATAAATACAAAAATCATAGGTATAGGATACTTCCTGAATTCCAATGCATTTAAAACGCACATTTTGGTTGTCCCTGTACCATAACTCATAATCAAATCAATATATGATATTATGGCTTCTTTAAATAAATGTCATGACATAACTTCACTTCTTAAATCTTTACTTCAATCCTTAGTCAGTTTATCATCAGTGTATTTTAATGCCCCTCGCTTCATAACTTTAGAACAAGCGGAACTCCCCTCCCTCGCTTCGTATGGTAAACCTCGCCTCCATGTGCAAGCGGACCTACACCCCTTGCTCCACATTTTTAGCGGTAATAGCGGTAAGCATTAAAATCATCACTGTGATAACCGTGACTCGTGGAATACACACCAAATGTTCCACAACATACATATGCAACAACAATGCATAACAACATGTATCGTACTCATAATGCACAAACTTGCATTTATCGTATGTCAAATCGACAAACATATAATACACGTTACCGTTGGGTGCCCGTACGTCGCTTACATACCTTTCCAAAATATCTTCAGTTGCAGGGCTTTATCCCCTGCGTTGTGTAGCTACCTGTGATGGCTCTACACAAGTGTACAACACAATATTAGATGCCTCATTATAATCCAATACCAAAATTAAATAAATTTCCACATTTTTCAAAATCAGGACACTATCGATCGATCGGTCCTCATCACCGATCGATCGGTGATAACTTCGAATTAAACATAAAGGCTACGGCTTTTACCGATCGATCGGTGTTCATCAGCGATCGATCGGTCGCTCTGTTTCATGCGCGATTTTCCAGAATTCTCGAACACCTATCTTCATACCATCCAATCTAGCATATAAGATATACAACATGCTTGAACAAACATGCTAAGAGCTACAAGGTACTACCTTGCATGTATTCGAATCAAAGTTCTACCCAAACTTAAACTCACATGCATCAAAATCGCCCAACTACATCAGTACTCACCCAAGCTTTCTGAAAAAGAGGGTATCATAATTCTTTTCCAGAATTTTCGAGCACCTCTTTTCATACCAACAAATCCACCCAATTAAACATGTTTCATGTTCAAGTAAACATGCTAGGAACTTCATAAAAACACCATGAAAGTACTTAAATCGAAGGTTCATCCAAACCTACACTTACATGCCATTTTCACACCAATAAAAATATGAACTCAAACAAACATTAAATCAAAACAGGACATGGTTCCTCACCCTCTTTTGCTCCAATTTTTGTAAGCTTTCCTGCAAAGAAATTTGCAATTCCTTCTTCCTATGTGCTTAGCAGAAGATGGACGGTATTTTGGGTGAAATTGGGGAGAAATGAGTGAGGGAGGTTGAGTGGGGGAAGAGGTAAAGTGAGGGGTATGGCCAGCTGCTGCAGGTATGGGTTGGGGGGGGGGGTGGTGGTGGTTGGGTGGTGGGTTATGTGATGTGTTACGTTTTGGTCCCGGTATTTAGCATGATGTATTAAAATATCCTCACATGATATTTTATAGTATTTAATCAATAAAATACTTCAATTCCAATTAAACATGCTTCACCAAAACAAACAACATCCACCCCCAAATAATCATGCCATAACCCAAATTCCCAACTTATATCACACACACCCTGAAATGCATTTCCCAATATAAATAAATCAACTCCAATAAATTAATACCATAATCTTCATAACATAATTAATGTTCAAAAGCATAAAAACATTTCGGGGATATCACAATACTCCCCTACTTAAAAGATTTCATCCTCGAAATCAGCATGCACTTACTCAAAACAAAATAAAACATAAATCACATACGGGAAAACAGTTCTGGATAGTGCTGCACCATGTGTCGCTCCGTCTCCCACGTGGCCTCCTCAACACCACTACGATCCCACTGAACTTTGACCATATGAATAACTTTGTTTCGTAGTCTGCGATCTGCCCGATCCAGAATCCTGATAGGCCGCTCCACATTGGATACATCGGACTCTATCTGAACCTCAGAAGGTTGCAACACATGAGAAGGATCTGGCTCGTACTTCCGCAACATAGACACATGAAACACATCGTGTATGCCGGACAGAGAGGGCATTAAAACCAACCGGTATGCCAGAGTACCAATACGATGTAAGATCTCGTACGACCCAACATATCTCGGGGATAACTTCCCCCGCATCCCAAAACGTACTACACCTCTGAAAGGTGAGATCTTCAAAAAGACTCTGTCGCCCAACTGAAACTCTAACGGCCGACGCCGTTGATTAGCATACGCTGCCTGCCTGTCCTGAGATGCTTTCATTTTCCTTCTGATCACCTTTACCTTTTCTTCAATTTCTTGGACCAACTCTGGTCCTCCGACCGATTTACGGTCCACATCATCCCAATATAAAGGCGACCTACAACGTCTACCATAGAGAGCCTCAAAAGGAGCCATTTGTATGCTTGCCTGGTAGCTATTGTTATAAGAAAATTCTACCAAGGCCACTGAATCCTGCCAAGAAGCATCAAACTCCAATCACATGCTCTCAACATATCTTCGAGCGTCTGTATGATACGCTCGGTCTGTCCGTCCATTTGGGGATGGTAGGCTGTGTTCAACCTCAATTCTGTACCTAGAGCTGACTGAAGACCTTCCCAGAAGTGAGATGTAAACCATGGATCTCGATCAGACACAATCGAAACAGGGATCCCATGCAGTCTCACTACATCTCTGACATATAACTGAGCCATCCTCAAGTACGTGAAGGTCATACTGTATGGAATGAAGTTAGCCACTTTAGTCAATCTGTCCACGACTACCCAGATGGCATCAAAACCCGAAACACTCCTCGGTAAGTGGGTCACGAAGTCCTGGATACGTGCTCCCACTTCCATTCCGGTATCTCCAAACTTCTAAGCTCACCACCAGGCCTCTGCCTCTCAGCCTTCACTTCCTGACAAATCAGACATCTCTTGACGAATGTGGTGACATCTTGTTTCATTCATCTCCACCAAAACTGGCCACATAAATCTTTGTACATTTTCTTTCCGCCCGGGTGGATACTCATCATGCTTCAATGAGCCCGCTGTAATATTCCCCGACGCAACTCTGGCGCATTCGGGACTACCCATCGGTCACCTAACCTCAAAGACCCATCCTCAGCTATCATGAATCTCGACGACTGACCCAGACGAACCACTGACAACCATCTCTGAACTTCCTCGTCGGTCTCCTAAGCCTTCCGGATGTGCTCATAAATAACCGGCTCAGCTAATAAGGTCAATACCTGTATCGGTGAAGCAGACACGTCATAATCAAATCCCAACTGGTAGTAGGAAGTCATCATAGCTGACAAACACATGACGTCCTCTGCTGTGTTCTTCACTTTCCGACTCAAAGCGTCGGCTGTCAGATTGCTTTTCCAGGATGGTATTCGATTTCACAATCATAATCCTTCAGAAGGTCCATCCATCTCCTCTGTCTCATATTCAGCTCAGCCTGCGTAAACAAGAACTTCAGGCTCTTGTGATCAGTGAAGATGGTGAATCAATAAACATCGTATGGCATCTTACCATATCATAAACATCGTATGGCATCTTACCATATGGGCATCTTACCCTATCGTATGGCATCTTACCATATCATAAACGTCGTATGGCATCTTACCATAACATAAACATCGTATGGCATCTTACCATGTGGGCATCTTACCCTATCGTATGGCATCTTACCATGTGGGCATCTTACCCTATCGTATGGCATCTTACCATGTGGGCATCATACCCTATCGTATGGCATCTTACCATGTCATAAACATCGTATCATTATATAAACATCATCATTTCATAGACATCATCATCTTATAAACATCATCATCATAATCTTACTTATCATGATCATCATCATGAACATCATATCATCTTCATTCATCATAAACATCGTAAATACTTATACAATTATTGCGTAGTCATAGTATAAGAATGTGTTACCGTCCGATGCCCGTACGTTTTTTACGTACCTTAATTCCAAAATTGGAGAAGTTGGAGAACTTTATCTCCTTGATGTTGTGGGTACCTGGGATGGTTCTACACAACCATACAAATCAATATTAGAAGCTAAATAATAGCCAAATACCAAAAATTCATCAAAATTCATCATTTTTCAACTTTTAAACAATGGCGATCGATCGCTTAAAACATGGCGATCGATCGCCTGGCTGTTCGCTTCGCGACGATCGATCGCTTCATTTGAGGCGATCGATCGCTTGCTGTGTAAATCGCTACTGCCCATCGGCCATCGATCGCCTCATACAGGGCGATCGATCGCCACCTGCTGGTGCGCGATTTTTCACCATTCTGAGCATTTTTCAAGCTCCATCTTATACCCTTCAAACCAATACTTTCCTACAACACCAACATCATCATAACTCACTAAAACCCACATAAAACACTTCAAAAATCATACCCCAACAACATACACCACATACTCAAAACAAACCCACCTAAACAGTTCAAAAATCATCCCATTTGAAAATCAAACATCATAAAAACTTTAGGAAGGGTTCCATACCTCTTGAAGACTCCAAATCTTAACAAAAATTCCACAAACAAAAGTTTTGTGGAGCTTTCCTTCTCCTTCCTTGGTGGATTTCGAAAATAGGGGGAATGGGTAGGGTTTGAGAGTGATTTGGGGATTTTAAGTGAAAAGGGTAAAGTGAGTTGGGTAAAGTGGGGAAAGGGTTATAAAGTTAATTAAAAATTGTACCCCACCAATTAACATGATGTATAAAATACCCCAACATGGTATTTTAAAAGCATATACAAAAATGCATTAAACTTCCACTAAAATCATGCTTTCATCATAATTGACAATCAATACAATTAAATAATGTTAACACTTCATTACCCAACATGCATATCAATTACCATGATAAATAATCACATAACCATCATGAATGCCCAAATTACATATAATTAATTTTGGGGCATCACATTACTCCCTTACTTATAAGATTTCGTCCTCGAAATCGCATGCACTTACCCAAAATGAAACTAAACATAAATCATACCAGAAAATAGTTCCGGGTAATGCTGCATCATATGCCGTTCCGTCTCCCACGTAGCCTCTTCGACACCCCGATGATCCCACTGAACTTTGACCATCGGTATAACCTTGCTTCGTAATTTGCGATCCTCACGATCCAGAATTCTGATTGGTTGTTCTACGTAGGATACATCTGAGTCTAACTGCACTTCAGTAGGCTGTAATACATGAGACGGGTCTGGCTCATACTTCCGTAACATAGAGACGTGAAACATCATGAATCCCAGATAAAGACGGCGGTAGAGCCAAAAGGTAAGCCAATGTACCAATACGCTGCAATACCTCATACGGCCCAACGTACCTCGGAGATAACTTCCCCCGCATACCAAAACAAACTACACCCCTGAAGGGTGAGATTTTCATGAAGACCTTGTCTCCCACTTGGAATTCTAGCGGTCGTCGCCGCTTGTTGGCATAGACTGCTTGCCTATCCTGGGCCGCTTTCATCTTTTGGCGTATCAACTTAATCTTGTCTTCCATATCCCTTATCATAACCGGTCCTCCGACCGCCTTACTAGTCAAGTCCTCCCAATACAGCGGTGACCTACAACGTTGTCCATAAAGAGCTTCAAAAGGGGGCCATTTGAATGCTCGCCTGATAGCTGTTATTATAGGAGAACTCTACCAGTGGTATAGAATCTTGCCACGGAGTATCAAACTCCAATACGCATGCCCTAAACATATCTTCGAGCGTCTATATAGTACGATCCGTCTGACCGTCTGTCTGAGGGTGATACGCTGTACTCAGTCTCACCTCTGTGCCCAAAGCTGTCTGGAGACCCTCCCAGAAATGTGAAGTAAACCTTGGATCTCTGTCAGACACAATCGAGACTGGAATGCCATGTAACTTCACCACATCCCGCACATATAATTGGGCCATCTTTAGATACGTGAAAGTCATACTGTAAGGGATGAAATGAGCTACCTTTGTCAGCCTATCTACGATCACCCAGATCGCATCAAATCCAGAGGCCGTCCTTGGCAAGTGGGTCACGAAGTCCATAGATATGTGCTCCCACTTCCATTCAGGTACCTCTAAGCTCTTCAGCTCGCAACCAGGCCTCTGCCTTTCTGCCTTTACCTGCTGGCAGATCAAACATCTTTTGATCCACCAGAATTGACCACTTAGGTCCTTATACATTTTTCTTCCTCTTGGGTGAATACTGAACCGGCTACCGTGAGTTCGCTCCAATACTCCTCTACGCAACTCCGACGTATCTGGGACTACCCAACGGTTGCCCAGTCTCAATGAACCATCCTTAGCCACTCTGATCTTTGATGGCTGTCCTTGAAGTACTATAGATGACCATCTCTGAACCTCATCATCCGACCTCTGGGCTTTCCTGATAGCCTCAAATATGTCTGGCTCAGCCAACAAGGTCGACACTCGTACCGGCGACGTGTCCACATCAAAATCATAGCCCAGATGGTAATAAGAAGTCATCATCGCTGATAAACACATAGCGTCCTCAGTTGTACTCTTCACCTTCCGACTTAAGGCGTCTGCTATCAAATTTGCTTTACCAGGATGGTACTCAATTTCACAATCATAATCCTTGAGTAAATCCATCCACCTTCTTTGGCGCATATTCAATTCAGCCTGAGTGAATAGAAATTTCAGGCTCTTATGGTCCGTAAAAATGGTAAATGAAGTACCATATAGGTAATGCCTCCAAATCTTCAAGCCAAATATAATGGCCGCCAGTTCCAGATCGTGAACTGGGTATCTTGTCTCATGAGGCTTCAACTGCCTCAAAGCATAAGCCACGACGTGCTTATCTTGCATCAACACACAGCCCAAACCCTGCAATGATGCATCCGTGTACAAAGCAAACCTCTTATTCTCAGAAGGAATCACCAATACAGGTGCCGTAGTCAAACGACGCTTCAGTTCTTGGAAGCTTTCCTCACAAGCTTCAGACCAATAGAATGGGACTCCCTTTTGAGTCAGCTGAGTCAACGGCTTAGCGATCTTAGAGAACCCCTCGATGAAACGTCGGTAATAACCCGCTAAACCAAGGAAGCTCTGTATCTCGGGTACAGAAGTGGGTGCAGCCCACTCCATCACAGCTTCAACCTTCTTGGGATCTATAGATATCCCGCTGCTAGATATAACATGACCCCAGAACACCACACTGCTCAACCAAAACTCGCACTTACCAAGCTTTGCATATAACTGATGATCCCTAAGGATCTGGAGTACCGTCCTCAAGTGCTTCACATGTTCCTCTTCAGTCCGGGAGTAAATGAGTATATCGTCAATGAACACAATAACGAACTGATCCAGATACAGTTGGAACACCCTGTTCATCAGGCTCATAAAAACAGCTGGGGCATTCGTCACCCCAAAAAGGCAAGACTAGGAATTCATAGTGCCCATATCTAGTCCTGAAAGCTGTCTTCTGAACATCATGTTCCCTTACTCGAATCTGATGGTACCCCGACCTCGGATCGATCTTACTGTAGAGCCTCGTACCTTGCAACTGGTCAAACAAATCATCGATCCTTGGAAGTGGATACTTATTCTTCACCGTTGCTTTGTTCAGTTGTCTGTAATCGATGCACAGACGCATCAAACCATCTTTCTTCTTAACAAATAGGACTGGTGCACCCCAGGGCGATACGCTAGGGTGTATGTAACCCTTATGAAGGAGCTCTTGCAACTGAACCTTCAACTCTCTTAGCTCCACTGGTGCCATCCTATATGGGGCACGAGAAATGACAGACGTCCCTGGTAGTAATTCAATCCCAAACTCGACCTCTCTCGTCGGCGGGAATCCGGGAATCTCCTCCGGAAAAACATCAGGAAACTCCGCCACTACGGGCACATCCTCTACTTTCAAGTCTTCCTTCTTTCCAGTAATATCAACAGCATAAATGAGATATCCCGTATGGCCTCGTTCCAATAACTGTGCCATCTTGACAGCAGATATCAACGGGATCTTTGAACGTGAACCATCCCCAGAGAAAGTCCACTGAACTCCCATATCAGATCTGAATCGGACAGTCCTCTGCCGGCAGTTCACAACTGCCTAATACCTGTTCAGAACATCGATACCCACAATGCAGTCAAAATATGACATTCCCAGAACAATCAAATATGACCTTAGTTCGTTATCCTCAAAATAAATGAGGCCATCATAGACAATCCGATCAGTAATCATACTTCTTCCAGCGGGGGTCGAGACTATAAGACGCGTGGGCGACGGAGAAGTGCATATGTGGTGCCTTTCCACAAAACTTGTTGACACGAAAGAGTGTGATGCACCTGTGTCTATCAATATAAAAGCAGGGTGCGTAAATAAAAGACATGTACCCGCTATCACCTCCTCTGGAGCCGCTGTAGACTGCTCCCTCGTCAATGCATAAACCTGCCCCTGAGGTGGCCCCATAGGCTGACCTCCATATTGTCTCGGTACAAACGGTGGCCTGTGCTGTGCTGCTCTGTCCGCGCCTCCCCGCAGAGTTCTGTTGTCTTCCCCTGTTGGGACACTGCCGAGCAAAGTGGCCTTTGTCGCCACAAACATAACATCCTACACACTCTTTCGTCAAATGTGGTAGCCCACAAAGAGTGCACTGGACCTTCCCGAATCTATCTCCCTGAGACTGCCCTCTTTTAGATGGGGCATCATTCATACGACTTCCCTTCCAACGATTATCGGGCCTCTTACCACTGAACCTCGAAGCCGATGTGTTCCCCATTGCCTTGAACTGATCACCCCTCGGCTTCAAATTGTCAGAAGTAGATTTCTGAGGGGGTGCTGGAGGTTGTACGGCATCAGGATATGCACCAACTCCCAGTTCGGCTAGCTCAGCCCGTGAAAGTGCATCATCAAAACAGGCAGGGCCATAAGTGATCACCCTGTCATACAGTTCAGGCCTCAAGCCCTTCATGAAGTTCCTCATCTTTGCTTGAGTACTTGCAGCAATGTGAGGTACATATCTGAGCAAGGAACAGTATTGTAGAGCATAATCTGACACAGGCATGTTACCTTGCTTGAGGTTAGTAAACTCATCTTCCTTAGCCTGTCGTGCAGCAGTTGAAAAGTAGCGGGTCAGAAACCGAGTCCTGAACAACTTCCAATTGATCTCCTGACCCTGAGCCTCTTGCTCTATCACTGTGGTCTTCCACCACATCAGTGCCTTCTTGGCCAATTGGAACTCTGCTAGCCTTATCCAGGCTGTCTTAGCACAAGGAGCTACCACAAATATCTGTTCTATTCTCTCCAACCATTCCTCAGCCATCTCACCAGTCTCAGTTCCTTCGAACATCGAGGGTCGGTATGTCAGAAATTGAGCCAAACTTAGCTCCCCGGGTACTAACTGTTGCTCAGAGGGTTCTTCACCCAAGGCTGGTGGTGGCAGGGGATTGGTACGCCCAACACTTGCATTAACACTTACTGCATCGCCCACTTCCACATTTGCTGCCATACTGCAAGACAAGGGTTAACAACAATACCCAAAAGCAGTTCATATAATACATCGTTAGAGAAACAAAACATGTTAGTATAATATCATATACTTCATATGCAACACATGCATAAAACATGTTTAAAAGTGAGCACCTAGCTAACTTATTGCTAAGGCTACCCTTCACTCATTCCCGGGTTATCTAACCTGTCTCTGATACCACTAATGTAGGGTCTTCCTACCTTAACATCATCTTAACAACACATAATATGGACTAAACATGCATTAATGACGTCTTGGGGTTCCGGTTGTAGCTTTGAGCTAATAAGATTACATGGCATCTTACCATGTTATAAACATCGTATCATTATATAAACATCATCATTTCATAGACATCATCATCTTATAAACATCATCATCATAATCTTACTTATCATGATCATCATCATGAACATCTTATCATCTTCATTCATCATAAACATCGTAAATACTTATACAATTATTGTGTAGTCATAGTATAAGAATGTGTTACCGTCCGATGCCCGTACGTTTCTTACGTACCTTAATTCCAAAAGTGGAGAAGTTGGAGAACTTTATCTCCTTGATGTTGTGGGTACCTGGGATGGTTCTACACAACCATACAAATCAATATTAGAAGCTAAATAATAGCCAAATACCAAAAATTCATCAAAATTCATCATTTTTCAACTTTTAAACAGTGGCGATCGATCGCTTAAAACATGGTGATCGATCGCCTAGCTGTTTGCTTCGTGGCGATCGATCGCTTCATTTGAGGCGATCGATCGCCTGCAGTGTAAATCGCTACTGCCCATCGGCGATCGATCGCCTCATACAGGGCGATCGATCGCCACCTGCTGGTGCGCGATTTTCACCATTCTTGAGCATTTTTCAAGCTCCATCTTATACCCTTAAAACCAATACTTTCCTACAACACCAACATCATCATAACTCACTAAAACCCACATAAAACACTTCAAAAATCATACCCCAACAACAAACAACACATACTCAAAACAAACCCACCTAAACACTTCAAAAATCATCCCATTTCAAAATCAAACATCATAAAAACTTTAGGAAGGGCTCCATACCTCTTGAAGACTCCAAATCTTAACAAAAATTCCACAAACATAAGTTTTGTGGAGCTTTCCTTCTCCTTCCTTGGTGATTTCGAAAATAGGGGGAATGGGTAGGGTTTGAGAGTGATTTGGGGATTTTAAGTGAAAAGGGTAAAGTGTGTTGGGTAAAGTGGGGAAAGGGTTATACAGTTAATTAAAAATTGTACCCCACTAATTAACATGATGTATAAAATACCCCAACATGGTATTTTAAAAGCATATACAAAAATGCATTAAACTTCCACTAAAATCATGCTTTCCTCATAATTGACAATCAATACAATTAAATCATGTTAACACTTCAATTACCCAACATGCATATCAATTACCATGATAAATAATCACATAACCATCATTAATGCCCAAATTGCATATAATTAATTTCGGGGCATCACAAAGTCCATGGATACGTGCTCCCACTTCCATTCCGGTATCTCCAAACTTCTAAGCTCACCACCAGGCCTCTGCCTCTCAGCCTTCACTTGCTGACAAATCAGACATCTCTTGACGAATGTGGTGAAATCTTGTTTCATTCGTCTCCACCAAAACTGGCCACATAAATCTTTGTACATTTTATTTCCACCCGGGTGGATACTCATCCTGCTGCAATGAGCCCGCTGTAATATTCCCCGACGCAACTCTGGCGCATTCGGAACTACCCATCGGTCACCTAACCTCAAAGACCCGTCCTCAGCTATCATGAATCTCGACGGCTGACCCAGACGAACCACTGACAACCATCTCTGAACTTCCTCGTCGGTCTCCTGAGCCTTCCGGGTGTGCTCATAAATAACCGGCTCAGCTAATAAGGTCAATACCTGTATCGGTGAAGCAGACACGTCATAATCAAATCCCAACTGGCAGTAGGAAGTCATCATAGCTGACAAACACATGACGTCCTCTGCTGTGTTCTTCACTTTCCGACTCAAAGTGTCGACTGTCAGATTTGCTTTTCCAGGATGGTATTAGATTTCACAATCATAATCCTTCAGTAGGTCCATCCATCTCCTCTGTCTCATATTCAGCTCAGCCAGCGTAAACAAGAACTTCAAGCTCTTGTGATCAATGAAGATGGTGAATGAGGTACCGTATAAATAGTGTCGCCATATCTTCAAGGCAAACACTATAGCTGCTAGCTCCAAATCATGGACTGGATACCTCGTCTCGTGTGGCTTCAATTGTCTCGAAGCGTAAGCCACAAAGTGCTTATCTTGCATCAGTACGCATCCTAAAACCTGAAGCGATGCGTCAGTATAGAGAGCGAACCCCTTGTTCTCCCTGGGAATCACCAATACTGGCACTGAAGTCGTGCTTCAATTCCTGGAAGCTCTGCTCACAAGCTTCCGACCAAAAGAATGGAACTCCCTTCTGAGTTAGCTGAGTCAATGGCTTGGCAATCTTTGAAAACCCTTCGACAAAGCGTCGATAATACCCGGCCAAACCAAGAAAACTTCGGATCTCAGGAACTGTAGTAGGCGCAGACCAATCCATAACTGCCTCTATCTTCCTGGGATCTACTGATATCCCCTTTTGAGAGATAATATGACCCAAGAACGCTACACTGCTCAGCCAGAACTCACACTTGCTGAGCTTGGCGTACAACTGATGATCCCTCAGGATCTGTAGCACCGTCCTCAAGTGATTGGCATGCTCCTCCCTACTTCTCGAGTAGACAAGAATGTCGTCAATAAACACGATCACGAACTGATCAAGATACTTCTGAAACACTCTGTTCATCAGGCTCATAAATACAGCAGGGGCATTCGTCACCCCGAATGGCATCACTAAGAACTCGTAGTGCCCATACCGAGTTCTAAAGGCTGTCTTTTGAATGTCATCAGTTCTAACTCGTATCTGGTGATAGCCTGACCTCAAGTCAATCTTCGAGTAAAGCTCCGTGCCCTGTAGCTGATCAAATAAGTCATCAATCCTCGGAAGGGGGTACTTGTTCTTAATCGTCACTTTATTCAATTGACGGTAATCGATGCACAGACGCATCGAACCATCCTTTTTCTTTACGAACAAGACTGTTGCACCCCATGGTGATACACTAGGGCGAATGTATCCTTTGTCGAGGAGCTCCTGCAACTGCACTTTCAGCTCCCTCAGCTCTGCCGGTGCCATCCTATAAGGGGCACGGGAAACAACAGATGTTCCTGGCAGTAACTCAATCTCAAACTCCACATCTCTGATCGGCGGAAATCCTGGAATCTCATCCGGAAACACATCGGTGAATTCCGCAACTACTGGTATATCCTCGATCCTCAACTCTTCATTTTCCTCTGATACGTCCACGACATAAATAAGATAGCATGTGTTACCGTGTTCCAACAACCGCGACATCTTAACTGCTGAAATCAACGGAATCTTCGGACTAGAGCCGTCCCCATAGAAGGTCCACTGAAACCCCTGATCAGACAGAAAACACACCATCCTCTGTCGGCAATCAACCACGGCCTGGTATCTGCTCAACACATCAATACCGACAATACAGTCAAAATCTGCCATATTCAACAAAATCAGATCAGCCCTCAGATCATTGCCCTCAAAATAAATGAGGCAATCAGATAACATTCGATCCGCAATCATATGATTCCCCGTGGGTGTCGAGACCATAAGAGGCATGAGCAACGAAGACGAACACAAGTGGTGTCTCTCCACAAAAGCAGAAGATACAAATGAAAGAGAAGCACCTGTATCTACCAAAATAAATGCAGGGTACGTAAGTAAGTGGCACGTACCAGCAATCACCTCCTCTGGGGCTGCCTCAGCCTGCTCACACGTCAATGCATATACTTGACCCTGCGGCGGTCCTGCCGCCTGACCTCCCTGTGGTCGAGGTGCAAACTGCTGTCTCTGTGGTGCCGTCCTGGCGTCAAATCTTGGCCTATTTGGCCCAGAGTCTGCCTGACCTACCCGATTGGGGCAAACCCGAGCCAGGTGACCCACCCTGCCACAAACATAACAGCCTCGACAGTCACGTGTCAAATGAAATCCTCCACAGTTGTCACACTTGTTTTCTCCTGTTCTATTTCCTTGCACTGGTCCCCGATTACTTGGCATATTATTCCTCCTATTTCCTTGCCTCTGATTCTGAATTTTCTTCCCACCAAATCTAGAAGATGAAGAAGCCCCACGAGGTTTAAACTGGTCTCCTCGTGGCCTCAGGCTGTCAACAACCGGTCTCTGTAATGGTACGAAAGGGGGTACAGCTTCCTTGTACACGCTAACCCCAATCTCTGCCAGCTCTGCTCTGGTCAGGGCATCATCGAATGAGCTGGGTTTGTTAGAGACAACCCGGTCAAATAACTCTGGCCTCAGTCCCTTCAGAAAATGCCTCATCTTGGCATGACCGTTAACAGCGATATGAGGTACATACCTCAACAATGAAGAATACTGCATGGCATAATCTGATACAGTCATGCTGCCCTACTTCAGGATGGTGAACTCATCTTCTTTTACTTGTCTGGCAGTGGCGGAGAAATACCGATTAAGGAACCGGGTCCTGAACACAGTCCAATCTACTGTCATACCCTAAGCCCTCAGCTCCATAACTGTTGTCTTCCACCACATGGAAGACTTCTTCGCCAACTGAAACTCTGCCAACCTCAGCCAGACAGTCTGTGCACAGGGTGACGATACAAATATCTGCTCTAGTCTCTCAAGCCATTCCTCGGCTGCTTCCGCAGTCTCAGTCCCTTCAAATAGAGGTGGATGATAGCTCAAGAACTGGGTCAAACTTATCTCCCCTGGTAGCAGTATCTGTGCACTAGGCTCCACGCCTACAGTAGGTGGTGGTAGAGGATTCACCTGAGCAATACTAGCATTTATACTGCCCACATCTCCTACCTCTTTGTTGAGGTTCTCCGGATTAATAGCCGCCATGCTGTAACATAAGGGTTAACAACAATACCACAAGCAGTTCATAATATAAGCCGTTAGATAACAAGAGTAATCATATTCAAAAGCATGTTAGTATAACAACTTATACAAAAATATGCACCATATGCATAAACATGCCCCCAATGAATACCTAGCCAACTTGTTTCTAAAGACTACCCTTTACTCGTTCCCTGGTTATCTAACAACTGCTCTAATACCACTAAATGTAAGACCCCGTTATCTAAACAAGATTCTAAGGTGCAATTAAGAGAACTAATCATTCATAAATCAGAGTATTAGGCCGTGTTGATTAACCCGAGCTTAAGAGATTACAGTACCAAAAGTTCAAAAAGGAATTTTACATATTCCTACCAAAAGGTACTAAATTATAGCGTTACTCTACTCTTTGTAGAAACTATACAAAAGGAATTTCTGTTCTGCTAATCCTGTAGCACTCCTTACAGCTCAGCGTATCAACCCCGACCCTGGTTCTCCATGGTAAAAGCACCTACAAAGACAACCCCCAACACATGAGCACATCATAGTTCATATTCAACATAATATGAATGTAAAGCATAAATGCATAAATCATAGGCATATGATACTTCTTGAATTCCAATGCATTTAAAACGCCCATTTTGGTTGTCCCTGTACCATAACTCATAATCAAATCAATATATGATATTATGGCTTCTTTAAATAAATGTCATGACATAACTTCACTTCTTAAATCTTTACTTCAATCCTTAGTCAGTTTATCATCAGTGTATTTTAATGCCCTCGCTTCATAACTTTAGAACAAGCGGAACTCCCCTCCCTCGCTTCTTCATACAAGCGGTATTTCTATCCTCGCTTCGTATGGTAAACCTCGCCTCCATGTGCAAGCGGACCTACACCCCTCGCTCCACATTTTTAGTGGTAATAGCGGTAAGCATTAAAATCATCACTGTGATAACCGTGACTCGTGGAATACACACCAAATGTTCCACAACATACATATGCAACAACAATGCATAACAACATGTATCGTACTCATAATGCACAAACTTGCATTTATCGTATGTCAAATCGACAAACATATAATACACGTTACCGTTGGGTGCTCGTACGTCGCTTACGTACCTTTCCAAAATATCTTCAGTTGCAGGGCTTTATCCCCTGCGTTGTGTGGCTCCCTGTGATGGCTCTACACAAGTGTACAACACAATATTAGATGCCTCATTATAATCCAATACCAAAATTAAATAAATTTCCACATTTTTCAAAATCAGGACACTACCGATCGATCGGTCCCTCTGTTTCATGCGCGATTTTACAGAATTCTCGAACACCTATCTTCATACCATCCAATCTAGCATATAAGACATACAACATGCTTGAACAAACATGCTAAGAGCTACAAGGTACTACCGTGCATGTATTCGAATCAAAGTTCTACCCAAACTTAAACTCACATGCATCAAAATCGCCCAACTACATCAGTACTCACCCTAGCTTTCTGAAAACAGGGTATCATAATTCTTTTCCAGAATTTTCGAGCACCTCTTTTCATACCAACAAATCCACCCAATTAAACATGTTTCATGTTCAAGTAAACATGCTAGGAACTTCATAAAAACACCATGAAAGTACTTAAATCGAAGGTTCATCCAAACCTACACTTACATGCCATTTTCACACCAATAAAAACATTAACTCAAACAAACATTAAATCAAAACAGGAAATGGTTCCTCACCCTCTTTTGCTCTAATTTTTGCAAGCTTTCCTGCAAAGAAATTTGCAATTCCTTCTTCCTATGTGCTTAGCAGAAGATGGACGGTATTTTGGGTGAAATTGGGGAGAAATGAGTGAGGGAGGTTGAGTGGGGGAAGAGGTAAAGTGAGGGGTATGGCCATCTGCTGCAGGTATGGGTTGGGGGGGTGGGGTGGTTGGGTGGTGGGTTATGTGATGTGTTATGTTTTGGTCCCGGTATTTAGCATCATGTATTAAAATATCCCCACATGATATTTTATAGTATTTAATCAATAAAATACTTCAATTCCAATTAAACATGCTTCACCAAAACAAACAACACCCACCCCAAATAATCATGCCATAACCCAAATTCCCAACTTATATCACACAAACCCTGAAATGCATTTCCCAATATAAATAAATCAACTCCAATAAATTAATACCATAATCTTCATAACATAATTAATGTTCAAAAGCATATAAACATTTCGGGGATATCACATATTCTTATTGGAATGTGCATTGAGGATGCAAGTATATATTAATTGTACATTGTGAATGCAAATACATGTTGAATTACGCATTATGATTGCATATGTGTATGTTGAACACTTGGTGCACATCCCATGAGTCATGGTTATATTGGAGTGATGATTTTAATGCTTTGCCGCTGTCACTTGAAGCGATGATAGAATACTTGCCGCTGTCATATTATAGCGAGGAATGAATATTTGCCGCCAAATGTTGAAGCGAGGGGTATTGGTGCCGCTGTCATGACAAGCGAGGTGCATTAAAATACACTGTTATAACAGACTAGGGATTGGTAATTGGTAATATGTCATGACATTTGTGAAACCATTGAATAATCCATTGCTTACACTCATGAGTTATGATACAGGGACAACCAACAAGGGAGAGTTTAAAATGCAATTGGGAAACATGAAGTGTTTTGTAATTACGATTTATGCATTTACGCTTTTTAATCATGCTATGTTTAATATGGATTATTATATGCTCATGATTTTGGGGTTGTCCTTGTAGGTACATCTTGGCATAAAGGGGGCTAAGGTCGGGTTGACGCAGTGAGCTAGCGAGGAGGGCTTTTGATATAGAAGTTGGGATTCTTTTGTATAGTTTCTACTCTAGGAGTAGTGTAAATCTAAAGGATTAACATTCATTTTGTTAGGAATGTAATTAATCCATTTGGAAGTAATTATCTTGGCATGTAACCCTTAAAGCTCAAGGCCTCAACACGAAATTTTTATACTCTTATAATACACTTTAGCTCTACTTATGTCCTTATTTGGCACTTAAGGAACTAGGGTCCTTACATTAGTGGTATCAGAGCAGTGGTTAGAGAACCCGGGGATGATTGAAGGGTAGCCTTAGCAACTTGTTGGCTAGGAGTTTACATATGAGCATGTTAATGCATATGGTGCATATTGGTATATATTGTTATCCTAACATGCTTTTGTTATTCATGTTATCTAACGGTGAAATATATGTATTGTTTCTGGAATTATTGTTAACCCTTGTATTACAGCATGTCGGCCATAAATTTGGGGAATCTCAATGAGGAGGTGGGCGATGTAGAAAGTGTTAACGATAGCATTGCTCAGACGAATCCTCTACCGCCACCTGCTGTGGGTGTGGAACCTGTTGTACAACCGTTATTGCCTGGTGAACTGAGTCTGACGCAGTTCCTAACCTTCCATCCACCTAGATTCGAGGGAACTGAGACTGGGGAAGAGGCCGAGGAATGGTTAGAGAGGTTAGAGCAGATCTTCGTGTCGGCACCCTGTGCCAAGACTGCCTGGCTGAGGTTAATGGAATTTCAACTGGCTAAGAAGTCCTCCATGTGGTGGAAGACAACTGTGATGGAGCTGAGAGCTCAAGGGGTACCTATTGATTGGAGCTTGTTCAGAACTCGGTTTTTGAATCGATATTTCTCAGCTGCTGCTAGAGAGTTGAAAGAGG
This sequence comes from Haberlea rhodopensis, assembly GCA_907163345.1. NCBI lineage: Eukaryota > Viridiplantae > Streptophyta > Magnoliopsida > Lamiales > Gesneriaceae > Haberlea > Haberlea rhodopensis. The sequence continues at coordinate 5,628,088 of CAJQUN010000032.1, forward strand.
ACGAGTTCACCAACTTGAAACATGGCAGTATGACTGTCTCAGATTATGCCACGCACTACTCGTCATTGTTGAGGTATGTCCCTCACGTTGCTAGCAATGGACATTCCAAGATGAGGCATTTTCTGAAAAGTCCGAGACCAGAGTTATTTGACCGGGTTATCTCCAATAACGCTAGCTCTTTTGATAATGCTCTTACTAGAGTAGAGCTGACAGAAATTGGAGTTGGAGCTTATGCTGATACTGTACCCTCACATGTGCCACAGCAGAGGTCAGTTGCTGATAGCCTGAGACCACGAGGAGAGCAGTTTAAGCCTCGTGGATGTCATGCCTCGATATGACATATACATGTATTATATGTTTATGGTGTAAGTAAGATTAATTACAGTATGAGATGGACTCGGGTTCGGGTTGAACCGAGGGTTAATACTCACATACATGATATGACTATGTGATATGGCAAGGAATAAAACATGATGCACAAGATGTAGTGCATAGTAATGATGGAATTAAATCAAGAATAGTAGCATATCAAGCAACTTGGACTAGTGGGCATTTGAATTTAATTTCATATGCATGTGCCTTGTAATTGAATTTGCATTTGGAGTTGAGTAAATAGATAACAATCAGCTATCAAACTAATAATACACCATAAACACCTACAAAATCCTTACACAAGCTCCTCTCTCATTTATTCCTTAGGTTGAATTGTGGAGCTTAGATTTCCTTTGATAATCAAGCTAGAACATATAGTGAAGTGATATACGAACTTCTTGGTAAGGGATTCTTGAGTTTAAGCTTGATTTATGTTGTTGTGAATGAAGTATGCGAAGTTGAGTCTCAAAAGTTCATGTTTGAAATCATAACTTGTTTCTTTGACAAGAATTTGATGCTAAGATGGTAGAAACATGTTTATATGATACTAAGGATTGCATGAATCATGGTTACATGTGAAATTATGGGTAGGAGAAGAAGTACCATGAAGATAAGCTCAAAATCGCCAATGTCTCAATTTTTCTGATCGTGCCGATCGATCGAAAATTTGGTCTCGATCGATCGCCGTGAATAGTGAAATTTTAAGGAGGTTTGAAGATTGAGCGATTGATCGGTGATTTTGAGGCGATCGATCGGTACATGTGGCGATCGATCGGTGCTTTTGTTCGATCGATCGGTGAAGAGTGAATAGTTCGGCGATCGATCGAGAAAATTTGGCGATCGATCGGTGATGGTAGATTTTTGAAAAATGTTAAATTTTTGTTGCATTTATTTTTGAAGCCTCTTATAACATGGTTTATTGTTGATATTGGTGTAGCATCATCACAGGGGACGGGGCAAAAAGGCAATTAGCCATCAACGCCTGAATTATCGTTTTGTTGTCGTATACCAGGTACGTGTTGACGTACGGAGTATAGATATTGTGTGATGATGTTATGGGATTGATATCATATGAATTGTGTTGTGTTAGTAACATATGATTGTAGTATCATATGCATGTACATTCATGGATATCATGTATTTGAGATGGATGAGATATATATGCATTAGCATTAGGGATATAAGCCTAGTTTGGGTATATGCTCGGGTATGCTACATATGCATTAGCATTAGAGATATACGCCTAGTTTGGGTATATGCTCGTGTATGCTACACATACTGGATATGAGGGATATACGCCTGGTTTGGGTATATACTCTGGCTATTATCACATATGAGTACGGTACTATGATATGTACTGCTAATATGTAGATGTGATGTGGTTCCACTGACATATTGAGCTGAGATAGCATATCATATTGGTCTCGTGATAATAGGGTGATAGTTGAGACATGTCGACATGGTGCATTGGTTGATGCATGATACAGAGCATTCACATTTGATGATTTTATTGTGCCTTATAGTAATTGTGTTTTGATATTGCACTGAGATAGTTGTTATCTATACTCACATTGTGTGAATGTTTCTGTAGGGACTCATAGACGTGGGGAGCGTAAGTCATGATTTCCGCTGCGAGGAGAACCACTGCATAGGGGTTATCTTGGAGTAGGTTGATACTTGTACATGTGATGTATAGTAGGTTAGGGTTTTGTAAACCTTGTAACAATTTAACTAGTAAGATACTCTTAATCAGTTCATGTTTCTACTTAATTCAGACTCATATATGTATGTTAACGTGATACATAATGGATTAAGTAACGAGGACCCCACATTAGTGGTATCAGAGCAGTGGTTCGAAAACAGGGTGAACAAGGGTAGAGGAAGTGTATTAGGGAGTTACCTAATCACTTGAAAGCATGTTATGAGTCATGATATGATGTTATACTGACATGATTTATTCTCTTTATTATTGTTGGTAACCTGTATTTGCAGTAATGGCAGACAGAGTACCACATGATGAGGTTGGGGATGCCATGAGTGGCAATGCTAGTGTGAGGATGGGGCTTGTACCACCACCACCGATTGGGCAAGGGCCAGTGGAACAGGTACTATTACCTGGCGAGTTAACATTGACACAGTTTCTGAGTTATCAACCACCCAGGTTTGAGGGTACTGAATCAGGGGAACTAGCAGAGGAGTGGCTGGAACGTGTGGAACAGATATTTGTGTCAGCACCGTGTGCCAAGACTGCTTGGTTACGCTTAGCTGAATTTCAGTTAGCTAAGAAAGCAATGATGTGGTGGAAAGCTACATTAATTGAGCTGAGAGCTCAAGGTCAGACTGTGGACTGGGATGTTTTCAGAACTCGTTTTCTTGCTCATTACTTCTCTGTGGCTGCAAGACAGAGGAAAGAAGATGAGTTTACAAATCTGAAACAAGGTAATATGACTGTGTCTGAGTATGCGGTGCACTATTCATCGTTGTTACGATATGTACCACATATTGCCACTGATACCAAAGTAAAGATTAGACAATTTGTAAAGGGCTTGAGGCCGGAGTTGTTTGATAGGGTGATGTCTAATAACCCTTGTTCATATGAGGAAGCGTTGATGAGAGCTGAAATGGCTGAGATCGCTGTTGGGGTTTATCAGGATGTAGGACATTCTCAGATACCTACATCGGAAAGTATGAGACCACGGGGAGAAATGTTTAAATCATCACGAGGAGGTGCTTCTTCTTCTCGATTTTGGGGGAAACGTTTTAGACCACGGAAAGGTGATGATCGAAGAGCTAACGGACAGTTCCAAGGTAGTAGTAGTGGCAGTGGTGTGCAATGCTTTAAATGTGGTGGACCACATTTGAAACGAGATTGTCCTCAATTAAATACAGTAGTTTGTTTCCGTTGTGGAAGGCCAGGACATGTGATCCGTGATTGTCCTCAAGTGAGTGGACAACAGAGGAGAGGACCAATGTCAGAGAATACAGTGCAACAGAGACCACAGGGTGTACTAGAGTGGTGGAGGACAGAGGGCAGGACCACCTCAGGCTCAGGTATATGCACTGAACAGGGAGCAAGCAGAGGCAGCTCCTGATGATGTGATAGCGGGTAAGTGTACTCTGTTTACTTATCCAGCTTTACTTTTGATTGATACTGTTGCATCACATTCTTTTGTTGCACAAAATTTTATTGACCGGTATCATATATGCTCGTCTCCACTGTTGATGCCTCTTTATGTTTCGACACCCATGGGAACTACTGTGATGGCTTGTCAGAGTGTGTCTGATTGTGATATTCAGTTTGAGACCGAGTATGGACTACAGGCTGATTTGATTGTGTTAGACATGACAGATTTTGATTGCATTCTTGGAATCGATATGTTAAGTAAACATAAATCTGTTGTGGATTGTTGTCAGAAGATAGTGAGATTTCAATCTGATACTGGAAACCAATGGTTCTTCTATGGTCAGGGATCGAGGGCAAGGATTCCTTTGATATCAGCAATCCGAATGTCGCGTTTGTTAGAACGTGGACATGCGGGTTATTTCATTTATGCCCTTGATGTAACTGAACAGAAAAGAGAAAGGAAAGTAGAGGAGATACCAGTGGTTGCAGAATATGCGGATGAGATACCTGGATTTCCACCTAGTCGAGAAGTGGAATTTGGTATTGATTTGATACCTGGTACTTCTGCAATTCACGAGCTCCCTATCGGATGGCACCAAATGAATTGAAAGAATTGAAAACTCAATTGCAAGACTTATTGGACAAGGGGTACATACGTCCTAGTGTATCGCCTTGGGGTGCTCCGCTATTATTTGTTAAGAAGAAGGATGGGACAATGCGATTGTGTATTGACTATCGACAATTGAACAAGGTAACGATAAAGAATAAATATCATCTTCCTCGTATTGATGATTTATTTGATCAATTACAGGGATCAAAAATCTATTCTAAGATTGATTTGAGATCTGGTTATCATCAAATACGTGTAAGAGAGGGTGATGTACAGAAGAAAACATTCAGAACTCGCTATGGACATTATGAGTTTCTGGTGATGCCATTTGGAGTGACAAATGCTCCAGCTGTCTTTATGAGTTTAATGAATCGAGTATTTCAGGAATACCTTTATCGATTTGTCATTGTCTTTATCGATGATATACTGATCTATTCGCAGAATGATGCAGAACATGCCCAACATTTGCATATGGTATTGCAATTGTTGAGGACACATCAGTTGTATGCCAAACTCAGTAAGTGTGAGTTTTAGTTGAGCAGTGTTGGCTTTTTGGGACATGTAATTTCAGAAAAAAGGTATATCAGTTGATCCAAAGAAAGTAGAAGCAGTGTTGAATTGGTCAGCACCTACTTCTGTGCCAGAGATTCGTAGTTTCATGGGTTTGGCTGGATATTATAGACGCTTTGTTGAAGGATTTTCAACAATAGCCAAACCATTGACACATTTGACACAGAAGGGAGTATCATTTCAATGGTCAGAGGCTTGTGAGCATAGTTTTCAGGAATTGAAACATCGATTGACTACAGCTCCAGTCTTGACCATTCCATCGGAATATGACAGGTTTGCCTTATATACGGATGCATCATTATTAGGTTTTGGTTGTGTATTGATGCAGAATAAACATGTAGTGGCTTATGCATCACGACAATTGAAACCACATGAAATGCGATATCCAATGCATGATCTGGAATTAGCTGCCATTGTCTTTGCCTTGAAGATATGGCGACATTATTTATATGGTACGTCGTTTACCATATACACAGATCATAAGAGCTTAAAGTTTTTATTCACTGAAGCAGAATTGAATATGAGGCAAAGAAGATGGATGGATCTGTTGAAAGATTATGATTGTGAGATTGAATATCATCCAGGAAAGGCTAATCTTACAGCAGATGCCTTGAGTCGAAAAGTACATCATACAGCTGATGAGATGATTCATTTATCTGCCTTGATGACTTCTTGTTGTACCTTGGGTTATGACTATGATATTGAGACAGTGCCGGTACGGGTATCAACATTGTTGGTTGAACTCGATATTTTTGAGAAAATCAGAACGACACAAATGACTGATGATGAGGTACAACGTTGGAAGGAAAGGATAAGTCAAGGACAAACATCGCAGTTTGTACTTGCAAGTGATGGAATTCTTAAATACAGAAACTGTTGGGTAGTACCTGCTACATTAGGACTACGCCAAGAACTGCTACAACGTGCTCATTGTAGTAGATACAGTATACATCCTGGAGGAAAGAAAATGTATCATGATTTACGTACCCAATTATGGTGGAAACGTATGAAACAGGATGTGTTGAACTTTGTGAAACGGTGTTTAGTCTGTCAACAAGTAAAAGCAGAAAGACAGAAACCAGGAGGTGAATTACACAGTTTAGAAATTCCTCAGTGGAAATGGGAACATATCATAATGGATTTTGTGACTCATTTGCCACGGACGTCTTCTGGTTGTGATGCCATTTGGGTGATCGTTGACCGACTCACCAAAGTATCTCATTTCGTGCCATATTGTATGACATTTACGTATCTGCGAATGGCACATTTGTACATCCAACATGTAGTGAGACTACATGGTATACCAGTTTCCATTGTGTCGGATAGGGATCCGAGATTTACTTCTCATTTTTGGGAAGGGTTACAGACAGCATTGGGAACTGAAGTGCTGTTGAGTACAGCATATCATCCTCAGACAGATGGACAAACAGAGCGTACGATACAGACGCTTGAGGATATGTTACGTGCCTGTGTATTAGCGTTTGATACCTCTTGGCAAGAGTCATTGCCATTAGTGGAATTTTCATATAATAACAGTTATCAGTCTAGTATACAGATGGCACCTTTTGAGGCTCTATATGGGCGACGATGTAGATCGCCATTATATTGGGATGATGTGGATCAGTCTTCTTTACATGGACTGGATATGATTCATGAAATGGAAGAGAAAGTGAAGTTACTTAGATTGAAACGTAAAGCTGCTCAGGACAGACAGACTGCTTATGCCAATAAGCGACGTAGACCACTTGAGTTTCAAGTTGGTGACCGTGTGTTCTTGAAAATCTCACCTTTTAAAGGTGTAGTACGGTTTGGTAAACGTGGAAAATTGTCTCCACGGTATGTTGGTCCGTATGAGGTGTTGCAACGTGTTGGTACGTTGGCATATCGCTTGGCACTACCGCCGGCATTGAGTAGTATTCATGATGTCTTTCATGTTTCACTGTTGAGGAAATATGAACCAGATCCGAGTCATGTGTTACAGTTACTTGATGTACAGTTGGATACAGATGTACCGTATGAGGAACGACCAGTTATGATCTTGGATCGAGCTGAACGCAGGTTGCGTAATAAAGTGATTCCTATGGTTAAGGTACAGTGGGACAGAAGGGGTGTCGAAGAGGCAACGTGGGAGACAGAGCAGCATATGATACAACAGTATCCTGAGTTGTTTACTGGTATGATTTTACAGTTTTGTGATACTGTTGTATACATGATCATGTTTCCTATCTTCTTCTAGTAGGATTGTTGAGTTGCGTATCTAAATATGCATGTTATGTATATGCAATTTCGAGGACGAAATTCAATAAGTAGGGGAGATGTCATGCCTCGATATGACGTATACATGCATTATATGTTTATGGTGTAAGTAAGATTAATTACAGTATGAGATGGACTCGGGTTCGGGTTGAACCGAGGGTTAATACTCACATACATGATATGACTATGTGAGATATGGCATGGAATAAAACATGATGCACAAGATGTAGTGCATAGGAATGATGGAATTAAATCAAGAATAGTAGCATATCAAGCAACTTGGACTAGTGGGCATTTGAATTTAATTTCATATGCATGTGCCTTGTAATTGAATTTGCATTGGAGTTGAGTAAATAGATAACAATCAGCTATCAAACTAATAATACACCATAAACACCTACAAAACCCCTACACAAGCTCCTCTCTCATTTATTCCTTAGGTTGAATTGTGGAGCTTGGATTTCCTTTGATAATCAAGCTAGAACATAAAGTGAAGTGATATACGAACTTCTTGGTAAGGGATACTTGAGTTTAAGATTGATTTATGTTGTTGTGAATGAAGTATGTGAAGTTGAGTCTCAAAAGTTCATGTTTGAAATCATAACTTGTTTCTTTGCCAAGAATTTGATGCTAAGATGGTAGAAACATGTTTATATGATACTAAGGATTGCATGAATCATGGTTACATGTGAAATTATGGGTAGGAGAAGAAGTACCATGAAGATAAGCTCAAAATCGCCATTGTCTCGATTTTTCTGATCGTGCCGATAGATCGAAAATTTGGTCTCGATCGATCGCCGCGAACAGTGAAATTTTAAGGCAGTTTGAAGATTGAGCGATCGATCGGTGATTTTGAGGCGATCGATCGGTACATGTGGCGATCGATCGGTGCTTTTGTTCGATCGATCGGTGAAGAGTGAATAGTTCGGCGATCGATCGAGAAAATTTGGCGATCGATCGGTGATGGTAGATTTTTGAAAAATGTTAAATTTTTGTTGCATTTATTTTTGAAGCCTCTTATAACATGGTTTATTGTTGATATTGGTGTAGCATCATCACAGGGGACGGGGCAAAAAGGCAATTAGCCATCAACGCCTGAATTATCGTTTTGTTGTCGTATACCAGGTACGTGTTGACGTACGAGTATAGATATTGTGTGATGATGTTATGGGATTGATATCATATGAATTGTGTTGTGTTAGTAACATATGATTGTAGTATCATATGCATGTACATTCATGGATATCATGTATTTGAGATGGATGAGATATATATGCATTAGCATTAGGGATATACGCCTAGTTTGGGTATATGCTCGGGTATGCTACATATGCATTAGCATTAGAGATATACGCCTAGTTTGGGTATATGCTCGGGTATGCTACACATACTGGATATGAGGGATATACGCCTGGTTTGGGTATATACTCTGGCTATTATCACATATGAGTATGGTACTATGATATGTACTGCTAATATGAAGATGTGATGTGGTTCCACTGATATATTGAGCTGAGATAGCATGTCATATTGGTCTCGTGATAATAGGGTGATAGTTGAGACATGTCGACATGGTGCATTGGTTGATGCATGATACAGAGCATTCACATTTGATGATTTTATTGTGCCTTATAGTAATTGTGTTTTGATATTGCACTGAGATAGTTGTTATCTATACTCACGTTGTGTGAATGTTTCTGTAGGGACTCATAGACGTGGGGAGCGTGAGTCATGATTTCCGCTGCGAGGAGAACCACTGCATAGGGGTTATCTTGGAGTAGGTTGATACTTGTACATGTGATGTATAGTAGGTTAGGGTTTTGTAAACCTTGTAACAATTTAACTAGTAAGATACTCTTAATCAGTGCATGTTTCTACTTAATTCAGACTCACATATGTATGTTACGTGATACATAATGGATTAAGTAACGAGGACCCCACAGTGGAGCTTCTTCATCTTCTCTATTTAGTGGGAAGAAGTCTTATAACCGGAAACAGGAGAGTCGAAAGGGCAGTGTACCGACCAACCGGGGGCCAATGCAAGTGAACAGAACAGGGGAAACAAGATGTGATAATTGTGGAGGGCCACACTTATCAAACAACTGCCCAGCTTGTTTCAGTTGTGGCAAGATGGGCCATATTTCTCGGTATTGCCCCAGCCGGAGAGGACAGTCGGATTTCAGGATGAATAGGCCGAGATTTGATAATAGGACAGTGCAACAGAGGCATCATATGATGCCTCGACCATCGGGAGGACAGACAGTGGGACCGCCTCAGGGACAAGTATATGCACTGACCAGAGAGCAGGCCGAGGCTGCCCCAGAGGAGGTAATTGCTGGTACGTGCCATTTATTTACGTACCTTGCTTTTATTATGATAGACACAGGTGCTTCCCATTCTTTTATATCTACTGATTTTGTGGAGAGACACCGTATGTGCCCGTCTCTGTTGCCCACACCTCTTATGGTCTCGACACCCACCGGAAGGAATGTGATTGCGGATCGACTACTACCTGACTGCCTCATTTATTTTGAGGACAATGATTTGAAGACTGATCTGATTGTACTAAAATGTCAAGGTTACTGGAACGTGGCCATACGGGTTACCTTATCTATGCCGTTGATATAGCGGAAAAGAAGAAAGAAATGAGGATTGAGGAAATACCGGTGGTTGCGGAATTTACCGATGTATTCCCGGATGAGATTCCAGGGTTTCCGCCGAGTAGAGATGTCGAATTTAGGATTGAGTTATTACCGGGGACTTCTGCTATTTCTCATGCCCCTTATAGAATAGCGCCGCGGAACTGAGGGAACTGAAGGTGCAATTACAAGAACTCCTTGATAAGGGATGTTGAGATATGCCCTAAGACAACTCATTAGATGATTGTTTATGACATACAATGTATTATGGTTTTATTAATGGCAATTTATTATTATATATTAATCGAGTATCTGTGTAATATCAATTAATATATAAGTTAATGTCCTTAGAATAATATTGTATTGTTCTTAAAGATTGTCCCTAGTCAAGTATTATCATGAATCGGGATAATGATAATGCATTGAGACTAGTATGTTTTGATTGATGAATTGTTCATAGATATGAGATATCAAATCAACACATGGGTGCATGTTAGAGAACGATGTACTGGACAGACCCACCATGAGAATGCTACATGGATAGTTACATGAACGTCATAAGCAATTCTCATAGTGATAATAATGTATGTAATCATTACGACTTGAGATCACCAGAGATCCCAACATAATGAGTCATGTATCTTGATATTGTCAAACGTTGCCAGTAACAGGGTAAACTATAAAGACAATCATTGGATACACAACGAATTATGTAGAGGGATATTGAGTGATCAAGATAGGATTTGTCCCTCCTATATAACAGAAGAAGTGTTTGGGCCCTTGATCAAGTAAGACTAAAATGCATGGCCATGCTCGAATGAGTCGATATGTGATATCGAGCTTATTCGTTTATTCTAGTTCTACTTGGGGATCAAGAAATAAAAGATTGAATATACGAGTATGACTATTCCATGACTCGTGTTCAATCTAAACACATTGGACAAAGGGATTAAGTTACATGGTTAATATTATCACAGTCCATAGGTTATGTCGAGTCAATGCCATTCTTGTAATTTGGGTAGCCTTGATGTGTTGCTAGATACCGCTCATTGCTTGTGACATAAAATTAGATTTTATGTCACTGCCAACATTGCAAATCCTATCGGGTCGCACAAAAGATTAAATCAATAAAGGGATATAAAATTCATTGGATGAATTAATTAATTAAGAAGAGTCTTAATTACAAATATTAGATATATGGATTTAATTAAGGTATTGGGTTTGGGCCAATGAGGCTTTTTTAAAGCCTTTAATTAAATCTAATATATAATAAACTAACAAGGTTTTGAGATGGAATTAAGAGTTAATTAATTCTTATAACCTAAAAAGCCACCAACGCCGCTGCCACTCTCACCCTCGATCTCACGGCCGCCGCCGTCGTGAATAGGAGTGATTACGACCGTCGTCGATCGGTTTTGAACCGTGGTTTTTGTTTCGGTTTAAGAACGAGTCTAGCAACTTGTTCTTGAACACCCCTTTCGATTTGATCGTGTGGATACCGTAGAGACAAAGGTGCAAATGAGGAATCTGCTTCAAACAAGCTACAAGGGTATGATTCTATTCAATCTCGATATGATTACTTTGTATAGGTCCTTGGTAAGAATCCAGTTTTTATTTTCCGTTGCGTATTGCTTGATCGGATTCCTAACAAGGGCTATATACGTCCGAGTGTATCACCTTGGGGTACGCCGGTCCTGTTTGTCAAGAAGAAGGACGGTTAGATGCGGTTGTGCATCGATTACCGACAGTTGAACAAAGCGACAGTTAAAAACAAGTACCCTCTTCCACGGATTGATGATCTGTTTGATCAGTTGCAGGGCACGAGACTCTATTCTAAGATTGACTTGAGGTCTGGTTATCATCAGATTCAGGTTAGAGAGGAAGATGTATAGAAGACAGCATTTCAGACTCGGTATGGACATTACGAGTTCTTGGTTATGCCGTTCGGCGTGACGAATGCCCCGGCTGTCTTTATGGTTCTGATGAATCTGGTGTTCCAGCAATATCTTGACCAGTTCGTCATTGTGTTCATTGATGATATACTTATCTATTCTCGGAGTGACGAGGAACACGTGAGTCATTTGCGGACGGTGCTCCAGATCCTCGGAGATAATCAGCTGTTTGCCAAGGTGAGCAAATGTGAATTCTGGTTGAGCAGCGTGGTATTTCTCGGTCACGTCATCTCTAGGGACGGGATATCAGTGGATCCCAGGAAGGTAGAGGCAGTGATGGAATGGTCTACGCCTACTTCAGTGCCCGAGATACAGAGTTTTCTTGGTTTGGCCGCATATTACCGTCGTTTCGTCAAGGGATTCTCGAAGATTGCCAAGCCACTGACGCAGTTGACTCAAAAGGGAGTTCCATTTTATTGGTCTGAGGCTTGTGAACAGAGTTTCCAGGAGTTGAAGCATAGATTGACATCAGCACCAGTGTTGGTGATTCCCACAGAGAACAAGAGATTCATTCTATATACTGATGCATCACTTCAGGGCTTAGGATGTGTGCTGATGCAAGACAAGCATGTGGTAGCTTATGCATCGAGACAGTTAAATCCGCATGAGACTAGGTATCCAGTTCATGATTTGGAACTGGCGGCTATTGTATTTGCCCTGAAGATTTGGCGGCACTACTTGTATGATACTTCGTTTACCATTTATACAGACCACAAGAGCCTAATGTTTCTCTTTACTCAGGCAGAGCTGAATATGAGACAGAGGAGATGGATGGACTTACTCAAAGACTGTGATTGTGAGATAGAGTACCATCCTGGGAAAGCTAACTTGACAGCAGACGCCTTGAGCCGGAAAGTGAGGTGTACTGCTGAGGATGTCATGCAATTATCATCCATGATGACCTCCTACTGTTATCTGGGCTATGACTATGATGTGGTTGCGTCGCCTGTACGTGTCTCGACCTTATTAGCTGAGCCAGATATCTATGAGAGTATCAGGAGAGCTCAGAGATCAGACGAGGAGATACGGAGATGGTTATCATTGGTACGTCTTGGTCAGTCATCGAAGTTCAGGGTGGCTGAAGACGGTTCCTTGTGGCTCGGTAACCGTTGTGTAGTTCCGAGTACGCCGGAGTTGCGTCAAGGAATCCTACAGCGGGCTCATAGCAGCAGGCTTAGTATCCACCCAGGAGGGAGGAAAATGTATAAGCATCTATGTGATCAATTTTGGTGGAAACAGATGAAGCGTGACGTCATTACTTTTGTCAAGAGGTGTTTAATCTGTCAGCAGGTTAAGGCAGAGAGGCAGAGACCTGGTGGTGAGTTGAAGAGCTTAGAGATACCAAAATGGAAGTGGGAACACATATCCATGGACTTTTTGACCCACTTGCCGATGACTGCTTCGGGTTTTGATGCCATTTGGGTGATTGTAGACAGACTGACCAAAGTGGCTCACTTCATTCCCTATAGTATGACCTTCACCTATTTGAGGATGGTCAGATATATATTCGAGATGTGGTAAGATTGCATGGGATCCCTATTTCTATACTGTCTGATCGAGATCCACGATTCACATCTCATTTTTGGGAGGGTCTTCAATCAGCCTTGGGAACTGAGGTTAGGCTGAGCACTGCATATCATCCCCAAACGGATAGCTAGACCGAGCGTACTATCCAAACGCTCGAGGACATGTGTACTGGAGTTTGATACTTCATGGCAAGATTCAGTGGCCTTGGTAGAGTTCTCATATAACAATAGCTACCATGCAAGCATTCAGATGGCTCCTTTTGAGGCCCTTTATGGCAGACGATGTCGATCACCCTTATGTTGGGACGACTTGGACCGTAAATCGGTCGGAGGACCAGAATTAGTTCGGGAAATGGAAGAGAAGGTAAAGGTGATAAGACAAAAAATGAGAACAACCCAGGACAGACAGGCAGCTTATGCTAATAAACGGCGGCGACCATTAGAATTTCAGTTGGGAGATAAGGTCTTTTTGAAGATCTCACCTTTTAGAGGTGTTGTGATTTGGAATGCGCGGGAAACTGTCTCCGAGATATGTTGGGCCATACGAGATCTTGCAGCGCATTGGCACCTTAGCTTACCGACTGACCTTGCCACCTTCTTTGTCTGGTATACATGATGTGTTCCATGTGTCTATGTTACGGCAGTATGAGCCGTACCCGTCACATGTGTTGCAGCCTTCTGAGGTTCAGTTAGAATCCGATGTATCTTATGTGGAACGGCCTGTTAGAATTCTGGATCAAGCAGACCGCAGACTTCGGAACAAAGTGATAACTATGATTAAAGTTCACTGGGATCGCAAGGGTGTCGAGGAGGCCACGTGGGAGACGGAGCAACATATGATGCAGTACTATCCGGAACTATTTTCTGGTATGTGGTTTATGTTTTGTTTCGTTTTGGTAAGTGCATGCTGATTTCGAGAGCGAAATCTTATAAATAGGGGAGTATTGTGATGTCCCCAAAATGATTATGTGCAATTGAGCATTAATTATGTTATGTAAGGATTATGGTATTAATTTATTCGTGTTGAATTAATAATAATGGGAAATGCTTAGTCATACGATGGTCATTACCTAGTAATGCATTTCATGGTGCATGTGATGCATGTTGGGAATTTGAGTTATGGCATGATCATTTGGGGTGGGTGTTGATTGTTTTGGTAAGACATGTTTAATTGGAGATTTGATGCACTTTATTCGAGTAAGTGCTATAAAATATCATGTAGGGATATTTTAATACATCATTCTAATTACCGGTACACATTTAAACATGTATACCATGCTATTCCTACTACACTCATTAACCCCCACCACACAACCCATACCCTTTCACCCATACCCCTTACACTCATTCAACACTCAACCTCCCACCACTCATTCCCTACCACTTTCTTCCCCATTTTCGTCCAACTTCAGTTCGGCAAAGAGTAGATGAAGACTTGCTTCCATATTGCTTAAAACCTTGCAAAAGTTGGAGCAAAAAAGGGTAAGGAACCATGTCATGTAATGGTGAATGTTTTGGTTGAGTTTAGATAAATGGTTGAGTGGAAATGGCATGTGTTGTAGCTTTTTGTTGAGAATATTGTTTTGTGTAGTTACATGGTACTATAATGGTGTATTTTGTGTGTTGCGTTGTTGGGGTATGATGGTTTGTGGTATGTTTTATGGTAGCATTAGGATGGTGCTCGAAAATGGTGGTTTTTCGCGATAACAGACATCAACGATCGATCGGCGCGTTTTCCCCGATCGATCGCGAGCACCAGAGTGCGAGGCAGAGACCTTCGGCGATCGATCGCGAGTTTGCACGATCGATCGGCGAAGTCAGCGATCGATCGCGGAATGGTGAATTTTGGGCATTGAGGCAGTAGAATCTCGCGATCGATCGGGGCCCATTGGCGATCGATCGCGAGAAGCCAAATTTTGTGTTTTGATTATTTATTTTGGGATTTTTGGTATTGGGCTATTATTGGCTTCTAATATTTGTTTGTGTGATTGTGTAGAACAATCCGAGGTGGCAACACAGCCAAGGAAGTAAAGTCCTACCACATCCTACTTTTGGAAAGGTACGTAGAAGACGTACGGGCACCCAATGGTAATATGTATTTTGTATACTTATTGGTATGTGCATTGAGGATGCAAGTATATATTAAATTGTGCATTGTGAATGCAAATACATGTTGAATTACGCATTATGATTGCATATGTAGGGTCTTCCTACCTTAACAGTACTAGAATTACATAAAATGAACTAAACATGAATTAACGACATCTTAGAGTTCCGGTTGTTACGTGAGCTAACAGGATTACAGGCCAAAAATAAACTTCAAAAAGTATCAGTTACATTCACATAAACGAATGCTAACATTTTAGATTTATACTACTCCTAGAGTAGATACCAATCAAATCCTGAATCCTATGCATCCTTGTGCTCTTTTAGCTCACTGCCTCAACCCGACCCTTAGCCCTTCAGTCCAAAAGTGTACCTACAAGGACAGCCCATCATGAGCATGTACATCATTACTTAACATCATAAGATAATGGTATATGAATAAATGCATGAAATAACAGTTAACATGTATTTCCTGGTTAATCGCATTAACCCACTTTCGTTGTCCCTGTTTCAAATATTCATGCATATAATCATTAAATCTTGACATAAATGATTAACATCATACTTCACTTATATGCCCATAATCAACAATGTTAGTTAGAAATGGGAATGTTCGGGTCCTGTTATGTCAGCGGCATAATTGGCCCCCTCGATCGACATATAGCGGTACTGTGATACCCCCCGCTACACTTTGATAGCGGATGTATCTCCTCGCTAGCTATGTCAGCGGTAAGTACCTTCCTCGCTTGCCGATAACAACCACCGGAACACTCTACCATTCCCAATAAAATAGTTTAACATACATCATCATCATCATCATATCGTCTCTACTTATCATAGACATCATAACATCTTTACTTATCATAAACATCATAGCATCATCATATTACATAATTACTTATACAATCATTGCATAGTCATAGTGTAGAAGTGTGTTTTACCGTCCGATGCCCATACGTCTCTTACGTACCTTAATCTCAAAAGTGGAGAAGTTGAAGAACTTTATCCCCTTGAGGTTGTTGGTACCTGGGATGGTTCTACACAACCATACAAATCAATATTAGAAGCCAAATATAGTCCAAATACCAAAAATCCAACAAAAACATCATTTCTTACTATTCAGCAGCTGGCGATCGATCGCTGCATCGAGGCAATCGATTGCCAGACTTCACTGGATCGAGGCTATCGATCGCGCCATTTATGGCGATCGATCGCCTACGTTCAATTTTTGCTACTGGTCTTCGGCGATCAATCGCTGCGTTTGTAGCGATCGATCACCACCTGCTGTGTGCGCGATTTCTCCAGAATTACCAAGCACCTCATTTCATACCATCCAAACTTCAACACAAAACATATAACATGCTTGAACAAACATGCTAAGGGCTAAATAATACTACCATGAATGTATTCAAATCAAAGTTCCACCCAAACTTAAACCCACATACATCAAAATCGCCCAACTCTATCAGTACTCACCCAAGCTCTCTGAAAAAAACAGAGTATCATAATTTTTCCAGAATTTTCGAGCACCTCTTTTCATACCAACAAATCCACCCAATAAAACATGCATCATGCTCAAGTAAACATGCTAATAGCTTCATAATAACACTATGTAGGTACTTAAATCGAAGGTTTAACAAAACCTAAGCTAGCATGCATCATATTTTCCCCACAAAGTTCAAACCCATTCAATATTTAAGAAAAATCAGAACAAGAACATCTTACCCCCTTTTTCCCACAAGAATTCCTCACTTATTCCACAACTTAAATCCTCACTTCCAGCAGCTAGGAGGACGATTTTTGTTGCAGAAGAAAAGGGAAGAGAGAGGAGAATGATAGGGAGAAGGAGGGATGGATTGGTGATATGATGGGGTATGGGTTGGACCAAGTGGGGGAGGAGAGGTGGCCGAATTGGGGGTGGGGTGGTGTGGGTTGGGGTGTCATGTGGTGTTTAATTATGTCCCGGTATTTAGTATGATGTATTAAAATATCCTCACGCGATATTTCATAACATTACTTAATTAATACATCCCTTAAAACACCTAACATGCCCCCTAAATCATATCATCATAACATAAATATAATCCACAATTTAAAGGTACCACAACCCTTAAACATATCATAACCGTGAATGATAGCACATAACATATAAACATTTCGGGGGTATTACATTACTCCCCTACTTATAAGATTTCGTCCTCGAAATCCACATGCATTCACTATATCGAAACTAAACATAAAAACATACCAGAGAATAGTTCCGGATAGTGCTGCACCATATGTCGTTCCGTCTCCCACGTAGCCTCCTCGACACCCCGACGATCCCACTGAACTTTGACCATCGGTATAATCTTGCTTCGTAATCTGTGATCCTCTCGATCTAGAATTCTGATTGGTCGTTCTACGTAGGATACATCTGAGTCCAACTGTACTTCAGTAGGCTGTAATACATGAGACGGGTCTGGCTCATACTTCCGTAACATAGAGACGTGAAAAACATCATGTATGCTAGATAAGGATGGCGGTAGAGCCAAACGGTAGGCCAATGTACCGATACACTGTAATACCCCCGAGATGTTATATGATTATGTGCTACGATGATGATTTACGATGTGTTTAAGAGGGTTGTGGTACTTTAATTGGGGGTTATAATTATGATATGATGATATGGTTTAGGGAGCATGTTAGGTGTTTTTAATTGTTGTATTGATGTAGTAAAATTATAAAATATCAAGGGTAGATATTTTTATACATCGTATGAAATACCGCGACACAATTAAACACCACATGGCACCCCAACCTCACCACCCCCCCAATCAATCAGCAACCCCCACTTGCCAACCCCTTTCCCCAACCCATACCTCATCCTCCTCTCCCACCACTCCACCTCCAACCACATGCTCTTCTCATTCTTTTCCCTCCAAAAAATCATCCTACTAAGCTTCAGTAGGAGGAGGAAAAACCTTGGTAAAAAGGTGTACAAATCCTTGCAAAAAGAGGAGCAAAAAGAGAGGGGTAAGTTGGTACCCTGTTTTGTGGGTTTTTGGTTGAGTTTGGGTTTAGTAGTGATGCTTTTTATACATGCTAGTGTAGGTATGAACGAAACCTTGGTATGTATGTTTACATGGAAGTATTATGAAGTTCCTAGCATGTTTGTTCGAGCATATTACTTACGTTATGTGTTGGTTTTCTTGTTATGAAAGTAAGTGCTCGAAATTCTGGGCAAGGAAGAACATGCTCTGTTTCCTATATAAGTTGGTTGAGGCTGAAGATTTTGATGAGGTTATGTTGCATGCTAGCTTAGGTTTTGTTGAACCTTGAATTTAAGTGCTTACATAGAAGTGTTATGAAGCCCCTAGCATGTTTATTTGAACATGTTACATGCTTTATGTGTTAGAATTCTTGTTATGAAAAGTGGTGCTCGAAAATCTGGGTAAAAACTATGATGCCCTGTTTTTGGAAAGATTGGGTGAGTACTGATAAAGTTGGGCAATTTTAATGCATGTCGGTTTAAGGTTTGAGTGGGACTTTAATTTGAATACATGCATGGAAGTGTAATGAAGCTATTGATATGCTTGTTCAGGCATTTTACGTATGTTATGAAGTAGTTTGAAGTGCATGAAATGAAGTGTTCGATATTCTGAAAAATCTCGCATGAATAAGAACGACCGATCGATCGGTGATGAACACCGATCGATCGGCGCAAATGCCGTAGCAAAAGAATGAAACTGATGAACAGTTAGCGATCGATCGGTAGGGGAGACCGATCGATCGGTAGTCACTGTTCATGTGTTATAAAATTTTATATTTATTTTTTTTAGGAAATTGATTACGATTCTCGTATCGGTGCCTAATATTGTATTATGTGGTTGTGTAGAGCCATCCCAGGTACCAGCACAATCAAGGAGATAAGTCTGTTGACTCCTCCTCCTTTTGAAAAGGTACGTAAGAGACGTACGGGCATCGGACGGTAAAACACATCCCTACACTATGACTATGCATTTATCGCATGAATATATACGATGAAATTATGATGTTTATACGATGTTTATATGATGATGTTTATACGATGTTTATATAATGATGTGATACGATGTTATTATGTGGTAAGATGCCACAGGGTAAGATGCCCCACATGGTAAGAGGCCATGCGATGTTTATTTGTGGTAAGATGCCACGGGGTAAGATGCCCCACATGGTAAGAGGCCATGTGATGTTTATTTGTGGTAAGATGCCACGGGGTAAGATGCCCCACATGGTAAGAGGCCATGCGATGTTTATTTGTGGTAAGATGCCACGGGGTAAGATGCCCCACATGGTAAGAGGCCATGCGATGTTTATAATGTGGTAAGATGCCACAGGGTAAGATGCTCATATGCATGATTATGAATCAGGAACAACAACAAGAAGGTAACGAATAACCAGCATGTTCACTTAACTAAGATGTCGTACATTTACTGTTATATTTTGTTATGATGTTATAAGATGATGATGCTATAAGATGATGATGCTATAAGATGATGATGTTAAAAGATGATGATATTTATAAAATGATTATGCTCATATGATGATGATGTTATAAGATGATGATATTTATAAGACGATGATGCTTATATGATGATGATGTTATAAGATGATGATATTTACAAGATGATGATGTTATAAGATGATGATATTTATAAGATGATGATTTTAATCATTCATGTCAAGAATTAATGATTTTTATGCATGGCTATGAAACAGGGGCAACCAAAGAGGGTTAATGCGATTAACCAGGAAGTATACGTTACCAATTGTTTTCATGCATTTATTTATATGCCATTGCCTTAAGTAACGATGTACATGCTCATGATGGGTTGTTCCTGTAGGTACACTGTTGGACTAAGGGTCGGGTTGAGGCAGTAAGCTACGAGGAACACAGGAACGTATAGGATTCAGCTTCTGTTTAGTATCTACTCTAGGAGTAGTATAAATCTAGCATGTTAACATTCATTATGGGAATGTAACTAATAAGCTTTGAAGTTTTATTTTGGCCTGAAATTCTGTTGGCTCATGTAACAACCAGAGCCCTAAGATGTTATTAATGCATGATTAGTCCTTCTTATGTCTATTAATCACTGTTAAGGTGGGAAGACCCCACATACACTGCAATACTTCATACGGCCCAACATACCTCGGAGATAACTTCCCCCGCATCCCAAACCGAACCACACCCCTGAAGGGTGAAATCTTCAAGAAGACCTTGTCTCCTAACTGGAATTCTAGCGGTCGTCGTCGCTTATTGGCATAGGCTGCTTACCTATCCTGGGCCGCTCTCATCTTCTGACGTATCAACTTAACCTTCTCTTCCATATCCTTGATCATATCCGGTCCTCCGACCGCTTCGCTAGTCAAGTCCTCCCAACACAGCGGTGACCTACAGCGTCGTCCGTAAAGAGCTTCAAAAGGGGCCATTTGAATGCTCGCCTGATAGCTGTTATTATAGGAGAACTCCACCAGTGCCACTGAATCCTGCCACGGAGTATCAAACTCCAAAACACATGCCCTCAACATGTCTTCGAGCGTCTGAATGGTACGCTCTGTCTGGCCGTCTGTCTGAGGGTGATAAGCTGTACTCAGTCTCACCTCTGTGCCCAAAGCTGTCTGGAGACCCTCCCAGAAATGTGAAGTAAACCTTGGGTCTCTGTCAGACACAACCGAGACTGGAACCCCATGCAACCTCATCACATCCCGTATATATAATTGGGCCATCTTTAGGTATGTGAAAGACATACAGTATGGGATGAAGTGAGTCACCTTCGTCAGCCTATCTACAATCACCCAGATCGCATCAAATCCTGAGGCCGTCCTTGGCAAGTGGGTCACGAAGTCCATAGATATGTGCTCCCACTTCCACTTAGGTACCTCTAAGCTCTTCAGCTCGCCACCAAGCCTCTACCTTTCTGCCTTTACCTGCTGGCAGATCAAACATCTTTTGACAAAAGTTATAACATCACGCTTCATGCGTCTCCACCAGAACTGACCACTTAGGTCCTTATACATTTTTCTTCCTCCTGGGTGGATACTGAAATGGCTACTGTGAGCTCGCTCTAAGATTCCTTTACGCAACTCCGGCGTATTTGGGACTACCCAGCGGTTGCCCAGTCTCAAGGAATCATCCTCAGCTACTCTGAACTTTGATGGCTGACCCTGAAGCACAAATAATGACCACCTCTGAACCTCATCATCCGACCTCTGGGCTTTCCTGATAGCCTCAATGTAAGGACCCCATATACTTAACCCTTGATTAGTGTATTAATCATTATGTGTGGCACATGCTTTCAATAAAATTATTCGGGAAACTCAGATGATACATTACCATTGAATGGCAATTACAAAGTTTTCTTTAACATACAGTGTTATAAGCTCATCATCCTAACAACAACAGACTCATAGGGTTCGCCCATTACACCACTTTTTACATTGTGGACTTTTATAAAAATTTGGGCAGAGTCTCCCCATAAATAGAGCTATCCCGAAATAAAAGCACAACGCATAACATAATTCCCGGCCAGGGAAGACATAACACTCATCAGAATACAGCAATATCAAGTAAATTCCCAGCCAGGGAAGACACCACACATATGACAACAAAAGTGGGTTTCAACACCCACAATACACCAATGACTCTCATATCATTTAGCAATTCTACCTCTAATTGCATGCAACATAGAATGAAAGAGAGAGGCTCATGCCTTTATATACAACCCATATACAAGTATAATCTTGCTCACATGCAAGCATCATGAATATGTATATAACCCTCATGGGTATATAAGTACTCTATACGATACCGTGCTCCATCAAGCCCTGGTACCACGATCCTGGGAGTACATCCAATCAACAGCTCGAGCTCATCTCCAAAGCCATCGATGTACCTGTTCACCTGCCCCAACAGAGACAGCCCCCAACGGGGTGAGCATACAAATTCCACAATTTCATAATCATAATGACATAATACATAATTTACGAAAATATAAATATTGTGGAACATATGTGATACTTCCTGGATGGTATCATCCTCATCATAGCGTACCCCTGTAATAACCCTGTTCTCAAAACAGATAAATCATCAAATCCTGAATATGCAGTTAATCATCATATTGGTTAACCCTAGCCAGTTTCAATTTAACAACATTTCATAACATCTTTCTTTATCTAGCAATTATCATAATTCTAGATATCATATTGAGATTTCCTTAACTTCCGATACTAGTTAATCACTTCTCTGATTAACTACGTCTCTGTTCCTATTCATTACCAATAGGGAATAAAATACAGATATCCTAGATATCTAATCAAATACCACATTTTCATTTCTTACTTCAAGTAGCATCATACTATCGGTGTTTGCTCCGTAGCAACCACACTCCATCATTTGCTCGCTTCATAGCGGCACTAAGCATTTCACCATGTGAATCAACATAACGTAACCAAGTCCCGGCACCATCATAGTAAAACATTTCATGTATTTTAAATCATGCATCATACTTGTAAAAAAACATCATTTAAACTATGCTCGTACGCTAAACGTACCTTAAATCCTCGAAGTCCGAGCCAAACCTTGCTCGAGTTCCATGCCCCGAGGAACGATGTGCTAACACGATAAATAATTCACAATTATTTACGAACATGTAACCCATGCTCAAGCACATCCATAACCCTCAAAATATTGTCGACACAGACCAATTAAACATCTAAAAGACCCGGGGCAGAGTACATGCAGGGAGGGAAAACGAATGCGACATATCGAAAAATTGCTCAAGAACACCTTCAATAATTCGAACCCTAGCATCACAATTCGAACCCAACCAAGCATCATAAATCATCTAAAACATGTAATAAACGATCCCTAACATGAATCATCAACCCATAGCCAAAACCCCCAAAATTCGAAATCAAACCCTCACCAAATTAGGGCAAAATTCGAACCATAACAACTCGATTCGAACCTAATTAAGCATCATAATTCATTTAAACATGAATAAATCGAATAACAACAAGAATCGTCATCCTCATGCCAAAAACCCCCAAAATCGAACATAAACCCCTCAAACATCATGAAATTCGAACCAAACTCCACAAATTCGAACACAATCCTTACATTCGAACACAATACCTCCAAATTTAGCAGGGAATAACATGAGAGGGACGAAAAAGGGGTAAGGGAGGTTACCCATACGAAGATCGGAAAGAAATCGGACGAAAATCGAAGAACCTTAGAAAATTGGGGATCGGCGCTTTCCTGTAAAATCCGAACTCAAATCGCGACCAAACTTCGAATTGATGGTGTAGAAAGGACCGCCTGGACGGGACGAAGCCGGCGGCGGGTCGCACGCGCCGAACGGCGGCCGGACGGCGGCGGGCGGAGGCCTTTTGTGCGCGGGGGTCTGGGGCGACGGGAAGGGTTACGCGGGAAGGGAGAGAGAAAGATAAGGTGCTGAAATGGTTCCGACCATTAAAATCTCGGGCTCAACTGGTATTTATAGCAAAAATACCCCGAAATACTAATAGCCCCACAAATACATCATGATTCATTAAAAATCATCTGTTTTCAAAAATTCTCTCTCTAACTCAAAAACCCCCTACCGGTGCCCACACCAAGCACCCGAGATTCCGAGTCATACTAAAAGCCCAACTCACAGGTTTTCACCGAAATGAGAATACGATCTCAACCTCGGGATCCAACGATCCCAATTACTCAAATAGACGAGCCCAGAAGGCCCAACACCGGGATTAAACTCCATGTCGCCACGTAAAACATCTTTAGGGGTTATTAACACTCCGGGTGTGACATCCCCGAAATGGTTAATTGCTATTTGGCTCTAATTATGTTTACATGATTAATTATGTGGTAATTGATTATGTGTTGGGATTTATTTACCTTATGGAAATGCATGGTCATGTGGTAGGGTTGACCCGGGATTGCATTTTAGGGTGCATGTGGTGCATGTTGGGTAAATATTACTGGAAGCATGATTTATTTGCATTGGTTAGCAATTAATTGGAAATCATGTGTTTAATTGATATTTGGTGCATTTTGAGTAAATGCTTTGAAAATATCTTGTTGGGGTGTTTTATACACCATGGAATTAATTGGTATGCATTTGATTTAATAAAACCCACCCTTTTATTCCCAACTCTTATTTCACTTTACCAAATCATTTTCCAACACCCAAACCCTTCCCTCTTCTTCACATTTTCGAGCTCAAGCCTAGGGTTGAGGAGAAACCTTTCAAAAATCTTGATTTGTGGAGCATATTGGGTGATTTGAGATCCCCAAGAGGTATGGGTACCTCATGCTTTAATTTTGTGAGGTTTTGTTTGAGTTTGGTTTGGTTTTGAATGGTTTTAAAATGGGTTTTGTTGGGTTGTTGTGGGTTTGGTTAATGGTTGGATTTTTGGTTGTTTTAAGGTGCATTTTGGAAGTTTATGTTGTTATTTGAGTTGTTGGTTTGTTGGTTAAGAGTTGGAATGGGTTGGAATGGTTTTGAGATGCAAAAATGGTGGATTTTCGGGTAACAGAGGTCGGTGATCGATCGCCCTTTCCAGGCGATCGATCGCGCCCAGGCAGTAGGCTTTTCAAGCCTTTGGCGATCGATCGCCACTCTTGGGCGATCGATCGGCGGGTCTGGCGATCGATCGCGCCAGGGGTGGCGATCGATCGCCGAAGGGTGCAAAAATTTGGTACTCGGGCAGTAGGGTTTGGCGATCGATCGCCGTGATGGGCGATCGATCGCGAAGGCCAGAATTTTGTATTTTTGGATTTTTTTGTGGGATTTTTGGTATTGGACTATTATTGGGTTCTAATATTGGTATTTGTGAATATGTAGAACCAACCCAGGTGGCAACACAGCCAAGGCATTGAAGTCCTACCATATCCTACATTTTGGAAAGGTACGTAGTGGACGTACGAGCACCCAACGGTAACATGTATTTTATATACTCATTGTTTATGCATTGTGGATGCGAGTATATATGTGGTATTACATTGTGGATGCATATACATGTTGATTTATGCCATATGAGGTATTGCATTGTGGATGCATATACATGGTAATTTATGCATATTGATGATAGATGCATATTATGATTATTGGATGCACATCCCATGAGTCGTGGTCATCCTTTGATGATTTTAATGCTTGCCGCTTTTTGTATTGGTTCCGCTAAATGTGAAGCGAGGGGTGGGAGCGCCGCATGTCACATTTGAGCGTGGTTGTCATATGGGGCGAGGAAAGGGTATTTGCCGCTCTCTGTGAAGCGAGGGGTGGGAGCGCCGCATGTCCATTGTAGCGAGGTTATCCTATGCCGCCCATATGAATATAAGCGAGGGGCATTAAAATACACTGTGATGGACAGACTAGGGAATGGTGACCAATATGTGGTACAGTTGAGATGGTATATGATGTCATGACATGTTTTGGCCATTAAAAATAATCTGTTGATTATACTCATGAGTTATGGTACAGGGACAACCAAACGGGAAGCGTTTGAAATGCACGGGAAACAGGAAGTGTTTCATATTGATTATGCATTTACGCTTTATCTTCATATTGTGTTGAATATGAATGATTATTATTGCTCATGTTTGGGGGTTGTCCTTGTAGGTACCTTTTTGGCATGATAGCAAGCTTGAACAGGTTGAGGTGGTGAGCTTGTGAAGCATTCTTTTGAGGATTAAAGGACAGGATTATTTGGATAGTATCTACTCTAGGAGTAGTATAAAACTATAGATGAACATTCATTGATTGGAATGTAATTAATCCTTTTTGTAGTCCTTTATTTTGGCATGTAAATGCTTAAGCTCATAGACTCAGCTTGTTTACTCTACTCTGATCATTTATTTAGCGCTATTATGCCTTTATTCCGCACTTAAGGATTAGGGTCCTTACATTAGTGGTATCAGAGCCAGGTTAGAGAACCCGGGAACGAGTGAAGGGTAGCCTTAGCATGTTTGGCTAGGTGCTTACATTTGAAGCATGTTTATGCATGTGGTGCATATTGGTGTATATTTGGTTATACTAACATGCTTATATCACTCCTGTTATCTAACGACATGATTTATATATTGCTTTGGATTGTTGTTAACATTTGTGTTACAGCATGGCTGCTAATGAGGAAGTCGGAGATGTTGGGAGTGTAAATGCGAGTATTGGACAGGCTAATCCTCTACCTCCACCGGCTGTCGGGATGGAACCAATAGTTCAGTTATTGCTACCGGGTGAGATTAGCTTGACGCAGTTTCTGTCTTATCATCCGCCCCGGTTTGAGGGGACAGAGTCCGGAGAAGAGGCTGAAGAGTGGTTAGAAAGACTTGAGCAGATCTTTGTATCGGCTCCTTGTGCTGTGACGGCTTGGCTGAGGCTAGCGGAATTTCAATTAGCCAAGAAACCATTGATGTGGTGGAGGAGCACAGTGATGGAGATGAGAGCACTAGGTACTGTGATTGATTGGACGCTCTTCAGGACCAGGTTCTTGAACCGATACTTCTCCGCGGCAGCAAGACAGACAAAAGAGGATGAATTTACAAGTCTGAGGCAGGGGAACATGACAGTGGCAGACTATGCCACACAGTACTCATCACTACTGAGGTATGTCCCCCATATTGCCT
This sequence comes from Haberlea rhodopensis, assembly GCA_907163345.1. Taxonomy (NCBI): domain Eukaryota; kingdom Viridiplantae; phylum Streptophyta; class Magnoliopsida; order Lamiales; family Gesneriaceae; genus Haberlea; species Haberlea rhodopensis. The sequence goes on from CAJQUN010000032.1 coordinate 5,654,896, forward strand.
CTGATGGACGTGCCAAGATGAGAAATTTCATGAAAGGACTGCGACCGGAGCTCTATGACCGGGTTGTCATCAATAACCCAACTTCTTTTGATGATGCTCTCACAAGAGCGGAGCTTGCTGAGCTAGGAGTGGGAGCTTATGCCATGCCACCACCGGTACCGCAACAGAGGCAGACTAGTGACAGTTTGAGGCCTCGGGGTGAGCCATTTAAACCCCGTGGTGCCTCTTCATCTTCGCGGTATGGTGGAAAGAAATACTTTGGTCAGAAACAGGATGGCAAGAAGGGAAATTGGTCCGCCAGTCGAGGATCTTCACAGGGGGATAGGCCGGGAGAGCCGAGGTGCAACAATTGTGGAGGGCCACATTCTTCAAACAAGTGTCCTGCATGTTATGTCTGTGGCAAGATGGGCCACATTGCTCGGTATTGCCCCGCACGGGGAGGCCAGTCAGAGTATCAGGGCAACAGGCCAAGGTTTGAGGACAGGACAGTGCAGCAGAGGCAGCAGTTTGGGCCTCGTCCATCGGGAGGTCAGACAGTGGGACCACCCCAGGGACAAGTATATGCACTGACCAGGGAGCAGGCTCAGGCAGCTCCAGAGGAGGTGATTGCCGGTACGTGCCATTTATTTACGTACCCTGCTTTTGTTTTGATAGATACAGGTGCCTCCCATTCTTTTGTGTCTGTGGGATTTGTGGAAAGACACCATATGCGCACGTCTTCTTTGCCCACGCCTCTATTGGTCTCGACACCCACTGGAAGAAATGTTGTTGCTGATCAGTTTATGGTAGACTGCCTCATTTATTTTGAGGGCAACGAGTTGAGATCAGACTTGATTGTGCTGGGTATGTCAGACTTCGACTGCATCTTGGGTATAGATGTTCTGAACAGATATCAGGCAGTGGTAGATTGCCGGCAGAGGACAGTGAAGTTCAGACCTGAGTTGGGCAGTCAGTGGACTTTCTTTGGCAACGGGTCTCGTGCGAAGATTCCGTTGATTTCAGCGATCAAGATGTCTCAGCTGTTGGAACGTGGGCACACGGGCTATCTTATTTATGCCGTGGACACGTCTGGAAAGAGTAAAGAACTGAGGGTTAAGGATGTACCAGTTGTGGCAGAATTTGCTGATGTATTTCCAGAAGAGATCCCAGGATTTCCACCGGCCAGGGAAGTTGAATTTGGGATCGAGTTGTTGCCAGGGACATCCGCTATCTCTCGTGCACCTTATAGGATGGCACCGGCAGAGTTGAGAGAGTTGAAAGAGCAGTTGCAGGATCTCCTTGACAAGGGGTATATACGCCCGAGCGTGTCGCCATGGGGCGCACCAGTTCTCTTTGTGAAAAAGAAGGACGGTTCGATGCGGTTGTGTATCGACTACCGGCAGCTGAATAAGGCTACAGTGAAGAACAAGTATCCTCTCCCAAGGATAGACGACTTGTTTGATCAGTTGCAAGGTACCAGGGTGTATAGCAAGATTGATTTGAGGTCCGGGTATCATCAGATTCGGGTCAGAGAGGAAGATGTGCAGAAGACAGCATTCCGGACACGATACGGGCATTATGAGTTCTTAGTGATGCCGTTCGGTGTGACGAATGCTCCAGCAGTCTTCATGAGTCTGATGAACAGAGTGTTTCAGCAGTATCTTGATCAGTTCGTCATCGTGTTTATTGACGACATTCTTATCTACTCCCGGAGCGAGGAAGATCATGTGAAACACTTGAGGACAGTGCTTCAGATTCTCAGAGAGCATCAGTTGTATGCTAAGCTCAGTAAGTGCGAGTTTTGGCTGAGCAGTGTAGTGTTTCTGGGGCATGTCATTTCGAGCAGCGGGATATCAGTGGACCCCAAGAAGATTGAGGCTGTGATGGAGTGGGCTGCCCCCACTTCTGTGCCTGAGATCCGGAGTTTTCTTGGTCTGGCCGGGTATTATCGGCGCTTTGTTGAGGGCTTTTCGAAGATTGCCAAGCCGCTGACTCAGTTGACTCAGAAGGGTGTGCCTTTCTTTTGGTCAGAAGCTTGTGAGGAGAGCTTCCAGGAGTTGAAGCACCGGTTGACGACGGCGCCAGTGTTAGTGATCCCGACGGAGAACTCCAGATTTGTTCTGTATACTGATGCATCGCTTCAGGGCCTTGGGTGTGTTCTGATGCAAGATAAGCATGTGGTAGCTTATGCATCGAGGCAGTTGAAGCCGCATGAGACCAGATATCCAGTTCATGACTTGGAATTGGCGGCTATCATCTTTGCCCTGAAGATCTGGAGGCATTATTTATATGGTACTTCATTCACCATATACACGGATCACAAGAGCCTCAAGTTTTTATTCACTCAGGCAGAGCTGAACATGAGGCAGAGGAGATGGATGGACCTACTCAAGGACTATGATTGCGAGATTGAGTACCATCCCGGGAAAGCCAATTTGACAGCAGACACTTTGAGCCGGAAAGTGAGGAGTTCTGCTGAGGACGTCATCCATTTGTCGGCTATGATGACCTCCTATTGCCATCTCGGCTATGATTTTGATATCGATGCATCGCCAGTGTATGTCTCTACCTTATTAGCTGAGCCAGATATTTATGAGAACATCAGGAGAGCTCAGAGATCAGATGCTGAGGTTCAGAGATGGTTGTCTATAGTGCATCTTGGTCAGCCGACGAAGTTCAGAGTGGCCGACGACGGATCCTTGAGATTGGGTAACCGCTGGGTAGTTCCGAGTACGCCGGAGTTGCGTAAGGGGATCTTGGAACGAGCTCACAGTAGCAGACTTAGCATCCACCCAGGCGGGAAAAAGATGTACAGAGATCTGCGTGGTCAGTTTTGGTGGAAGAGAATGAAGTCTGATGTCGTCGCTTTTGTGAAGAAGTGTCTGATCTGCCAGCAGGTTAAGGCAGAGAGGCAGAGACCTGGCGGCGAATTGAGGAGCTTGGAGATACCGAAGTGGAAGTGGGAGCACATTTCCATGGACTTCGTGACTCATTTGCCGAGGAGTGCTTCAGGCTTCGATGCTATTTGGGTGATTGTGGACAGATTGACTAAGGTAGCCCACTTTATCCCCTATAGCATGACTTTCACATTTTTGAGGATGGCGCAGTTGTATATTAGAGATGTGGTGAGATTGCATGGGATCCCCGTTTCTATTGTGTCAGATCGAGATCCGCGATTCACATCTCACTTCTGGGAAGGCCTTCAGTCAGCTTTGGGAACTGAGGTCAGATTGAGCACTGCTTATCATCCTCAGACGGATGGCCAGACCGAGCGCACGATTCAGACGCTCGAGGACATGTTGAGAGCTTGCGTATTGGAGTTCGATGCCTCTTGGCAGGAGTCAGTGCCTTTGGTAGAGTTTTCGTATAACAATAGCTACCAGGCGAGTATTCAGATGGCTCCGTTTGAAGCTCTTTATGGCAGACGATGTAGATCACCCTTATGTTGGGATGATTTGGACAGTAGACCAGTCGGAGGACCTGAGTTGATCCGGGAAATGGAAGAGAAGATAAAGATTATAAGGCAGAAAATGAAAGCAGCCCAAGACAGACAGGCAGCTTATGCAAATAAACGGCGGAGACCGTTGGAATTTCAGTTGGGAGATAAGGTCTTTTTGAAGATCTCGCCTTTCAGAGGCGTTGTGCGATTTGGGATGCGCGGGAAACTGTCTCCGAGGTATGTTGGACCGTACGAGATTTTACAGCGCATTGGCACCTTAGCTTACCGACTGGCTTTGCCGCCTTCTGTATCTGGTATACATGATGTGTTTCATGTATCGATGCTGCGGAAGTATGAGCCGGATCCGTCTCACGTGTTACAGCCTTCCGAAGTTCAGTTAGAGTCAGATATATCTTATGTGGAACGGCCTGTTAGAATTCTGGACAGAGCAGACCGTAGACTTCGGAACAAAGTGATACCGATGATCAAAGTTCAGTGGGATCGCAGGGGTGTCGAGGAGGCTACGTGGGAGACGGAACAGCATATGGTGCAGCACTACCCGGAACTATTCTCTGGTATGAGTTTATGTTTAGTTTCTGTTGGGGTAAGTGCATGTGATTTCGAGGACGAAATCTTATAAGTAGGGGAGTATTGTGACATCCCCGAAATGATTAATTGCTATTTGGCTCTAATTATGTTTACATGATTAATTATGTGGTAATTGATTATGTGTTGGGATTTATTTACCTTATGGAAATGCATGGTCATGTGGTAGGGTTGACCCGGGATTGCATTTTAGGGTGCATGTGGTGCATGTTGGGTAAATATTACTGGAAGCATGATTTATTGCATTGGTTAGCAATTAATTGGAAATCATGTGTTTAATTGATATTTGGTGCATTTTGAGTAAATGCTTTGAAAATATCTTGTTGGGGTGTTTTATACACCATGGAATTAATTGGTATGCATTTGATTTAATAAAACCCACCCTTTTATTCCCAACTCTTATTTCACTTTACCAAAATCATTTTCCAACACCCAAATCCTTCCCTCTTCTTCACATTTTCGAGCTCAAGCCTAGGGTTGAGGAGAAACCTTTCAAAAATCTTGATTTGTGGAGCATATTGGGTGATTTGAGATCCCCAAGAGGTATGGGTACCTCATGCTTTAATTTTGTGAGGTTTTGTTTGAGTTTGGTTTGGTTTTGAATGGTTTTAAAATGGGTTTTGTTGGGTTGTTGTGGGTTTGGTTAATGGTTGGATTTTTGGTTGTTTTAAGGTGCATTTTGGAAGTTTATGTTGTTATTTGAGTTGTTGGTTTGTTGGTTAAGAGTTGGAATGGGTTGGAATGGTTTTGAGATGCAAAAATGGTGGATTTTCGGGTAACAGAGGTCGGCGATCGATCGCCCTTTCCAGGCGATCGATCGCGCCCAGGCAGTAGGCTTTTCAAGCCTTTGGCGATCGATCGCCACTCTTGGGCGATCGATCGGCGGGTCTGGCGATCGATCGCGCCAGGGGTGGCGATCGATCGCCGAAGGGTGCAAAAATTTGGTACTCGGGCAGTAGGGTTTGGCGATCGATCGCCGTGATGGGCGATCGATCGCGAAGGCCAGAATTTTGTATTTTTGGATTTTTTTGTGGGATTTTTGGTATTGGACTATTATTGGGTTCTAATATTGGTATTTGTGAATATGTAGAACCAACCCAGGTGGCAACACAGCCAAGGCATTGAAGTCCTACCATATCCTACATTTTGGAAAGGTACGTAGTGGACGTACGAGCACCCAACGGTAACATGTATTTTATATACTCATTGTTTATGCATTGTGGATGCGAGTATATATGTGGTATTGCATTGTGGATGCATATACATGTTGATTTATGCCATATGAGGTATTGCATTGTGGATGCATATACATGGTAATTTATGCATATTGATGATAGATGCATATTATGATTATTGGATGCACATCCCATGAGTCGTGGTCATCCTTTGATGATTTTAATGCTTGCCGCTTTTTGTATTGGTTCCGCTAAATGTGAAGCGAGGGGTGGGAGCGCCGCATGTCACATTTGAGCGTGGTTGTCATATGGGGCGAGGAAAGGGTATTTGCCGCTCTCTGTGAAGCGAGGGGTGGGAGCGCCGCATGTCCATTGTAGCGAGGTTATCCTATGCCGCCCATATGAATATAAGCGAGGGGCATTAAAATACACTGTGATGGACAGACTAGGGAATGGTGACCAATATGTGGTACAGTTGAGATGGTATATGATGTCATGACATGTTTTGGCCATTAAAAATAATCTGTTGATTATACTCATGAGTTATGGTACAGGGACAACCAAACGGGAAGCGTTTGAAATGCACGGGAAACAGGAAGTGTTTCATATTGATTATGCATTTACGCTTTATCTTCATATTGTGTTGAATATGAATGATTATTATTGCTCATGTTTGGGGGTTGTCCTTGTAGGTACCTTTTTGGCATGATAGCAAGCTTGAACGGGTTGAGGTGGTGAGCTTGTGAAGCATTCTTTTGAGGATTAAAGGACATGATTATTTGGATAGTATCTACTCTAGGAGTAGTATAAAACTATAGATGAACATTCATTGATTGGAATGTAATTAATCCTTTTTGTAGTCCTTTATTTTGGCATGTAAATGCTTAAGCTCATAGACTCAGCTTGTTTACTCTACTCTGATCATTTATTTAGCGCTATTATGCCTTTATTCCGCACTTAAGGATTAGGGTCCTTACACCGGGATTAACATCCCTAATCTCAGGTCATCACAATATCCCCCACTAAAAGAATTTTGTCCTCGAAATTAGCACCGGTGTATCACATAACACCCAGGCTACACAACAACATGAAGCCAGAACCTCGATTCTTGACCATAACAGAATCGTATTAATAAACGCGAGGATACTTACCTCTCATCAAACTCTGAAACAGAGCGACATACCAAAACCAACATATCACCCAAGAGGCAAAACGTACCTCGATGCGGGTCATCCCAAAAGTCAGTCTCTCATGACTGCAAAACAACCTATACTTACGACTGTAGATCGGACAGTCATCCTTAGTTCTAATACCACTAGTAAGAACGCATCCTGAAAGACACCTCAACCGTGAGAACGTTGACCTCGTGTCAAACTCTGTAGTGGAATAGACTTCCAAATCCATCATAACGTCAAAGAGCGTTAGCACAACTCAACGCTAAAAAATCCAAAAGCAGTTAGTCAACTGAAACTGCGAGGATTCGAATCGCTCCCGATTCCATCGTAGATATCATTCGAAGACATCTCTATCATGACTCACGATGTCTAACATACATCGTTACGAGGGAAACACTAGTATTCCACGGTGTACACATACCAAACCTGGTTTCCACTTTCAAACCTCCTCTATCGAAGGGGCAGTCGCATCATTGCAACTCAAATTGGGCAACTCACGGCCACAAATTCACACAAAAGATATCTCATAAGATGTCCACCTCCGGATATCCCACGAACCACATCCTGGTCATAAATAAACAATCGAGACTCCTCAGAGTTTCAAATTTGAAAGGACATGCAATAAACCCAATGCATCCCAAATACATGGATTCCCAGACCGAATCAACGACGACTTGATGACTCTCTTGTTGGTACTTCAACATCATGAGCTGTCCCAGACAAATCTCACCAAGATTAAGCATAAACATATATATGTTTCAGTGAGGCATGCACAACCTCATCCTCCAATGACGTGGTGACTACTAGAGTCCATCACAATCCACATCGTATCACCTTACGATTTGCAAATCTTGGTTCCAACGAGCAGTATAACGGCTCTAGCAAGCCCATCATGGTGCTGCACACACGCGGCAGACAAACTAGTCGCTGCCTCACTAGGTTCACCTCAAACCTACCAATCAGATGGACGTTTCCGCACGGCATACCATACCACGGGAAGAAGAATTAATAGAGTAGTGGGTCTTTACCCAACATTCCTCCAATGCTGATATACCCTGGACACTCCAATGTCCCCATGTACTTAACATAACCTGATCCTACTTCCTTAGGACCCATCTTACACTCTCATGGGTGGTGTGAGCATGTCTACCACATGTCATATCAATAGAAAGCGAGTAATTCCTCCACGATTACTCCTGTCGTCAAAAACATGGCCAAAAAGCCATTCCAACGAGTATACCTCAAGGGTATCACCACTCGAAATATAATCACCCTAAACATAAGCAGCGGTACAATCACATGTACAGCGCATCCACCTATTCCTCGAGCAACCCGCTCGGTATAAGGGTCACGTCAATCAGTGACGCACACACCTCCTTGTGCCCGACACTGGCACCCAAGGCATACAACTGGAAACGTATACTCAACGCATTGTTCATCGTAACGATGATGCATGTCCAATAAGATATCTCCTACACCATCGTCATCGCCATCCCGTGACGACACATGCCCACTCATGGCATCTAAGGTATCGTCAACTAGTGACGATACATGTCAACAATGACATCTAAACAACCGAGTCAACTCGTGACGGTCCATGTACATCAACATATGTCATCCATCATCATGCTAGTAAAATAGTCATAATAAAACATGTATAACAACGCATGCCAGCTATAATAATGCTAAATAGAATAGCAATATCTCATACCTCATCGCTAACAAGATAGCGGCATACCTATCTTCGTCGCTCAATAATAATACGTAATCAGCACCCATCGCTCGAAGGTGGCAAAATCCCGTGCTGAATATATAGCGGCACAGTCCATCGCTATACAATCGACGGTATGATACCTCGTCATATAATAAGTGGCATGAAATCTCGCTATACACCTGAGCACGTCCACATAACAGCGGAAAGAGGCATCGCTATCAACATATCTGGTGGCACTAATCATCGCCAATCCTCATAGAAGAATGAGTCATCGTAAATCCACATAATAGCGGAATGGGGCATCGCTATTAACATATCCGGCGGCATAAACCATCGCCAATCCTCATAAAAGAGTGATTCATCGTAAAATAGCGGAATGAGGCATCGCTATCATCATATCCGGCGGCATAAATCATCGCCAATCTTCATAAAAGAGTGAGTCATCGTAAAATAGCGGAATGAGGCATCGCTATCATCATATCCGGCGGCGTAAATCATCGCCAATCCTCATAAAAGAGTGAGTCATCGTAAAATAGCGGAATGAGGCATCACTATCATCATAAACATCATCATAATCATCATATCCACATATATACTCACAACAAACTATGTTAATTAGAAATGGGACTGTCCCGGTTCCATTATGACAGCGGCACAATTGGCCCCCTCGCTCGACATAACACATCGTATGATACCCATCGCTACGCCTTGATAGCGGATGTATCTCTTTATTCAGCGGATGATACCCATCGCTACGCCTTGATAGCGGATGTACCCCATCGCTCAGCGGATGATACCCATCGCTACACCTTGATAGCGGATGTACCCCATCGCTCATCAGCGGATGATACCCATCGCTACACCATGATAGCGGATGTACCCCATCGCTCATCAGTTATGTGAGCGGCAAGACCTTCCTCGCTTGCCCATAATAACCACCGGACATTCAACCATTCTAAGTAACATAGTGAAACATACATTATCATCTTGTAACATCATCATCATATAAACATCATCATCTTATAGCATCATTATCTTAGAGATATAACAGTAAATGTACGAAATCATAGTTGAGTAAGCTTGCTGGTTATTCATTAACTTCTTTTCATTTTCCCTGGTTCATATTCATGCATATGAGCATCTTACCCTGTGGCATCTTACCACCTTATAAACATCATATCATTCTATAAACATCATATTAACATCATCATTACTTATCATAGTCGTCATCGTAAACATCATATCATCTTCATTTATCATAACATCATCTTAAACATCTTATCATTTTTATTCATTATACACATCATCATGGCATCGTAAATTCTTATGCAATCATAGTATGATCATAATATAGGAGTATGTCCTCTTACCATATGGGCATCTTACCCCGTGGCATCTTACCACATCATAACATCGTATCACATCATCATAAACTTACTTGTCATAAACATCGTCATCATAACATATTCGTCATAAACTTACTTATCAAAATCATCATCGAAACATCATCATCATAGTCATCATCATCATAACTTACTTATCATAATCATCATCATCATAACATTATCATCATAATCATCATCATCATAAACATCATAAATACTTATGCATTCAATGCATAGTCAGAGTTAGGAGTGTGTTACAGTCCGATGCCCGTACGCTTCTTACGTACCTTCCTTGCTTGAACATTACATGAACAAACGCATTAGTATATTCAATAATAATTGAGACCATACCGAAGTATTCCACTGTCGGTTGTCTACCAGTCTGTCCTCAGACAATACGTCATATCTTTCTTTTCCCTGATTTTCTTCCAAAATCAGATTCCTTGGCACGTAGCATATAGAGTGTTAGACATCACTATTAATGCCATCCTATCGTGTTCCACACGATTCCTGCAACCACAATGGTTAGCAATACCACTTTTCATAACATAAAAGCACATAAACAATTAGTCATGTCGTATAACATTAATGCCATCATGCATAAATATGTGCTATCAATAACTTCCTAGGCCCTCAACAGCCCCAATGAGCAACCACTGCTCTGATACCACTAATGTAAGGACCCCATATACTTAACCCTTGATTAGTGTATTAATCATTATGTGTGGCACATGCTTTCAATAAAATTATTCGGGAAACTCAGATGATAAATTACCATTGAATGGCAATTACAAAGTTTTCTTTAACATACAGTGTTATAAGCTCATCATCCTAACAACAACAGACTCATAGGGTTCGCCCATTACACCACTTTTTACATTGTGGACTTTTATAAAAATTTGGGCAGAGTCTCCCCATAAATAGAGCTATCCCGAAATAAAAGCACAACGCATAACATAATTCCCGGCCAGGGAAGACATAACACTCATCAGAATACAACAATATCAAGTAAATTCCCAGCCAGGGAAGACACCACACATATGACAACAAAAGTGGGTTTCAACACCCACAATACACCAATGACTCTCATATCATTTAGCAATTCTACCTCTAATTGCATGCAACATAGAATGAAAGAGAGAAAGGCTCATGCCTTTATATACAACCTATATACAAGTATAATCTTGCTCACATGCGAGCATCATGAATATGTATATAACCCTCATGAGTATATAAGTACTCTATACGATACCGTGCTCCATCAAGCCCTGGTACCACGATCCTGGGAGTACATCCAATCAACAGCTCGAGCTCATCTCCAAAGCCATCGATGTACCTGTTCACCTGCCCCAACAGAGACAGCCCCCAACGGGGTGAGCATACCAATTCCACAATTTCATAATCATAATGACATAATACATAATTTACGAAAATGTAAATATTGTGGAACATATGTGATACTTCCTGGATGGTATCATCCTCATCATAGCGTACCCCTGTAATAACCCTGTTCTCAAAACAGATAAATCATCAAATCCTGAATATGCAGTTAATCATCATATTGGTTAACCCTAGCCAGTTTCAATTTAACAACATTTCATAACATCTTTCTTTATCTAGCAATTATCATAATTCTAGATATCATATTGAGATTTCCTTAACTTCCGATACTAGTTAATCACTTCTCTGATTAACTACGTCTCTGTTCCTATTCATTACCAATAGGGAATAAAATACAGATATCCTAGATATCTAATCAAATACCACATTTTCATTTCTTACTTCAAGTAGCATCATATTATCGGTGTTTGCTCCGTAGCAACCACACTCCATCATTTGCTCGCTTCATAGCGGCACTAAGCATTTCACCATGTGAATCAACATAACGCAACCAAGTCCCGGCACCATCATAGTAAAACATTTCATGTATTTTAAATCATGCATCATACTTGTAAAAAAACATCATTTAAACTATGCTCGTACGCTAAACGTACCTTAAATCCTCGAAGTCCGAGCCAAACCTTGCTCGAGTTCCATGCCCCGAGGAACGATGTGCTAACACGATAAATAATTCACAATTATTTACGAACATGTAACCCATGCTCAAGCACATCCATAACCCTCAAAATATTGTCGACACACGACAATTAAACATCTAAAAGACCCGGGGCAGGGTACATGCAGGGAGGGAAAACGAATGCGATATATCGAAAAATTGCTCAAGAACACCTTCAATAATTCGAACCCTAGCATCACAATTCGAACCCAACCAAGCATCATAAATCATCTAAAACATATAATAAACGATCCCTAACATGAATCATCAACCCATAGCCAAAACCACCAAAATTCGAAATCAAACCCTCACCAAATTAGGGCAAAATTCGAACCATAACAACTCGATTCGAACCTAATTAAGCATCATAATTCATTTAAACATGAATAAATCGAATAACAACAAGAATCGTCATCCTCATGCCAAAAACCCCCAAAATCGAACATAAACCCCTCAAACATCATGAAATTCGAACCAAACTCCACAAATTCGAACACAATCCTTACATTCGAACACAATACCTCCAAATTTAGCAGGGAATAACATGAGAGGGACGAAAAAGGGGTAAGGGAGGTTACCCATACGAAGATCGGAAAGAAATCGGACGAAAATCGAAGAACCCTAGAAAATTGGGGATCGGCGCTTTCCTGTAAAATCCGAACTCAAATCGCGACCAAACTTCGAATTGATGGTGTAGAAAGGACCGCATGGACGGGACGAAGCCGGCGGCGGGTCGCACGCGCCGAACGGCGGCCGGACGGCGGCGGGCGGAGGCCTTTTGTGCGCGGGGGTCTGGGGCGACGGGAAGGGTTACGCGGGAAGGGAGACAGAAAGATAAGGTGCTGAAATCGTTCCGACCATTAAAATCTCGGGCTCAACTGGTATTTATAGCAAAAATCCCCCGAAATACTAATAGCCCCACAAATACATCATGATTCATTAAAAATAATCTGTTGATTATACTCATGAGTTATGGTACAGGGACAACCAAACGGGAAGCGTTTGAAATGCACGGGAAACAGGAAGTGTTTCATATTGATTATGCATTTACGCTTTATCTTCATATTGTGTTGAATATGAATGATTATTATTGCTCATGTTTGGGGGTTGTCCTTGTAGGTACCTTTTTGGCATGATAGCAAGCTTGAACGGGTTGAGGTGGTGAGCTTGTGAAGCATTCTTTTGAGGATTAAAGGACATGATTATTTGGATAGTATCTACTCTAGGAGTAGTATAAAACTATAGATGAACATTCATTGATTGGAATGTAATTAATCCTTTTTGTAGTCCTTTATTTTGGCATGTAAATGCTTAAGCTCATAGACTCAGCTTGTTTACTCTACTCTGATCATTTATTTAGCGCTATTATGCCTTTATTCCGCACTTAAGGATTAGGGTCCTTACACTGGGATTAACATCCCTAATCTCAGGTCATCACAATATCCCCCACTAAAAGAATTTTGTCCTCGAAATTAGCACCGGTGTATCACATAACAGCCAGGCTACACAACAACATGAAGCCAGAACCTCGATTCTTGACCATAACAGAATCGTATTAATAAACGCGAGGATACTTACCTCTCATCAAACTCTGAAACAGAGCGACATACCAAAACCAACATATCACCCAAGAGGCAAAACGTACCTCGATGCGGGTCATCCCAAAAGTCAGTCTCTCATGACTGCAAAACAACCTATACTTACGACTGTAGATCGGACAGTCATCCTTAGTTCTAATACCACTAGTAAGAACGCATCCTGAAAGACACCTCAACCGTGAGAACGTTGACCTCGTGTCAAACTCTGTAGTGGAATAGACTTCCAAATCCATCATAACGTCAAAGAGCGTCAGCACAACTCAACGCTAAAAAATCCAAAAGCAGTTAGTCAACTGAAACTGCGAGGATTCGAATCGCTCCCGATTCCATCGTAGATATCATTCGAAGACATCTCTATCATGACTCACGATGTCTAACATACATCGTTACGAGGGAAACACTAGTATTCCACGGTGTACACATACCAAACCTGGTTTCCACTTTCAAACCTCCTCTATCGAAGGGGCAGTCGCATCATTGCAACTCAAATTGGGCAACTCACGGCCACAAATTCACACAAAAGATATCTCATAAGATGTCCACCTCCGGATATCCCACGAACCACATCCTGGTCATAAATAAACAATCGAGACTCCTCAGAGTTTCAAATTTGAAAGGACATGCAATAAACCCAATGCATCCCAAATACATGGATTCCCAGACCGAATCAACGACGACTTGATGACTCTCTTGTTGGTACTTCAACATCATGAGCTGTCCCAGACAAATCTCACCAAGATTAAGCATAAACATATATATGTTTCAGTGAGGCATGCACAACCTCATCCTCCAATGACGTGGTGACTACTAGAGTCCATCACAATCCACATCGTATCACCTTACGATTTGCAAATCTTGGTTCCAACGAGCAGTATAACGGCTCTAGCAAGCCCATCATGGTGCTGCACACACGCGGCAGACAAACTAGTCGCTGCCTCACTAGGTTCACCTCAAACCTACCAATCAGATGGACGTTTCCGCACGGCATACCATACCACGGGAAGAAGAATTAATAGAGTAGTGGGTCTTTACCCAACATTCCTCCAATGCTGATATACCCTGGACACTCCAATGTCCCCATGTACTTAACATAACCTGATCCTACTTCCTTAGGACCCATCTTACACTCTCATGGGTGGTGTGAGCATGTCTACCACATGTCATATCAATAGAAAGCGAGTAATTCCTCCACGATTACTCCTGTCGTCAAAAACATGGCCAAAAAGCCATTCCAACGAGTATACCTCAAGGGTATCACCACTCGAAATATAATCACCCTAAACATAAGCAGCGGTACAATCACATGTACAGCGCATCCACCTATTCCTCGAGCAACCCGCTCGGTATAAGGGTCACGTCAATCAGTGACGCACACACCTCCTTGTGCCCGACACTGGCACCCAAGGCATACAACTGGAAACGTATACTCAACGCATTGTTCATCGTAACGATGATGCATGTCCAATAAGATATCTCCTACACCATCGTCATCGCCATCCCGTGACGACACATGCCCACTCATGGCATCTAAGGTATCGTCAACTAGTGACGATACATGTCAACAATGACATCTAAACAACCGAGTCAACTCGTGACGGTCCATGTACATCAACATATGTCATCCATCATCATGCTAGTAAAATAGTCATAATAAAACATGTATAACAACGCATGCCAGCTATAATAATGCTAAATAGAATAGCAATATCTCATACCTCATCGCTAACAAGATAGCGGCATACCTATCTTCGTCGCTCAATAATAATACGTAATCAGCACCCATCGCTCGAAGGTGGCAAAATCCTGTGCTGAATATATAGCGGCACAGTCCATCGCTATACAATCGACGGTATGATACCTCGTCATATAATAAGTGGCATGAAATCTCGCTATACACCTGAGCACGTCCACATAACAGCGGAAAGAGGCATCGCTATCAACATATCTGGTGGCACTAATCATCGCCAATCCTCATAGAAGAATGAGTCATCGTAAATCCACATAATAGCGGAATGGGGCATCGCTATTAACATATCCGGCGGCATAAACCATCGCCAATCCTCATAAAAGAGTGATTCATCGTAAAATAGCGGAATGAGGCATCGCTATCATCATATCCGGCGGCATAAATCATCGCCAATCTTCATAAAAGAGTGAGTCATCGTAAAATAGCGGAATGAGGCATCGCTATCATCATATCCGGCGGCGTAAATCATCGCCAATCCTCATAAAAGAGTGAGTCATCGTAAAATAGCGGAATGAGGCATCGCTATCATCATAAACATCATCATAATCATCATATCCACATATATACTCACAACAAACTATGTTAATTAGAAATGGGACTGTCCCGGTTCCATTATGACAGCGGCACAATTGGCCCCCTCGCTCGACATAACACATCGTATGATACCCATCGCTACGCCTTGATAGCGGATGTATCTCTTTATTCAGCGGATGATACCCATCGCTACGCCTTGATAGCGGATGTACCCCATCGCTCAGCGGATGATACCCATCGCTACACCTTGATAGCGGATGTACCCCATCGCTCATCAGCGGATGATACCCATCGCTACACCATGATAGCGGATGTACCCCATCGCTCATCAGTTATGTGAGCGGCAAGACCTTCCTCGCTTGCCCATAATAACCACCGGACATTCAACCATTCTAAGTAACATAGTGAAACATACATTATCATCTTGTAACATCATCATCATATAAACATCATCATCTTATAGCATCATTATCTTAGAGATATAACAGTAAATGTACGAAATCATAGTTGAGTAAGCTTGCTGGTTATTCATTAACTTCTTTTCATTTTCCCTGGTTCATATTCATGCATATGAGCATCTTACCCTGTGGCATCTTACCACCTTATAAACATCATATCATTCTATAAACATCATATTAACATCATCATTACTTATCATAGTCGTCATCGTAAACATCATATCATCTTCATTTATCATAACATCATCTTAAACATCTTATCATTTTTATTCATTATACACATCATCATGGCATAGTAAATTCTTATGCAATCATAGTATGATCATAATATAGGAGTATGTCCTCTTACCATATGGGCATCTTACCCCGTGGCATCTTACCACATCATAACATCGTATCACATCATCATAAACTTACTTGTCATAAACATCGTCATCATAACATATTCGTCATAAACTTACTTATCAAAATCATCATCGTAACATCATCATCATAGTCATCATCATCATAACTTACTTATCATAATCATCATCATCATAACATTATCATCATAATCATCATCATCATAAACATCATAAATACTTATGCATTCAATGCATAGTCAGAGTTAGGAGTGTGTTACAGTCCGATGCCCGTACGCTTCTTACGTACCTTCCTTGCTTGAACATTACATGAACAAACGCATTAGTATATTCAATAATAATTGAGACCATACCGAAGTATTCCACTGTCGGTTGTCTACCAGTCTGTCCTCAGACAATACGTCATATCTTTCTTTTCCCTGATTTTCTTCCAAAATCAGATTCCTTGGCACGTAGCATATAGAGTGTTAGACATCACTATTAATGCCATCCTATCGTGTTCCACACGATTCCTGCAACCACAATGGTTAGCAATACCACTTTACATAACATAAAAGCACATAAACAATTAGTCATGTCGTATAACATTAATGCCATCATGCATAAATATGTGCTATCAATAACTTCCTAGGCCCTCAACAGCCCCAATGAGCAACCACTGCTCTGATACCACTAATGTAAGGACCCCATATACTTAACCCTTGATTAGTGTATTAATCATTATGTGTGGCACATGCTTTCAATAAAATTATTCGGGAAACTCAGATGATACATTACCATTGAATGGCAATTACAAAGTTTTCTTTAACATACAGTGTTATAAGCTCATCATCCTAACAACAACAGACTCATAGGGTTCGCCCATTACACCACTTTTTACATTGTAGACTTTTATAAAAATTTGGGCAGAGTCTCCCCATAAATAGAGCTATCCCGAAATAAAAGCACAACGCATAACATAATTCCCGGCCAGGGAAGACATAACACTCATCAGAATACAACAATATCAAGTAAATTCCCAGCCAGGGAAGACACCACACATATGACAACAAAAGTGGGTTTCAACACCCACAATACACCAATGACTCTCATATCATTTAGCAATTCTACCTCTAATTGCATGCAACATAGAATGAAAGAGAGAAAGGCTCATGCCTTTATATACAACCTATATACAAGTATAATCTTGCTCACATGCGAGCATCATGAATATGTATATAACCCTCATGGGTATATAAGTACTCTATACGATACCGTGCTCCATCAAGCCCTGGTACCACGATCCTGGGAGTACATCCAATCAACAGCTCGAGCTCATCTCCAAAGCCATCGATGTACCTGTTCACCTGCCCCAACAGAGACAGCCCCCAACGGGGTGAGCATACCAATTCCACAATTTCATAATCATAATGACATAATACATAATTTACGAAAATGTAAATATTGTGGAACATATGTGATACTTCCTGGATGGTATCATCCTCATCATAGCGTACCCCTGTAATAACCCTGTTCTCAAAACAGATAAATCATCAAATCCTGAATATGCAGTTAATCATCATATTGGTTAACCCTAGCCAGTTTCAATTTAACAACATTTCATAACATCTTTCTTTATCTAGCAATTATCATAATTCTAGATATCATATTGAGATTTCCTTAACTTCCGATACTAGTTAATCACTTCTCTGATTAACTACGTCTCTGTTCCTATTCATTACCAATAGGGAATAAAATACAGATATCCTAGATATCTAATCAAATACCACATTTTCATTTCTTACTTCAAGTAGCATCATACTATCGGTGTTTGCTCCGTAGCAACCACACTCCATCATTTGCTCGCTTCATAGCGGCACTAAGCATTTCACCATGTGAATCAACATAACGTAACCAAGTCCCGGCACCATCATAGTAAAACATTTCATGTATTTTAAATCATGCATCATACTTGTAAAAAAACATCATTTAAACTATGCTCGTACGCTAAACGTACCTTAAATCCTCGAAGTCCGAGCCAAACCTTGCTCGAGTTCCATGCCCCGAGGAACGATGTGCTAACACGATAAATAATTCACAATTATTTACGAACATGTAACCCATGCTCAAGCACATCCATAACCCTCAAAATATTGTCGACACACGACAATTAAACATCTAAAAGACCCGGGGCAGGGTACATGCAGGGAGGGAAAACGAATGCGATATATCGAAAAATTGCTCAAGAACACCTTCAATAATTCGAACCCTAGCATCACAATTCGAACCCAACCAAGCATCATAAATCATCTAAAACATATAATAAACGATCCCTAACATGAATCATCAACCCATAGCCAAAACCACCAAAATTCGAAATCAAACCCTCACCAAATTAGGGCAAAATTCGAACCATAACAACTCGATTCGAACCTAATTAAGCATCATAATTCATTTAAACATGAATAAATCGAATAACAACAAGAATCGTCATCCTCATGCCAAAAACCCCCAAAATCGAACATAAACCCCTCAAACATCATGAAATTCGAACCAAACTCCACAAATTCGAACACAATCCTTACATTCGAACACAATACCTCCAAATTTAGCAGGGAATAACATGAGAGGGACGAAAAAGGGGTAAGGGAGGTTACCCATACGAAGATCGGAAAGAAATCGGACGAAAATCGAAGAACCCTAGAAAATTGGGGATCGGCGCTTTCCTGTAAAATCCGAACTCAAATCGCGACCAAACTTCGAATTGATGGTGTAGAAAGGACCGCATGGACGGGACGAAGCCGGCGGCGGGTCGCACGCGCCGAACGGCGGCCGGACGGCGGCGGGCGGAGGCCTTTTGTGCGCGGGGGTCTGGGGCGACGGGAAGGGTTACGCGGGAAGGGAGAGAGAAAGATAAGGTGCTGAAATCGTTCCGACCATTAAAATCTCGGGCTCAACTGGTATTTATAGCAAAAATCCCCCGAAATACTAATAGCCCCACAAATACATCATGATTCATTAAAAATCATCTGTTTTCAAAAATTCTCTCTCTAACTCAAAAACCCCCTACCGGTGCCCACACCAAGCACTCGAGATTCCGAGTCATACTAAAAGCCCAACTCACAGGTTTTCATCGAAATGAGAATACGATCTCAACCTCGGGATCCAACGATCCCAATTACTCAAATAGACGAGCCCAGAAGGCCCAACACCGCGATTAAACTCCATGTCGCCACGTAAAACAACTTTAGGGGTTATTAACACTCCGGGATTAACATCCCTAATCTCAGGTCATCACACTCAAATATGTCTGGCTCAGCCAATAAGGTCAACACTCGCACCTGCGATGTGTCCACATCAAAATCATAGCCCAGATGGCAACAACAAGTCATCATAGCTGATAAACTCATGGCATCCTCAGCAGTACTCTTCACCTTCCTACTTAAGGCGTCTGCTATCAAGTTTGCTTTACTAGGATGGTACTCAATTTCACAATCATAATCCTTGAGTAAATCCATCCATCTTCTTTGTCGCATATTCAATTCAGCCTGTGTGAAAAAAACTTCAGGCTCTTATGGTCTGAATAGTTGGTAAACGTCGTACCATACAGGTAATGCCTCCAGATCTTCAAGGCAAATATAATGGCTCCCAGCTCTAAATCATGGACTGGATACCTAGCCTCATGTGGCTTCAGCTGCCTCGATGCATAAGCCACTACATGCTTATCTTGCATCAACACACAGCCCAAACCCTGCAATGATGCATCTGTGTACAAGGCAAACCTCTTATTCTCAGAAGGAATCACCAATACAGGCGCCGTAGTCAAACGACGCTTCAGTTCTTGGAAGCTTTCCTCACAAGCTTCGAACCAATAGATCGGCACTCCTTTCTGAGTCAGCTGCGTCAGGGGTCTGGCAATCTTTGAGAAACCCTCGTCGAAACTTCGGTAATATCCTGCCAAGCCGAGGAAACTCCGTATCTCTGGTACAGAAGTGGGTGCAGCCCACTCCATCACAGCTTCAACCTTCTTGGGATCTACAGATATCCCGCTGCTAGATATAACATGTCTTAAGAACACCACACTGTCCAACCAGAACTCGCACTTGCTAAGCTTCGCATATAACTGATGATCCCTAAGGATCTGGAGTACTGTCCTCAAGTGCTTCACGTGTTCCTCTTCGGTCCGAGAGTAAATGAGTATATCGTCAATGAAAACAATGACAAACTGATCCAAATACTGTTGAAATACTCTGTTCATCAGGCTCATAAAAACAGCTGGGGCATTCGTCACCCCAAAAGGCATGACTAGGAATTCATAGTGCCCATATCTACTCCTGAAAGCTGTCTTCTGTACATCATCCTCTCGAACTCGAATCTGATGATACCCCGATCTCAGATCGATCTTACTGTAGAGCCTCGTACCCTGTAACTGGTCAAACAAATCATCGATCCTCGGAAGTGGATACTTATTCTTTACTGTGGCTTTGTTCAGTTGCTTGTAATCGATGCACAGACGCATCGAACCATCTTTCTTTTTGACAAATAGAACTGGTGCACCCCAGGGCGATACGCTAGGGCGTATGTAACCCTTATCAAGGAGCTCTTGCAACTGAACCTTCAACTCAATTAACTCCGCTGGTGCCATCCTATACGGGGCACGAGAAATGGCAGACGTCCCCAGTAGTAACTCAATCCCAAACTCGACCTCTCTCGTCGGTGAAAATCCGGGAATCTCTTCCGGAAAGACATCAGGAAACTCCGCCACTACGGGCACATCCTCGACTTTTAATTCTTTCCACTTTTCCGTAACATCGATAGCATAGATGAAATATCCCGTATGGCCTCGTTCCAATAACTGTGCCATCTTGATAGCAGATATCAACGGAATCTTTGGACGGGAACCGTCCCCATACTGGACTCCCAAATCAGATCTGAACCGGACAGTCCTCTGCCTGCAGTCTACAACTGCCTGATACCTATTCAGCACGTCGATGCCCACAATGCAATCGAAGTCTGACATTCCCAGAACAATCAAATCTGACCTTAGCTCGTTACCCTCAAAATAAATGAGGCCGTCATAGACAATCCGATCAGTAATCAAACTTCTCTCAGCGGGTGTCGAGACTACAAGAGGCATGGGCGACGGAGAAGTGCATATGTGGTGCCTTTCCACAAAACTCGTCGACACCAAAGAGTGTGACGCACCTGTGTCTATCAATATAAAAGCAGGGTGCGTAAATAAATGACACGTACCTGCTATAACCTCCTCCGGAGCCGCTGTAGCCTGCTCCCTTGTCAATGCATAAACCTGCCCCTGAGGTGGCCCCATAGGCTGACCTCCATACTGCCTTGGTACAAACGGTGGCCTGTGCTGCACTGCTCTGTCCGCAGGCCTCCCCGCAAAGTTCTGTTGTCCCTCTCGATTGGGACATTGCCGAGCAAAGTGGTCCTTATTGCCACATACATAACAACCTACGCAGTCTTTCGTCGAATGTGGTTGCCCACAAAGAGAGCAATGGACTTTCCCAAATTTGCCTCCCTGAGACTGTCCTCTTCCTGACGGGGCATCATACCTACGGTTTCCTTTCCAACGATTCTCGGGTCTCTTACCACTGAACCTCGAAGCTGATGTGTTCCCCTTGGCTTGAACTGATCACCCCTCGGCTTCAAATTATCAAAGGTAGATTTCTGAGGGGGTGCTGGAGGTGGTACGGCATCAGGATACGCACCAACTCCCAGTTCGGCTAGCTCAGCCCGTGAAAGGGCGTCGTCAAAGCAAGCAGGGCCATAAGTAACCACCCTGTCATACAGCTTCGGCCTCAAACCTTTCATGAAATTCCTCATCTTTGCCTGGGTATTCGCAGCAATATGGGGCACATATCGGAGTAAAGAACAATAATGAAGAGCGTTGTCCGATACTGGCATGGTACCTTGCTTTAAGGTTGTAAACTCATCCTCCTTAGCCTGTCGTGCAGCAGCTGAAAAGTAGCGGGTCAGAAACCGAGTTCGGAACATCTTCCAATTTATTTCCTGTCCCTGAGCCTCTTGCTCTACCACTGTGGTCTTCCACCACATTAATGCCTTCTTGGCCAGTTGGAATTCCGCTAACCTTATCCATGCTGACTTCGCACATAGAGCTGCCACAAATTCTGTTCTCTCCTCTCTAACCATTCCTCGGCCAGTTCCCCTGTCTCAGTTCCTTCGAACATCGGGGGTCGGTATGTCAGAAATTGAGCCAAACTTAGCTCCCCAGGTAGTACCTGTTGTTCAGAGGGTTCCTCGCCCAAGGCTGGTGGTGGTAGGGGATTCGTACGTCCAGCACTTGCATTAACACTAATTACATCACCCACTTCCACATTTGATGCCATGCTGCAACACAAGGGTTAACAATCATACCCAAAAGCAGTTCATATAATACATCGTTAGAAAATCATAACATGTTAGTATAATAGTCATATACTTCATATGAAACATATGCACAAAACATGTTTAAAAAGGAGTACCTAGCCAACTTTTTGCTAAGGCTACCCTTCACTCATTCCCGGGTTCTCTAACCACTGCTCTGATACCACTAATGTAGGGTCTTCCTACCTTAACAGTGCTAGAATGACATAAAATGAACTAACATGCATTAACGACATCTTAGAGTTCCGTTGTTACATGAGCTAACAGGATTACAGGCTAAAAATAAAACTTCAAAAATTATCAATTACATTCACATAAACGAATGCTAACATTTTAGATTTATACTACTCCTAGAGTAGATACTAATCAAATCCTGAATCCTATGCATCATTGTGCTCTTTTAGCTCACTGCCTCAACCCGACCCTTAGCCCTTCAGTCCAAAAGTGTACCTACAAGGACAGCCCATCATGAGCATGTACATCATTACTTAACATCATAAGACAATGGTATATGAATAAATGCATGAAATAAACGCTAACATGTATTTCCTGGTTAATCGCATTAACCCATTTTCGTTGTCCCTGTTTCAAATATTCATACATATAATCATTAAATCTTGACATAAATGATTAACATCATACTTCACTTATATGCCCATAATCAACAATGTTAGTTAGAAATGGGAATGTTCGGGTCCTGTTATGTCAGCGGCACAATTGGCCCCCTCGCTCAACATATAGCGGTAATGTGATACCCCTCGCTACAGCTTGATAGCGGATGTATCTCCTCGCTAGCTATGTCAGCGGTAAGTACGTTCCTCGCTTGCCCATAACAACCATCGGAACACTCTACCATTCCCAATAACATAGTTTAACATACATCATCATCATCATCATATCGTCTCTACTTATCATAGACATCATAACATCTTTACTTATCATAAACATCATAGCATCATCATATTACATAATTACTTACGCAATCATTGCATAGTCATAGTGTAGAAGTGTGTTTTACCGTCCGATGCCCGTACGTCTCTTACGTACCTTAATCTCAAAAGTGGAGAAGTTGAAGAACGTTATCTCCTTGAGGTTGTTGGTACCTGGGATGGTTCTACACAACCATACAAATCAATATTAGAAGCCAAATATAGTCCAAATACCAAAAATCCAACAAAACATCATTTCTTACTATTCAGCAGCTGGCGATCGATCGCTACATCGAGGCGATCGATCGCCAGACTTCACTGGCTCGAGGCGATCGATCGCGCCATTTTTGGCGATCGATCGCCTGCCTTCGATTTTTGCTACTGGTCTTCGATTATCGATCGCTGCGTTTGTAGCGATCGATCGCCACCTGCTGTGTGCGCGATTTCTCCAGAATTACCAAGCACCTCATTTCATACCATCCAAACTTCAACATAAAACATATAACATGCTTGAACAAACGTGCTAAGGGCTACAATATACTACCATGAATGTATTGAAATCGAAGTTCCACCCAAACTTAAACCCACATACATCAAATCGCCCAACTCTATTAGTACTCACCCAAGTCTCTGAAAAAAACAGAGTATCATAATTTTTCCAGAATTTTCGAGCACCTCTTTTCATACCAACAAATCCACCTAATAAAACATGCATCATGCTCAAGTAAACATGCTAGTAGCTTCATAATAACACCATGTAGGTACTTAAATCGAAGGTTTAACAAAATCTAAGCTAGCATGCATCATATCTTCCCCACAAAGTTCAAACCCATTCAAAATTTAAGAAAAATCAGAACAAGAACATCTTACCCCCTTTTTCCCACAAGAATTCCTCACTTATTCCACAACTTAAATCCTCACTTCCAGTAGCTAGGGGGATGATTTTTGTTGCAGAAGAAAAGGGAAGAGAGAGGAGAATGATAGGGAGAAGGAGGGATGGGTTGGTGATATGATGGGGTATGGGTTGGACCAAGTGGGGGAGGGGAGGTGGCCGAATTGGGGGTAGGGTGGTGTGGGTTGGGGTGTCATGTGGTGTTTAATTCTGTCCCGGTATTTAATACGATGTATTAAAATATCCTCACGCGATATTTCATAACATTACTTAATTAATACATCCCTTAAAACACCTAACATGCCCCCTAAATCATATCATCTTAACATAAATATAACCCCCAATTTAAATGTACCACAACCCTTAAACATATCATAACCGTGAATGATAGCACATAACATATCAACATTTCGGGGGTATTACAGCATATGTGTATGTTGAACACTTGGTGCACATCCCATGAGTCATGGTTATATTGGAGTGATGATTTTAATGCTTTGCCGCTGTCACTTGAAGCGATGATAGAATACTTGCCGCTGTCATATTATAGCGATGAATGAATATTTGCCGCCAAATGTTGAAGCGAGGGTATTGACGCATGTCGCATTTGAGCGAGGTTATTCAATGCCGCTAATATGTCGAAGCGAGGGGTATTGGTGCCGCTGTCATGACAAGCGAGGTGCATTAAAATACACTGTTATAATAGACTAGGGATTGGTAATTTGTAATATGTCATGACATTTGTGAAACCATTGAATAATCCATTGATTACACTCATGAGTTATTGTACAGGGACAACCAACAAGGGGGCGTTTAAAATGCAATTGGGAAACAGGAAGTGTTTTGTAATTACGGTTTATGCATTTACGCTTTTTAATCATGCTATGTTTAATATGGATTATTATATTCTCATGATTTGGGGGTTCTCCTTGTAGGTACACCTTGGCATAAAGGGGGCTAAGGTCGGGTTGACGCAGTGAGCTAGCAAGGAGGGCTTTTGATATAGAAGCTGGGATTCTTTTTTATAGTTTCTACTCTAGGAGTAGTGTAAATCTATAGGATTAACATTCATTTTGTTAGGAATGTAATTAATCCATTTGGAAGTAATTATCTTGGCATGTAACCCAGCTCAAGGCCTCAACACGAAATTTTTATACTCTGATAATAGACTTTAGCTCTACTTATGTCCTTATTTCGCACTTAAGGAACTAGGGTCTTTACACTATTACAATGGACTCCAAGCCAAGGGAGTGGTCAAATTGGCACTCGAAGACCCACCTGGGGTCGAATGATGAAAGACTGGTGTCGGACCATCAATGTTAAACAGAGGCGCTGCTTGGGAGGTAACCCAAGGGTAGTTAGTTTCCCTTTCCTTATTATTTTTTTATTGTTTTCTTAGTTAACTTTTCTCTTTCCTTACAATTTTGTCTTACGTCGGGGATAATATAATATTTAAGTATGGGGAGGGATTAGTGGTGTGTTATTTCTTTCTTATTATGAAAATACAAAAAAATTGAAAAAATTGAAAAAGTTTGAGCTCATAGTTAGTAAAGAACGCATGCTTAGAATCACTAGCCCATTATGAAACCTAATTGAGGGCATGCATGTTTTTGAACATAGGTGAATTGTTAACCTTGGAACACTTCGAACTCTAATGCAAATTATGCTTTGACATAGTTGAATATTTTGAGCACGATATTGTCATGACTTGAGAAGTGTACATAGCATAATGAAGATTGTGTGAACTTTGTGATAGTCTTAGGAAGTTTCTGATACAAGCTAGAACTTAACTTCCTGCTCTTTGAGGCGTATATCTAGACTACTTGCGACCATGAAAGATATTGTGATATCCAGAAATTATCATGTTAATCTCGGAGTGATTATAATCCCTAATGGATTTTTAAATTGTGGTAATTATGAGATAATTACGGTGTTGAGACTCCCGAAGATTTTAATCCGATATCGGGATTGTTGGATCCAAGGGTTGAGATTTTATTCTCATTGATATATTAAACATTGGAATTGTGTTGGTCGTGGGATCTGGAGTCTGGGGAAGTTTGGACTGAGGTTTGTGATGTAGTGGAGTGAGTGGGAGATAACTATTGAACACGTATGATTTTTAATGAGTTATAGTGCGAGTATTTGAGACTCGGGTTTTTGGAACCTTGGTAATTAATATACCAAGTGGACTCGGTGTTCAACCATTCTCCACTTTACTTCCCTCTCACCTCTCTCCCGTCTCTCTCCCCCTTTCCCTCGTTTTCTCTCATGGAAGAGAATCAAACAAGGCTCGACTTTGGAGCGCATTCTCGCGAAGATAATTGGGTAGTATTCTTCCTATCGCTTTTATCTTCGTTTCGATTGCAGTTTTGTAGTGTTTGGTTGTGTGTTGTGATGGATTTGAGTTTTGGAAATTTTTGGTAGAAATTTTGTGACGATGAACAATGATTGCCGATCGATCGCGGAGATCGGACGATCGATCGCCGCGCTGTTCAAAATTTTGAGGCTGGCAATCGATCGCCAGCCAAGTCGCGACCGATCTCCAGGCCAGGATTGTTGAAAATTTTTATGTTGTTGAATTTTTGTCATACGCTTTGACGCGCCTTTTGGGTATTATATTGTCGTGTTAGGATGATATTTTGGAGGTTGAGTACGTGCTTGAATGTGTGTTTGTGTGTATGTAATTGATTGTGAATTATGGAATTTGTTTAGCGCATAATTCATCAGGTCTCGGGGCTAAGGCAAAGATTGACTCTTGTGATTGGAATATAAGCTCGTGTAACGTATGAGCATAGTTAGATATATTATTGTCATGTTTATGAATAATATATTGTTGTTACAATCAATTGATATGCGTTAAGAATTATGGTGATGCCGCTATTGAGCGAGCAATGAGTATAATGTTGTCGCTGTTGAGCGAGCATTGGTTATATGCCCCCACTGTTGAGCATGCGAGAGGTTAGAATTCCGCCACTGTTGAGCATGCGAGAGGTTATGATGTGATGAGATGGTGAAATCATTAATTGAAATATAAGCTATAATTGACTATGGAATGGACGGTTGGAGCATGTGTATAGTTAATCAATGCAATGATTAACTGATTTTAGAGTTTGATGATTTTGGTTATTGTGAGAACATGAACAACATGTGAGATCCCATATGGTGATGGTACTATACATGGAGTATCTTTTAAATTTACAGCTTTATATTCTGTAAATTATGAAATGTGAGATGGATGTTATTGAGATTGTGTGATTTGTATGCTCACCCCGTGTGGGGGGGCTGTTTCTGTTGAAACAGGTAGAACATGTGATCGCTTTTATTTTAAACAATTATTTTCCAGACTAACGCGATTAAATACCGCAAGTGCACTGTGTCAAGTTTTAGTATAATGATTTAAAAGTAGGGATGTCGTACCCACATGGACTAACGTATAATTACCAAATAAAATTAGAAAAAATATATTTAGCCTACAAAATAAATGAATAATTAACTAATCAAAATAAATACTTAAAAAAACTGAAAATTAAGTTAACTACTTTGAAGATGCGAAGGAATTCCACTCGAGAAATTTATCAAGACGTCGGGTCACTTATGTTATTGTCAATGATTCCTTTGTGAAAACAATTAATATCCAATTAATTCTTAAGATGACGGGTTCCTGTAAAATATTCAATACACTTTCTCAAGCTATATTGAAACTAATATCAAATTGAAACAAGTAACTTTCGTTCACTTAATCACCAAATCGATATTGCATAAATCTCTATGAAAACCTCTAACTTTAAATATTTCAATCCAAAGTTATCACATATGTGATTTAATCTCTCGATCTAAATCTTGAACATACAACATTATTTACTCAAGCGTATTATAATTTAATCTCTAATCTAAATTATAATTCTCACAAATCATTCAAAGTTAGCAAAGCTTTGATAGCATTAAGATTTTAAATCATGAACAAAAGAATCAATCACTAAATAACATTCAAATCATAGACTCAAACACAAGTTTCCCTAATTTTGATAAAAATAAACTTAGTTCATATTCAAATAAAATAACAAGATGAATAAGTGTTTCTCAATCAAATAAACATCATGAATCCGAAAATAAAAACAAAACAAAAGTTAGAAGTACGATAAACGAAGGAGTCGATTCCGTGCATTGCAACGTAGCTTCTTCTCTTACTTTTTGCTCTTAAACTTGGTGGATGATGGAAGATGATAAGAGGCTGCTATGTCTGGTAAAATATGATGTTCAACAACCCCATTTCGTGCCCTAGGTCTGGTATATATATGGTAGAGGTTGGAAAGAAGTGTTCCAAATTTACCAAACCCAATACGGTATTTTTTTCCAGAAAACTCTGTCGACAGATCGATCGAGAAAATCTCTCGTTCGATCGAGCACTCAAAATTCTCGTCCATGAAATTTCCTGCCACGCTCGATCGATCGAGATCAATTGCCGATCGATCGATCGAGCATATGTTCCGATCGATCGAGCAACACTCCTTCTCGCTGATGAAATTGCCTGCCTCTCTCGATCGATCGAGCATTTCTGCCGATCGATCGAGCATGTGAAGGTCCAAATTCTTCACTTCTGGCCTCGATTTGGTCCGTTTTCATCATTCTAGCTTACTTCTTCCAATTCAGACCTAGATTCCTGAAACAATACAAATAAATACCAAAAAGCGTAACATCATCCAGGAATCAACACGAAAATCAGTAAAAATCATTGCAAAATAAGCGTAAAATTCACCCTTATCAACATGTACAACATTGGTTTTGGAGATGAGTTCGAGCTGTTGATTGGGAATGCTCCCGGGACTGAGGTACCAATACTGGTACTGGGTAACACTATTATATAATAAATACACATTTACTTATTCAATGCTCATCTGTGAGCATTATGATATGTGTACTTGTGCTAGTTGAATTATATAGGGAATTGAGTGAGATGAGGATTAATGTCGAAAATTTTATAGACACCATGCCTTGCTATAGAAGCATGTATAAGAATTCTCTAATGACCTGACTGTATGCACTAATATATGCGATAATGCACTAATAGCAGGTTACGGTAGCGAGGCCTTACATTAGTGGTATCAAAGCAGTGGTTTGCTCTTTTGGGCTGTTGAGGGCTAAGGGATGTGTTGATAAAAATGAGTAGCACATAGTTTACACATGATTACAGTTTTATGTCAGTGTTACTTAGTTTTTATACGCTTATGTGCATCTATGATATGTGATCATAAATGAAATGTTTTATTGCTAACCATCGTGGTTGTAGGATCGTATGGAATAAGATGAAAATGATATTGATTAAAATGATTTGCACCTTATGTAATAAACGCTAAGAAATCTGCTTTTGTAGGAAAATCAGAGAATGAGAAACGTGATGTGCTGTCTTAGGACAGGGAATGGTAGAGAATGTTGTGCCGTCAATATGTGACGGCAGATGATGTGATGACTAGGTATGGTTGCCTTATGATTATGAGGATGCAGGTATATGCATGCATTGAGATTAATTTATTATCGTGATGCATGAATGATTGATATTGTTATTATGTGTACGAATGTATTGTAATAATTGTAACTGCTATTGTTATATAGCGCCGGATTAGTATATTTGGGCGCGGTCATATATTAGTACGGGATGCTGATATGTCGAAGCGAGGGATATCATTGAGCCGCTAATATAACGTAGTAAGGAGATATTATGTCGATTTGTGTATATTGAGATCATTGTAATGATGCATATGTGTTGAGTAGCGATTGATCAGAATATTTGCCGCTGTCTTATCGAGCGCTGGATCAGGATATCTACCGCTGTGATATCGTAGCGCGGGTCGATGATATGTCGAAGCGAGGGATATCATTGAGCCGCTGATAATTCGAAGCGAGGGATATTATTGAGTCGCTGATGTGCAATATATTTGCCGCTGCTTTATCAGACGATGAATCAGGGCATTTGCCGATGTCATATCGTAGCGCAGGACGCTGATATGTTGAAGTGTGGGATATCATTGAGCCACCGATAACTTAAAGTGAGGGATATTATTATGCCACTGTAATGTCGAAGCGATGAGTTTAGGAGCAACGTGCTACATGTGATGTGAGTAACCTCTTGAGTCCGAAAGGAACAAAGTGCTACATACATGTGAGTCGCCTCTTGAGACCATGTTTATGCCACTGTATACATAGCGATGGATTATGCCACTGTATATGTAGTGATGGGTTATGCCGTTGTATACATATCGATGGATTATGCCACTGTATACATAGCGAGGGATTATGCCACTGTATACCTAGCGAGGGATTGTGTTGCTGTATACGTAGCGAGGGATTGTGCCGCTATATACGTAGCGAGGGATTGTACCGCCATTGAGAGATGAGTGTGGATTGTGTACCGCCATTGGACGATGAATATTGATGTGCTGCTATTGTATTAGCAATGATGGTGGATGTCATGTGTTGACATGTACCTTCACGAGTTGACAAGGATATTGTGAATGTCACGTGTTGACATGTACCGTCACGAGTTGACGAGGATATTGTAAATGTCACATGTTGGCATGTACCGTCATG
Organism: Haberlea rhodopensis; assembly: GCA_907163345.1. Classification (NCBI taxonomy): domain Eukaryota; kingdom Viridiplantae; phylum Streptophyta; class Magnoliopsida; order Lamiales; family Gesneriaceae; genus Haberlea; species Haberlea rhodopensis. Next base: position 5,685,914 of record CAJQUN010000032.1, read on the forward strand.
AGTTGACGAGGATATTGTGGATGCCACGTGTTGACATGTCACGAGTTGACGAGGATATTGTGTATGTCACTTGTTGACATGTACCGTCATGAGTTGACGAGGATATTGCGAATGTCGCATGTTGAAATGTACAGTCACGAGTTGACGAAGATATTGTGAATGTCACGTGTTGACATGTACCGTCACAGGTTGACAATGTATTTTACGATGATACGGTATGGCGGGAGAGGATTGACTTGTGTTGACGTTGCGATGAAAAATACATATATGGATGTATGTATTGAGTTATATGATTTGAGTGCCACTGGTTGGCGCAAGATGGTGTGTGTGTGTGTCATAGGTTGACACGAGTCCATTATGCCGAGCAGGTTTGCTCGATGGCTAAATGGTTGTGTCGTACATATAAGTGTACTTCATCATGTATTGAGGTAAATGTGTTACGAGTAGGGGTAGCTTTGGGTATACTCGTTGAGTTGGCTACAAAGCGACTTGTGGTGTATGTAGTTGTCGAGGGACCTACATACGTATGACGATGATGTGTGTAATGGATATGATCGCACGATACATGTTTTAAAGTATAGATACATACTAATGAGTTAGGGTCGAGATGTGATCGGTTGGGGACATTGGGATGTCCATCGTAAATTGATATTAGAGAAATGTTAGATAGTGATCTACTATCTCTAATTTTTTTACGATGATAAGTAATTCCTCATGTGATTTGTGAATTGTGAGAGTGGTACTGGTATGAGAATGATACGATATTGTATACCGGGGTTGAACGTATGACACGTTGGTAGGTTTTGTATAAACCTTAGGAGGTTACGATTTGCTAGCCAAGCATGGTGATTTGTCGTTGCAGTAATATAGTGAGCTTATTGTAGCCATTATACAGCTTGTCAGAACCGAGCATGGTGAATCGTATGAGGATACGATGGGAGGTTATAGTTGACTAGTGTAGTCACTATAATGCTTTTGAGTTTGAAGTAAGAGATAGGAACTTGTGATGTGACAGCTCAACTTTGTTGGGAGTACCAACGCGAGTGTCAACAAGTTATTGTTATCTCTATTTGAGTATTTCGCACTGAGAATGCAATGGTGAACCATAACCGGTTGTGGGATATAATTAGTGTAGTAACACTACTATATCGATGGTATCTCTTGGGGAGATAGTATCATATGTTGATTTGGTTTGGAGCAATGCTGTCGTGGAGACAGTTGGTATTGATTGCAGGTTGAATTGTGAATCAACCGTAGTAAGCATCACCTAGTATTTACTTTAAGTTAATTGTGAGACATACGAGGAAACGTCCCTAGTTAGATACTTGAGAGTATCTGAGTACTATTATGTTAGTACGGAACTTTATTGGAGTTGTATACGTCGCGTATAAGGATTTGAGAACGATTTGTGATAGTGGCATTAATGCATTATCATGAGATGTTATGTATTTATTAGTTTAGGGATACAATACAATATAAATGTATCTAGATTGTTCGAACGATTGTTAGAGTTTGGAGAGTCATGGACGCATGACACCTTCCTTGCGAGGGAAGAGGTATTGATATAGCTGTTGGGAATCTTTGAAAGATTCGATGAGTCGGTCCGCATGGTATTGATGTTGGGTTCACACCATTAGTCGTTGATTCACCAATCATTATTCTCCACTGAGTGAGAATAATTGAGTGATTGACAATCGTGTGTGGGGCTTGTGCGTATGATTGGAGATACCCAAGCCAGTGATTTGAGTATGCATGTGGTGTTTTTGGCCCTTAGGCATATATATATGTATGTATATATATATATACATATATGTATATATATATACATATATATATATATATATGAATGCCAACATTTTTATGCTTGTTGAGGAACGAGTTACTGTGTTTAGAACGGTGATCTCTGGTAAGAGATTGTAGTATCCTTGAGATTGATAATCTCGATGGAACGAGTTATTTTGAGGAATAATTGTAAGGTTTTGGTTGACTCTCTTCTGAGGAGTGGTTGTCATATTCGGGATAAGGAAGCTCGTTGTTAGTTAATTCGATAGTTATCCTTGTATTAGAATTATTGATTCTAAGGGTAAACAAAGGATGGCCAGATTTGAATTCGCTTGGTGTCGTTGTCGACACCTGTGGTGAGAATGTAATTGATTTTCTTCCATGTTCTCTATGGAATCTTGAGATTTTGTGGAGTTTCGATAGTGTGTTGGGACAAAGATGTGATGAAGATGTGTTTTTATGTTTATCAGTAGCCGCGAGTTGCCCGATTCGAGTTGCAAATGGTGCAACTATTACATGATGAGTAAGATTCCATTATTTGAGATGGAAAGGCAGAAACAGAGTTTAATATGACTATACTGCTGTGTACCGGTGGTTTACTTCTTAGCAATGTGTATTTGGCACCATAGACCAAGTTATAGAGATGTCATGGAGATGATATCTGTGTTGGAATCAGGAATGATTCGAGTAGATAGTAGTTGAGGTTGACTGACTGCTTTGGGTAGTTAACATTGTGATGCCCGGGAATTATTGGTGTAAATCCCATTGTGATATTGATCCTTAATGGATTTTAATTGTGGCAATTATGAATTAATTGCCGTGTTGGGACTCCCGGGGATTTTAAATTCTGTTTTTGGGGTCGTTGGATCCAAGGGTTGAGATTGTATTCTCATCGTGGTGATAAACCTTGGAATTTGGTTTTTGGTGGGATCTGGGTCCGGGGTACTTTGAGTTGGGGCTGGTAATTGGAATTGAGATTGAGAGGTAATTATTGAACATAGATGATTTTTATTGAGTCATGATGTATTTGTGAAGGACTCGGGATTTCGGAGTTTTGGTACTATATATATACCAAAGGGACTCGGTGTTCAATCATTTATTCCTTCTCCTCTCTCTCTCACCCCTCTCTCTTGCGACTCTTTCCCCACCCATTTCCCCTCTTTTCTCCCTTGGGCAAGAATCGATGGAGGCTCGACTTGGGAGCTGGATTTCTCGAAGATAAATTGGTAATACTCTTCCCCTCTCTTTTATCTTCGATTTGATTGTAGTATTGTAGTATTTGAGCATGTGTAGTGTTGGGTATGGATTTTTGGGTTTTAAAGATTTTTGGGTTATTGTGTTTTGGGGAGGATTTATGACTCCTTGTTGAGGATTTATGGTGTATGGGGTGTGAGGATTGTTGTTGTGGAAGTTTTTGCAAGAAAAACGCCATTTTTGGCTGGAACAGGTCGAGGCGATCGAACCCTAGGGCGGGGGAATCGATCGCCGCGTCGTTTGTAAAATTTTGAGGAAGATGAACAATGAGGCGATCGACCGCCTCAAAGGAAGCGATCGATCGCCAGGAGGCAATAGCCAAATACACTGAGAGGCGATCGATCGCCTGGAAATGAGCGATCGATCGCCCATGCCTATTTTTTTGAGAGGCGATCGATCCCCTGGAATGAAGCGATCGATCGCCAGTGCCTGATTTTGGGGAATTATTTCGTGTTGAGTTTTCGATGCATGCTTCGCCCGGGGTCTTTTTAAATGGTTAATCGTCATGGATTGATTATAATTGGGGTTGTGAACGTGCTTGGCCACGTGGTTGCATGCTTGTAAATAATTGTGAATTATTTTATGTGTTAGCACATAATTCATCGGGTCACAGTACTAAGGCAAGGTTGGATTCGAACTACGGAATTATAAGGTACGTATAACGTACGAGCATAGCCTTTTATATTATTGCAATTGTGAAATGCATGGTTATTTGTATTTGCAATAATGGATATACATTGGGAATTATATGGTGCCGCTTTGTTGAGCGAACATCGGTTATGACACCTCTACTGTTGAGCGTGCGTGAGGTTAAAATGCCTCTATTGTGGAGCGAGCCATGAAACAGAACTATGAAATCACTGGTTAGATACATGTGATATCTATGGTTATTTGTTTAATGATTTAATCATAATTGATTATGAAACTGGCATGGCAGGTTTTGGATTTAGTTAATCAATGAGATGATTAACTGGCTTTTGGGAATTTGATGGTTTCAATTATTTTTAGAACAGGAGCAACATAAGGATCCCGGATGAGGATGATATCATCCATCATCCAGGGAGTATCTTTTAAAATTCATGGCATTTACATTCTGTAATTATGAACTGTGATATGTTGATTATGGATCGGTGGTTTTGGTATGCTCACCCCGTGTGGGGGCTGTCCCTGTTGTGGTAGGTTGAACAGGTACAGCGGTAGCTCCTGAGTTGAGATCGAGCTATGGATCGGAGGTGCTCCCAGGATCGAAGTACCAGTGATGGTATTGAGCACAATATTTTATACATTTGATGCAAATACATTTGTTTGATGCTCGCATGTGAGCACTGTTATATGTGTATATGGGTTGTATAAAAAGACAATGGCCTTTATCTCTTCATTCATGTGTTGCATGCAATTAATTAAGGAATTGCTAAATGATTGAGAATATATTAGTGTATTATGAGGTGGATACTTAAGGGTTGATTGGTATGGGGGATTTGAACGTTATATGGCATAATGTAAGAAAGTTTATTGTTGGTACATTATGCCTCGGTTGCATGTGATTTTCCCCCCTGATTACATGATCGTATGTACTTAATACATGGTTTAATACACTAATAGAGGGTTAAGGGCACGAGGGTCCTTACATTGGTGGTATCAGAGCAGTGGTTTGCTCTTTGGGGCTATTGAGGGCCTAGGAACATGCTGTTAGGAATGGGTAGCACATATGTATGCATGATGGTAGTTAGTGTTGTGTGACATAGCTATTTGCTTATGTGCTTTTATGATATGGAATGTGGTATTGCTAACCATGGTGGTTGCAGGATCATATGGAATACGATGAGATGAGATTGATGGAAACGGTTGGCACTTGATATAAAAGTGTTAAAGAATTTGATTTTGGTAGGAAAACCAGGAAATGAAAAACATGATACGCTGTCAAAGGACAGGAATGGTGGATAACGGACAGTCGAATATTCGGGTATGATTTCCATATGATTACGAGATTTCAATTGATATTGAGCATACAAATATATTGCAATTAGAGTCCTGCTACGGGTATATCACCAGCGATGGATCATCGTATTTGCCGTTCATATGTCGAAGCGATGGTTAATGCCGCTGTCATATCATAGCGAGGGATATTATTGAGCCGCCGATATAGCGTAGTGGGATTTGTGGATTGTTGTGCTAACCTCGATGCAGGTGTATGGAAATATCGGTGAGATTATGCGGAATGGGCATCACCTTTTGAGTCCAAAGGACAATGTGCACATGTACGGGGTCACCTCTTGCGCCTACGGGGCATGTGGCACATGCATGGGAGTACCTCTTGGGCCTGCGGAACAAAGTGATACATTTCTGATTATGCCGCTGTCGTGTCGAAGCGATGGTAAATGCAACTGTCACGTCGAAGCGATTATACATGCCGCTGTCACGTTGAAGCGATGATGCCGCTGTCATGACGTAGCGACGCGATCGGGAACAAAGTGTTGCATGCAATGTGAGCCACCTCTTGGGTCCTAGAGGAACAAAGTGCTACATGCATGTGAGTACCTCTTGAGTCCACGATTGTTCTGCTGATTATATGGCGATGGTCTTGCCGCCGATTGTATAGCGATGGTTTATACCGCTGATTATATGGCGATGGTTCATGCCGTCGGGTATCTATATATCGATGGTTCATTCCGCTACTTCTTTGGCGATGGTTCATGCCGCCGGGTATATATATACATAGCGATGGTTCATTTCGCTGTTCTATTGGCGATGGTTCATGCCGTCGGGTATATATAGCGATGGTTCATTCCGCTATTCTATTGGCGATGGTTCATGCCGCTGGGTATATATAGCGATGGTGCATTCTGCTACATCTATGGCGATGGTTTCATGCCGCCGGGTATATATATAGCGATGGTACATTCCGCTACATCTATGGCGATGGTTCATACCGCCGGATATCTATAGCAATGATCTATTCCGCTGATTCTATAGCGAGGATTTATGCCGCTGATCCTATAGCGATGATTTATGCCGCTGATTTTATATAGCGAGGGCTCATACCGCTGATTTTATAGCTTGGGATTGTGCCGCCTTCGAGCGATGGGTACTGATTTCGTACCGCTATTGGGCAATGGGTATAGGTATGCCGTTAGCAATGAGTTATGGTAGAGTACTATTCTGTTAGTATTATTGTGGATGTCATGTGTGACATGTATCGTCACGGGATGACGATGTCATAGTGGATGTTCTATGTAGATGTGTAGCGTCGAGTGTGCGTATTTAATCGTATGGTTTGAGTGCCGATGGTGAGCACAAGGTGGTGTCTGCATCCCCGGTTGATGAGACAATTATGCCGAGCAGGTTTGGATGCGCCGTACAGGAAGTGTACCGCCGCACACATTTGAGGTAAATATTTTACGAGTAATGGTACCTTTGGGTAAACTCGTTGGGATGGCTATGGCCAAGTGACTGGTGATAGGAGTAGTTATTGAGGAACTAGTTGCTTATACCGATGTGACGTATGGTAGACATGGTCACACCCACACATGGAGGTGTGGAATAAAATCCGAATGAATTAGGATTGCTTTGTGGTTGAGTAAGGACACCGAGATGTCCGTTATACATTGGTATTAGAGAAATATCGGGTGATGACCCACTACTCTAATTGATTGAATGGTATGGTATACCGGGATGGAACGTATGATACGTTGGTAGGTTTGGTATAAACCTAAGGAGGCTACGATAGGCTAGCCAAGTAAGATGGTTATTGTGCAGTACTATGATGAGCTTGATGTAGCCATTATACTGCTCGTTGGAACCGAGTTTGGTGAATCGTATGATGAAACGATGAGGACTTATGGTAGACTCGGTAGTCACCTTGTGGCATGAGGTTTGAGAAAGAGAATACCTCACGGGGACGTTTATACGTCAAATGTTTTGAGAGACTTGTACCGGGACAACTCAATTTTGTTGGGAATACCAACGTGAGTGTCGACAAGTCGTGTTAGCTCTGGTTGAGCATCCTTGCATATGGAATGCAATGGGGTACACAATTGGAATTGTGAGATATAGTTAGTGTGGTGACACTACTATATTGATTGTATCTCTTGGAGGGATTTGGAACGTACTGTCATGGAGACAGCTGGTATTGGTCGAAGGTTGATTGTGAAACATCCACGATAAGCATTACCAGTGTTGGACTAGATAATGGCTTTATATTTTTTCTTTGAGACGTACGAGGATACGTCTCTAGGGAGATGCTCGAGATGTGGAGTACTATGGCATTAGTACAGAGCATTATTAGATGTGTATACGTTGTGTATACGTATTTTGATTTGGTAATAGTGGCAAGGATGCACTATTTTGAACCAGTTGTGTATTTCTGGGTTCCGGGATATGTTTTGGTATGAACATATTCAAGTTTTCCGAACGGTGGTTCGAGGTTGAAGGGTCATGGGTTCATGACACTTTCCTTGTGAGGAATGCTGTATTGATATACCTGTTGGGAATCTTTGAAGACTCAATGAGTCGGTTTGTGTGGTGTTGATGTAGGAATCACACCATTGGTCGTTGGTCCGTCAATCATTATTCCCCGTGGGGTGAGAATAGCTGGAGATTGACAGTTGTATTGGGGCTTTGGGTATGATTGGTGATAACCAAGTCGATTGCTTGAGTATGCATGTAGTATGGGTGCTTAGGCATGTATAATGGTGTGAGTATACGAATGCCAGCATTTTTCTTGGTACTCGTCGAGCATTGGGTTAGTATGCTTGGATGAATGAGTCTCCGGTGAGAGATTGTGGCACCTTGAGATTGGTAGTCTCAATGGCACGATATATTCTGAAGAGTGATCGTGAGGTCGGGTTGCCTTCCTCTGAGGAGGGATTGTCGTAATTGGGATCATGGTAAATCATTACTGGGTAATCTGATAGCATCCTTGTGTTAGGATTGTTGAATCCTAGGGTAGATGAGGATGGCCGAGATTCAATATGTTGGGTGTCGATGTCGACACGGATGGTGAGAATGCAATTGATTTTGTTCCTTGCATGTTCTCTATGGAAATTTGAGACCTTGTGGAGTCTCGATGGTGTATCTGGACCAAGATGTGATTTCTTGGAACATCCCCATGTTGATATCTGTGGAGATGTGTTTTGTGTTGATCGGTGGCCGTGGGTTGCCCGATCCGAGTTGCAAGTGATGCAACTACTCCGTCGATGGAGATGGATTTGGAGAGCGGAAACCGAGTTTAGTGTGAGTACACTATTGTGTACTGGTGGTTTCCTTGGTAGCGATGTATGTCTAACATCGTGGGCTAAGTCGTAGAGATATCCTTGGGGTGATATCTATGATTGGAATCATGAATGATTCGTTTGGATAGCGGTTAAGGTTGACTGACTGCTTTCGGGTGGTTAGCATCGAGGCATGCCGGCGTCCTCTTGAGATTGTGATGGTTTGGGAGGTTTACTCCATTCCAGGAATTGGTGTGAGGTCGGTGTCCTCGCAGTTGATGTGTCGTTCATGATATGTTCATGATTCGACGATGTGGATCCGTTTGGATTGTGTGGTCTCGACGATACGTAGAGTACGCCTCTGCAAATTTCGAGGATGAAATTTTTTTAGTGGGGGATAATTGTGATGCCCGGGAATTATTGGTGTCAATCCCATTGTATCCTTAATGGATTTTAATTGTGGCAATTATGAATTAATTGTCGTGTTGGGACTCCCGGGGATTTTAAATTCTGTTTTTGGGGTCGTTGGATCCAAGGGTTGAGATTGTATTCTCATCGTGGTGATAAACCTTGGAATTTGGTTTTTGGTGGGATCTGGGTCCGGGGTACTTTGAATTGGGGCTGGTAATGGAAATTGAGATTGAGAGGTAATTATTGAACACATATGATTTTTATTTAGTCATGATGTATTTGTGAAGGACTCGAAATTTTGGAGTTTTGGTACTATATATACCAAAGGTACTCGGTGTTCAATCATTTATTCCTTCTCCTCTCTCTCTCACCCCTCTCTCTTGCGTCTCTTTCCCCACCCATTTCCCCTCTTTTCTCCCTTGGGTAAGAATCGATGGAGGCTCGACTCGGGAGCCGGATTTCTCGAAGATAAAATGGTAATACTCTTCCCCTCTCTTTTATCTTCAATTTGATTGTAGTATTGTAGTATTTGAGCATGTATAGTGTTGGGTATGGATTTTTGGGTTTTAAAGATTTTTGGGTTATTGTGTTTTGGGGAGGATTTATGACTCCTTGTTGAGGATTTATGGTGTATGGGGTGTGAGGATTGTTGTTGTGGAAGTTTTTGCAAGAAAAATGCCATTTTTGGCTGGAACAGGTCGAGTCGATCGATCCCTAGGGCGGGGCGATCGATCGCCATGTCGTTTGTAAAATTTTGAGAAGATGAACAGTGAGGCGATCGACCGCCTCAAAGGAAGCGATCGATCGCCAGGAGGTAGTAGCCAAATACACTGAGAGGCGACCGATCGCCTGTGTAAGGGCCCCCGTGCCCTTAACCGATATTAGTGTATTAATCCATACCATTAATGCATATATTCATACTATCATGGGGAAAAACCATATGCAAGTATAACACCATATGCCATCCAGAAAATTTCTTGAATTTAATCCACATAATATTCAAATTCCCCCACCAAGATTTCATATATAATATGCACCCACATAATACACTAACATGCTCTCAGTTCATTTAGCAATTCCATATTTGATTGCAAGCAAACATAATGAACAGAGAAAAGCCGTAGTCCATTTATACATTCCATATACACGTAAAATGTACTCACATAAGAGCACCCAGTGAATAAGCGTGTATCTAATGTATAAAACACTCCACGGATACCGTTACTGGTACTTCAATCCTGGAAGCACCTCCCAAGCACAACTCGATCTCAACTCTGGATCTATGCACATATTCAACCAGCTCTGGTACCTCGATCCTGGAATTACCTCAAATCAACAGTCCGAGCACAACTCCAAAGCTGCTGCTACACCTGTAACACCTATCCCAACAGAGACAGCCCCACAAGGGGTGAGCATACCAATACCACCAATCCAAAAATCATAATATTGCAGTACATAATTTACAGAATGTAAATGCCATGAATTTAAATGATACTCCCTGGATGGTATCATCCTCATCCGGGATCCCCTGTATTGTCCCTGTTCTCAAAATAATCAAACCATTAAATTCCCAAAAGCCGGTTGATCATCTCATTGATCAACTAAAATCCTCCCTACTATACCAGTTCCACAATCAAATATGATTAAATCATCAAATAGAGTACCACAGATATCACACGTATCTTGCCAATGATTACGTATTTTCATTTCATAGCTCGCTCCACAATAGCGGCATTTATCCCCACGCACGCTCAACAATAGCGGCGTTATAACCGATGGTCGCTCAATGGCGACAACATCTCAATCGTTGCTCGCTCAAAGGCGGCACCATATGATTCCAAATGTACGTTCATTTAACATAATTACCATACATCATGCATTTCAATAACCATTTATTGTAGATGCCACCTACCATGCATTTCAATACTCATTTAGTATAATTGCCACATATCATGCATTACAATGCTCATGTATTCAAATATCATACACCATGCATTCCACAGTTGCAATAGTGTAATAGGCTATGCTCGTACGTTATACGTACCTTATCATTCCGTAGTTCGAGTCCAACCTTGCCTGAGTCCCACTACCCGATGAATTATATGCTAACACATAAATAGTTCACAATTAAACACAAGCATGCAACCACTTGCCCAAGCACGTTCATAACTCCCAATCATATCGTTCATCCATGACGATTACCAAAATAAAAGCCCCACGGCTAAGTATGCATAATACCCAAAATATACCGTTTAACAAGTTTAAAAGATAGCCAAAAAAACCCAACCGAGAATTCCATTTTATAAAACTTTGGCTCCAACCAATCCATTTTAAAAGTATAGCATTCCCATTGGAATGTAGACATTGCCCCGAAAACGGCCCCTTAAAACCTCGGTTCCAAAATCCTGACATTTTCCAAAAATTTCAAAAAAAACAAAATCCTACAAGCGGTGATCGATCGCCTCAAACATCGAGATCGATAGCCTCCAACCAGTGGCCAAAATCGCCTACTCGCGATCGATCGCTACCCCTCGCGATCGATCGCCAACCTGCTCGCTATCGATCGCCTAAACCATGCGATCGATCGCCTGCACTATTCATCACCTTCAAAAACACAGCTGCACGTCGCGATCAATCGCCCCACCTCGACGATCGATCGCCACCTGCGATTTTCCGAAAAATTCGAGCTTCCATGGTGTTTTTCATACCCAAACTCAAATCCAACACCCCATACACCTTCAACTCTTCAAAAACTCCATTTAAAGCCAATAAAAACTCTAAAAACTCAACATTGGATTTTAAGCAAAAATCCCCAAAACCCATAACCAACCAAAACCTCAACCAAACTTTACAATACTACTACCAAGTCGAAGACAATGACGAGGGGAAGAAACTTACCAACTTATCTTCGAGAAATCCGGCTCCTAGGACGAGCCTCCATCGATCTTGCCCATCAAAGGGAAAGGGGAAGGGTTTGGGGTGAGAGAGTGGCGTGAGGGAGAGGAGAGGAGAGAAATGGATTCCGAATGACGGAATCCCGAGTCCAACTGGTATATATAGCAAAAATGCTCCGAAATACCAATACCTCCACAAATACATCATGATTCATTAAAAATCATCTGTTTTCAAAAACTCTCTCTCCAACATCAAATCCCCAGACTGGCCCCAACATAAGGCACCCCGGACTCCAAGTCCCACTAAAAACCCAACTCAAAGGTTTTCCACCAAAATGAAAATACAATCTCAACCTTTGGATCCAACGGTTCCAAATGCCCGATTTTACAACCTCGGGAGACCCAAAACCGCAATTAATTCCTAATTGCCACAATCAAAAATCCATCAAGGATTAATACCACACCGGGATTAACACCAATAATCCCCGGACATCACAATTATCCCCCACTAATAAAATTTCGTCCCCGAATTGCACCCTCCACGTAACACCAGGACTACACAAACAAAACAAAGCCAAGACACCGATTCTGAACCACCTTAGAATCGAATTAACAACTGCGAGAATACCAGTCTCGCACCAAGCCCTAAAATAGAGCAAACGCCAAAACCAATACAAACCCGAAAGATAACAACATACCTCGACGTGAATCATCCCAGAAGTCAGCCCACCATGACTGAAAATCAACCAAACCTTCCTTGGTCTCGACATAGATATCTCCCCATGATATCTCCATCACTTGCCCACGGCGCTTAACACGCATCGTTATGATGAGGACTACTAGCATACGACAATATACTCACAGAAAATCCGGTTCTTGTTTCCCAGTCCATCTCCTCCAAAGGAGTAGCTGCAACACTTGTAACACGGATCGGGCAACCCACGGTCACCGATCCACACAAAGCACATCTCCGAGGATGTTTACACCGGTGTGTTCCAAGAAATCATATCTTGATCCTGACACACCATCAAGACCTCACAAAGTCTCAAGTTCCACAAGGGACATGCAAGACAAACAATTGCATTCCTACACACGTGTCAACCATGACACTAAACAAACCCGAATCTCGGCCATCCCTCATTTATCCTTGGATCCAACAATCCTAAAATAGGAAGGCTATCGAATTATCCAACAAGAATTACCATGATTCCAAAACACGGACGATCCCTCCTCAGGGGAAGTCAAACAACCCTCACGATCATTCATCAGAATGCATCGTGCCATCGAGATTACCGATCTCGAGGTCCCACAATCTCACACCGGAGATTCACCAAACCAAACATACAAACTCGACGTTCAACAATGAACAAAATAACGTTAGCATTCGTATACACTCACGGCATACATGCCCAACACCAATCACAATGTGCATACGCAATGCAATAGACTCGGGTATCTCCAATCATACCCAAATCCCAAAACCAATTGTCAAACCTCGATTATTCTCACCCCACGGAGAATGATGGTTGACAAACCTAAACCAAAGGGTGTGATTTCAACATCACCACCACACGAACCAAAATAACGAATCTCCCAAAAAGATTCAACCGGTAGGTATCATAATACCGCCTTCCTCTCAAGGAAAAAGTATGAATCTATGATCCTCCAATCCTCGAACCACCGTTCGGAAGACCTGGGTATATTTATACCAAAACATATCCCGGAACCCAGAAATACACAACTGGTTAGAGTAGTGCATCAATACCACCATTACCCGATCCAAAAACCGTATACGCCATGTATACACATCCCAACGATGCTCTGTACTAATGCCATAGTACTCCACAAGCGAGCATCTCCCCGGAGACGTCTCCTCAAACGTCTCACCGAGGTAAGAAATCCATTACTCGTTCCAACACCAGTAATGCTTACCATGGCTGATTTACAATCAATCCACGACCGATGCAAGCTGTCTCCAAGACAGTACAATCCAAATCTCTCCAAGAGACAAAATCAATATAGTAATGTCACCCCACTAACTATATCTCACAAACCATTGTGACTCCCATTGCATGCCATATGCAAGGATGCTCAACTAGAGCTAACAACGACTTGTTGATACTCACGTTGGTAATACCAACAAAATTGAGTTGTCCCAGTACAAGTCCCTCAAAACAATGGCGTATAAACGTCCCCGTGAGGTATTCCCTACCTCAATCACCATGCCACATAGAGACTATCATAACTCTCATCGTATCGCCATACGATTCATCCATCTCGAATCCAACGAGCAGCATAAAGGCTAACACAAGCCCACCATAGTGCTGCAACCATACCTGGCTAGCGATTCGCTGGCCCCATAGGCTTATACCAACTACCAACGTGACACACGTCTTAACCCGGTATACCATACCGTACAAACCATTAGAGTTGTGGGTCATCACCCAACATAACTATAAAACACCAAGCACAATGGACATCCAGGTGTCCTTGATTAACAACCATGCAATCCTAATCCATTAGGACTTATTCCACACCCTCAGGGTGGGTGTAACCATGCCTCCCCACATCACAACAACAAGCGAGTAGTTTCCTCAATGACTACTCTTACCACCAATCACTTGGCCTTAGCCATCCCAGCGAGCATACCCAAGGGTATCACTGCTCGACAAATATTTACCTCTATAACATGATGCGGTACCCTCACCGGTACAATGCATCCAATGCTCCATCGGGCAAACCTACTCGGCAAAAAGTTCTTGTCAACTAGTGACCCAGACTCTACCATGTGCCCACCATCGGCACTCAAACCATACAACCAAATACATAACATGAATGTATTATTCACCAAAACGACGCCACGCGTCCACATTGACATCCCAAATAACATCGTCAAACATATGACGGTACCTGTCGATACACGACACTCATAATCTCATCGTCAAACACATGACGGTATAAAACAACACATAGTATTCACAATAATGATAACAAAAGTAGTATGCCATACTTCATCGCTATCAAGATAGCAGAATACCTGTATCCATCGTTTACCAGCGGTACACAAGCAGCACCCATCGCTCGTAGGCAGCATAATCCAGTGCTACGCACATAGCGGTATAACCCATCGCTATAGAATCAGCGGCATGATCCCCCGCCATAGAGTCAGCGGCATAAGACATCGCCATAGATATCCGGAGGTATGAACCATCGCCATAGATGTAGCGGAATGCACCATCGCTATATAATACCCGCCGGTATGAACCATCGCCAATAGAATAGCGGAATGAGCCATCGCTAAATAATACCCGGCGGTATGAACCATCGCCCGGCATGAACCATCGCCAATAGAATACCCAGCGGCATGAGTCATCGCCAATAGAATACCCGGCGGCATAAACCATCGCCAAAAGAATACCCGGCGGAATGTACCATCGCCAATAGAATACCCGGCGGCATAAACCATCGCCAAAAGAATACCCGACGGAATGTACCATCGCCAATAGAATACCCGACGGTATAAACCATCACCAAAAGAATACCCGGCGGAATGTACCATCGCCAATAGAATACCCGGCGGCATAAACCATCGCCAAAAGAATAGCGTCATGATATCCCTCGCTAAGAAGCGGCAAATATCCCTCTTCGCTACTTCGCTTCGACTTACCAGCGGCACAATATCCCTCGCTAAAGCGGCAAATATCCTCCGTCGCTATCATATGACAGCGGAAAGCTCATCGCTACGCCATATTAGCGGTATAATATCCCTCGCTTAAGCGACAAATATTCTTCATCGCGGTGGTAGTCAAGCGGCGCCACTACACCTCATTTTATCATGACAGCGGAAATACCCCTCGCTTTACATGACAGCGGAAATACCCCTCGCTTTGATAATACCAGTGGAAAATAATATCCCTCGCTAAGATATGACAGCGGTCGTGTTCTTCGCTTCATATCAGCGGCAAATATTCTCTCATCGCTATGGTATGACAGCGGCAAGTATTCACATCGCTACGCCATAAAGCGGCAAGTATTCACATCGCTAGGCCATGCATGCAACCGTAATGCATACTCCATGTCTCACATCACCCTGCAACCACCATGGTTAGCAACAACATAGTCCAATTATGAACACAAATCATAAACGCAAATAAGCAATATAGTTGTGCCACGCAACACTAACTACCATCATGCATAAGTATGTGCTTCTCATTCCCATTAACAATTTCCTAGGCCCTCAACAACCCCAAAGAGCTAACCACTGCTCTGATACCACTAATGTAAGGACCCCCGTGCCCTTAACCCGATATTAGTGTTTTAATCCATATCATTAATGCATATATTCGTACTATCATGGGGAAAAACCATATGCAAGTATAACACCATATGCCATCCAGAAAATTTCTTACATTTAATCCACATAATATTCAAATTCCCCCACCAAGATTTCATATATAACATGCACCAACATAATACACTAACATGCTCTCAGTTCATTTAGCAATTCCATATTTGATTGCAAGCAAACATAATGAAAAGAGAAAAGTCGTAGTCCATTTATACATTCCATATACACATAAAATGTACTCACATAAGAGCACCCAGTGAATAAGCGTGTATCTAATGTATAAAACACTCTACGGATACCGTTACTGGTACTTCAATCTTGGAAGCACCTCCCAAGCACATCTCGGTCTCAACTCTGGATCTATGCACATATTCAACCAGCTCTGGTACCTCAATCCCGGAAGTACCTCAAATCAACAGTCCGAGCGCAACTCCAAAGCTGCTGCTACACCTGTAACACCTATCCCAACAGAGACAACCCCCACACGTGGTGAGCATACCAATACCGCCAATCCAATAATCATAATATTGCAGTACATAATTTACAGAATGTAAATGCCATGAATTTAAATGATACTCCCTGGATGGTATCATCCTCATCCGGGATCCCCTGTATTGTCCATGTTCTCAAAATAATCAAACCATTAAATTCCCAAAAGCCGGTTGATCATCTCATTGATCAACTAAAATCCTCCCTACTATACCAGTTCCACAATCAAATATGATTAAATCATCAAATAGAGTACCACAGATATCACACGTCTTGCCAATGATTCCGTATTTTCATTTCATAGCTAACTCCACAATAGCGGCATTTATCCCCACGCACGCTCAACAATAGCGGCGTTATAACCGATGGTCGCTCAGTGGCGACAACTTCTCAATCGTTGCTCGCTCAAAGGCGGCACCATATGATTCCCAATGTACGTTCATTTAACATAGTTACCATACATCATGCATTTCAATAACCATTTATTGTAGATGCCACCTACCATGCATTTCAATACTCATTTAGTATAATTGCCACATATCATGCATTTCAATGCTCATTTATTCAAATATCATACACCATGCATTCCACAGTTGCAATAGTGTAATAGGCTATGCTCGTACGTTATACGTACCTTATCATTCCGTAGTTCGAGTCCAACCTTGCCTGAGTCCCACGACCCGATGAATTATATGCTAACACATAAATAGTTCACAATTAAACACAAACATGCAACCACGTGCCCAAGCACGTTCATAACTCCCAATCATATCGTCAATCCATGACGATTACCAAAATAAAAGCCCACCGGCTAAGTATGCATAATACCCAAAATATACCGTTTAACAAGTTTAAAAGATAGCCAAAAAAACCCAACCGAGAATTCCGTTTTATAAAACTTTAGCTCCAACCAATCCATTTTAAAAGTATAGCATTCCCATTGGAATGTAGACATTGCCCCGAAAACGGCCCCTTAAAACCTCGGTTCCAAAATCCTGAAATTTTCCAAAAATTTCAAAAAAACAAAATCCTACAAGCGGCGATCGATCGCCTCAAACATCGCGATCGATCGCCTCCAACCAGTGGCCAAAATCGCCTACTCGCGATCGATCGCTACCCCCTCGCGATCGATCGCCTAAACCATGCGATCGATCGCCTGCACTATTCATCGGCTTCAAAAAACACAGCTGCACGTCGCGATCGATCGCCCCACCTCGGCGATCGATCGCCACCTGCGATTTTCCTAAAAATTCGAGCTTCCATGGTGTTTTTCACACCCAAACTCAAATCCAACACCCCATACACCTTCAACTCTTCAAAAACTCCATTTAAAGCCAATAAAAACTCTAAAAACTCAACATTGGATTTTAAGCAAAAATCCCCAAAACCCATAATCAACCAAAACCTCAACCAAACTTTACAATACTACTACCAAGTCGAAGACAATGACGAGGGGAAGAAACTTACCAACTTATCTTTGAGAAATCCGGCTCCTAGAACGAGCCTCCATCGAGTTTGCCCATCAAAGGGAAAGGGGAAGGGTTTGGGGTGAGAGAGTGGTGTGAGGGAGAGGAGAGGAGAGAAATGGATTCCGAATGACGGAATCCCGAGTCCAACTGGTATATAGCAAAAATGCTCCGAAATACCTATACCTTCACAAATACATCATGATTCATTAAAAATCATCTGTTTTCAAAAACTCTCTCTCCAACATCAAATCCCCAGACTGGCCCCAACATAAGGCACCCCGGACTCCAAGTCCCACTAAAACCCCAACTCAAAGGTTTTCCACCAAAATGAAAATACAATCTCAACCTTTGGATCCAACGGTTCTAAATGCCCGATTTTACAACTTCGGGAGACCAAAAACCGCAATTAATTCCTAATTGCCACAATCCAAAATCCATCAAGGATTAATACCACACCGGGATTAACACCAATAATCCCCGGACATCACAGCCTGGAAATGAGCAATCGATCGTCCATTCCTATTTTTTTGAGAGGCGGTCGATGGCCTGGAATGAAGCGTTCGATCGCCAGTGCCTGATTTTGGGGAATTATTTAGTGTTGAGTTTTGGATGCATGCTTCGCCCGGGGTCTTTTTAAATGGTTAATCGTCATGGATTGATGATAATTGGGGTTGTGAACGTGCTTGGCCACGTGGTTGCATGCTTGTAAATAATTGTGAATTATTTTATGTGTGAGCACATAATTCATCGGGTCACAGTACTAAGGCAAGGTTGGATTCGAACTACGGAATTATAAGGTACCTATAACGTACGAGCATAGCCTTTTATATTATTGCAACTGTGAAATGCATGGTTATTTGTATTTGCAATAAATGGATATACATTGGGAATTATATGGTGTCGCTTTTGAGCGAGCAATGATTAGGATGTTGTCGCTGTTGAGCGAACATCGGTTATGACGCCACTACTGTTGAGCGTGCGTGAGGTTAAAATGCCGCTATTGTGGAGCGAGACATGAAATAGAACTATGGAATCATTGGTTAGATACATGTGATATCTATGGTTATTTGTTTAATGATTTAATCATAATTGATTATGAAACTGGCATGGCAGGGATGTATTTAGTTAATCAATGAGATGATTAATTGGCTTTTGGGAATTTGATGGTTTCAGTTATTTTGAGAACATGAACAACATAAGGGATCCCGGATGAGGATGATATCATCCAGTGAGTATCTTTTAAAATTCATGGCATTTACATTCTGTAATTATGAACTGTGATATTGCGATTATGGATTGGTGGTATTGTTATGCTCACCCCGTGTGGGGTGATGTGACTAGAAATAGACACATCTTGAGTGCTTAATTGTCTACGATTTGGTAGGTTTTGATAGATAAATTGATATGTATGCTACCTAATCGTATATTTGTGTAATTATAGGTACGATCAGAGAAAACGAGCTAAAAATGATGTGTAAAGACCAAGAAGAGACATGGACATGACAAGGACTCAAAGTTGATCAAGAAAAGGGAAAAATGTAATTTTGAAGGAGGAGATCGATTGCCACGAAGAGGAAATCGATCGCCTATGGAGAGAAACATTTGCATCAAATTTGAAGAGCCAGCGATCGATAGCGAAGAAGGGGCGATCGATCGCCAAAGTCTACTGGAGCTGGCGATCGATCGCCACTTTATAGCGATCGATCGCCTCAAGGGTTTTTCCGAAAAAAAATAATGCAGCGATCGATCGCCACATTCAAGGCGATCGATCGCCGAAGAGTCCGAAAATTAGGAAATTAGGTCTTTTACCATGTTTAGAAGATTGTAACCTATTTTATCAGCCGCCAACCCCCAAAGCTCGAGATTATTGAGTTCTTAGGCATATTATTCCAGAATTTAGAATATTTTTAGATTTTAGATTAATTTTCTTTCAAGTTTTCTTCAAGAACAACGAAGAACGGAACCAGGAATCGACAAGCCGGAATCGTGATTTATATAAGTAATTTCTTTTCCTTTATTTATTTAATGTTTTCCATCGAATTTTTATTGTTTTTAGATTTAATTATGCTAGGCTAAAACTCTTCGATTCTTGGTTGAAGGGATACCTACTTTTGGATTTAAATTTATGAGAATTTGGTTTGATTGTTGAATTAGATTTCAATTTCAATTTGTTCCTCAAATTTCGAATTCCATGATTGTTGTGTTAGTGTATTAGACCGATCACCTAATATTCAATTGCATAATCGATAGTTTGTTGAGAAACAACTAAGATTAATAATTAACCGGCTGTAGGTGTTATTGAATTCTTAGGAGAAACGGTTGAGTAATCAATTTTAACGGCTGTAGTTTTCATTGATTAGATTTATTGAACTCATTAGTTTTGAAACTATCATTGATTTAATCATTAACGGCTGTAGTGATGATTAGAGATTTGGTAAGGGTTAAATTGAATGCTGTTTTCTCTTTAACTACGAATAAGATGAGTAGGAATTGAATTTCCAATCGATAGATAATTGAAAGAATTTGAATGTTTTGATTTGACGATTAACAGATAATTTTCCAAAAGTACGGTTACCTGAAAACCAAGAATCGCTTCACTCTCATAAGTTTAAATCATCTTAGCTAATCTCGTTAATTAGTTTAATTATAGAATTTGCTTAGTAGTATTCATTCCTCCTAAAACCCCCTTGTTACTATTCGTTTTTGGCACGAAATAAATTTACCTTCCCTGTGAGATCGATCCCTACTTCCACTACTACATATTTTTGCTATTAACTGAAGAAGGGTTAATTTGGGTGTACACGATAAACGCATACCAAATTTTGGCGCCGTTGCCGGGGAAGGCAACATTTATTTGTGTCGATTTTTTTTATTTTTACCCCGCATTACTACTTGGGTTTGTTAATGAGTACAGGTGGATCGTTCAATCACGAAGATAATTTTCACTACGATCCTGAGATTGAGAGGACGCTACATCAGAGAAGGAGAGAAGCAAGGTTGCTTGAAGAAGAAGAGAGATCCATGATGGCTGCAAATCAAAGCTTGAGGCAGTTGGCGAATCCTAACTTGGATCAACAACCGCTCTGCATCAGTTTCCCTGCTCTGGCCAATAACGTAAACTTTGAACTTAAATCTGGTTTAATTCACTTATTGCCAGCTTTTCATGGTCTTGCAGGAGAAAACCCACATAAGCATCTGATGGAGTTCCACTGGTGTGCACTACCATGAAGACGACCGGAATCACTGAGGATCAAACAAAGCTAAGAGCGTTCCCATTTTCTCTAAAGGACGCTGCAAAAGACTGGCTCTTCTACTTACCATCCGGATCGATCACCACATGGACTGACTTACAAAGAGTATTCCTAGAAAAGTACTTCCCAGCTTCAAGGGCAACGAACTTGAGGAAAGAGATATATGGTGTGAAGCAGCTCTACGAGGAATCACTACACGAGTACTGGGAGAGATTCAAGAAGTTGTGCGCAAGTTGTCCACAACACCAGATAAGTGAACACCTTCTCATCCAATACTTTTATGAAAGTTTACTTTCTTCTGACAGGAACTTAGTGGATGCGGCAAGCGGAGGAGCATTTATAGATAAAACAGCGGAGGAAGCTAGAAGGTTGATAGCTAACATGGCGGCCAACTCCCAACAATTCGGATCTGTGCGCCATGGACAACAGCAAAGAAAAGAGGTAAACGTATCAAACTTAGAACAACAAGTGATAGATCTCACTTTTCTTGTGCGTGGTATGGCAGGTGGAAATGTAGGAAAGACAAAGTCGTGTGGAATCTGTCTGGCTGCGAACCATTCCACAGATGCATGCCCCTCACTACAAGAGACAACCACGGAGAACGTGAATGCTGCAGGAGGATTCCCAGGTCACCACAAAGGAATTATGACCATCCACCAAACAACTACAATCAAGGGTGGAGGGACCATCCGAACCAAGGCTATGGGAACCCACAGATGCACCAACCCCCACCCTACAGACCGCCATACCAGAGACCTCCACCACCGCCAGTGCACCCTCCTTCTGACAGGTTAGAACATAGCATTAAAATTATTGCTGAAAATAGCCTACAATTTCAACAGGAGACGAGGGAAAGCATCCAGAGCTTGACGACGCAGATGGGACAATTGGCAACTTCAATCAGCAAGATCGAAGCAAGGATTTCAAATGGACTGCCATCACAACCAGAGATGAACCCCCGGAAAAATGTGAGTGCTATAACAGTGAATGTGAATGAAGATGCAACTGAAGAGAAGGTGGTACTGATGCCACTTCAGAAAGAAGAGATGACGGGGACAGAGACAGACGTTGAAGAGCCAATGCAAGGGGAGGAACCACGAGGTAAGTACCCCAAACTTTTTGAATATAGAGAACCACCCCCTTTCCCCCAAGCAAGGAAAGGTACCGGACTCAAAGGCCTCTACGAGATGAGTCCACGCTACAAAGAGCAAGCCCCATTACAGGAGACCGTGAAAGAGGATCAAAACAAGGAACACAAAGGGCAGCCCAAGGTCGAGCTCAATGACAATGTTTCGGCGGATAACCAAAGAAGCATCCCCATTAAATGCAAGGACCCAGGTATGTTCTTTATCCCATGTGAGATTAGAGGTCTTAGGATTGAGAAGGCTATGCTCGATTTAGGATCGTCCATAAATGTAATGCCTTACTCAATGTACTCTCAACTGAAGATGGGACCTTTAAAAAGAAATAGCGCAATTATTCACTTAGCTGATAAATCCATGGTCATACCTAAGGGGATAGTAGAGGACGTAGTTGTGCATGTAAAGAACTTGGTCTTCACAGCCGATTTCTATGTCTTTGATATGGGAAATGGTGATCCTTCTAGTCTAATTATCTTAGGAAGACCATTCTTGAAAACATCAAAATCAGTAATCAATATGAATAGCGGTATGATCACGTTGGAGTCAAATGGTGAAATTGAAAAATTCAACATGTATGAACCCATTAAACTTCTTGAGCATTCTAGTTACGCTATTGATGTACATGATAATTATGATTCTGATTTTGATAATGATGAGTTGTGGGAAATGGGAAAGGCTACTGATGGCCTTAACGATAAGAGAGGTAAAGATTCGAGCTCTTTTCCTACTGTTCATATGATTGCTACTCTGTCTACTCATGATACTGCTGACCCTCTTATTTCTAACTTGCAGGATCATACCATTGAAAAGAAGCACCCTCCGGATCGACCAAAGCAAGCAACAAATGCTGGAGGAGTAACAAAGACTGGGGACGACCACTCAAAAGGCAACAAGCCGAAATACAGAGGAGTGAAGAAGATATTGAGGTGGTTAAAGAAGACAGAGCGACACCGCATCACCCACCTTGATAGAGGACTGGCAGTCGGGCCACCGACGTTAAACAGAGGCGCTGCTTGGGAGGCAACCCAAGGGGAGTTAGTTTCCCTTTTACCCTTTTATTTTTATTGCTTTCATAGTTGAACTTTTCTTTTCTCTTGTCTTTTTGCCTTACATTGGGGACAATGTAAGATTTAAGTATGGGGGAGGGATTAGTAACGTGTTATTGTTTTTCCTATTTCAGCGTGTTATTGTTTTTCTTATTGCAAAAATACAAAAAAATCAAAAATTTGAAAATTTTGAGCTCATAGTTAGTAATGAACACATGCTTAGAATCACTAGCCCATGATGAAACCTAATTGATATCATGCATGCTTTTGAACATAGGTGAATTGTTAACTTTGGAACACTTTGAACTCTAAAGCAAAGTGTACTTTAACTTAGTAAGTTGAATAATTTGAGCACATTATTGTCATGACTTGTGAAGTGTGCATAACTTAGTGAAGATTGTGTGAACTTTGTGATAGTCTTAAGAAGTCTCTAATACATGCTAGAACTTAACTACATGCTCTTTGAGGCGTATGTCTAGACTACTTGCAAACATGAAAGTGATATAGGCAATCTTTGATGCGTTTGAGCCTTTCAAGCCTACCATGTAAACAAAATCATTCTCTAGTACCTATTTTTGAGCCTTAAATGTAAAAGAATGGTAGTATGCTAAGCGTACTAAAGACCCCCATTAAACATTTCTTGACTAGCTTATCATCCTACCCTTTAAGCCTAAATGTGATTTTAATCCATACCTTTTAAGGGAGTATGATGTATTTCATTCAAATGCACGTGGGAATCATTGAAGTATATTTGTGAGCTTAATTGTCAAAAGAATGGAATGCATGAAAGAAAAATGGATGCCTCGAAAAAAATAGATAAAAATATGACTCCAAGGGGAGCCAAGGCACAAAAGAAGAAAAGTGTTGAAATAAACCTTGTGAAAAAGAACAAAGTCGAAAAATTCATGCAAGAAGAGAAGCTTTTAGTGTGCATTTCATCATACTCTCTTGTTGAATATCCTTACTCTTTCTTTCATAAGCCAATACATAGGCCAAGCTACAAGCTAATAAAGACCTACTTGATTTATGTGTGCAAAGTAGCTAAGATAGTGGAGAAGAGTGTGCAAGTGAGCTTATACTTGTGTTAGTGTATGACTTGAACTATTATGGCTTTGCATATTTTGGATCTATAATTTGTACACAACACTTGTTTATGACCACACACACACGTTCAGTACTTCGTTGGGTACGAAATGTTAGGGATTGAACTTGTTCCCCTGTTAATTTTTCACCGCCGTTCATTATTATGCATGTTAAAATTGTTGAGGCATTAAAGTGAGGACAAGTGGCTTTGTTATGAACCTATGAGCCAAACAAAAATATTGTAGTTTTATTTGTTTACTCGAGGTCGAGTAAAGAGTAAGTATGGGGGAGTTTGATGTGACTAGAAATAGACATATACTCTTCTGCATCAAATTTGAAGAGCCAGCGATCGATCGCGAAGAAGGGGCGATCGATCGCCAAAGTCTACTGGAGCTCGGCGATCGATCGCCACTTTATAGCGATCGATCGCCTCAAGGGTTTTTCCGAAAAAATAATGCAGCGATCGATCGCCACATTCAAGGCGATCGATCGCCGAAGAGTCCGAAAATTAGGAAATTAGGTCTTTTACCATGTTTAGAAGATTGTAACCTATTTTATCAGCCACCAACCCCCATAACTCGAAATTATTCAGTTCTTAGGCATATTATTCCAGATTTAGAATATTTTAGGTTTTGAGATTAATTTTCTTTCAAGTTTTCTTCAAGAACAACGAAGAACGGAACCGGAATCGACAAGCCGGAATCGTGATTTATATTAGTAATTTCTTTTCCTTTATTTATTTAATGTTTTCCATCGAATTTTTATTGTTTTTAGATTTAATTATGCTAGGCTAAAACTCTTCGATTCTTGGTTGAAGGGATACCTACTTTTGGATTTAAATCTTTTATGAGAATTTGGTTTGATTGTTGAATTAGATTTCAATTTCAATTTGTTCCTCAAATTTCGAATTCCATGATTGTTGTGTTTGTGTATTAGACCGATCACCTAATATTCAATTGCATAATCGATAGTTTGTTGAGAAACAACTAAGATTAATAATTAACCGGCTGTATGTGTTATTGAATTCTTAGGAGAAACGGTTGAGTAATCAATTTTAACGGCTGTAGTTTTCATTGATTAGATTTATCGAACTCATTAGTTTTGAAACTATCATTGATTTAATCATTAACGGCTGTAGTGGTGATTAGAGATTTGGTAAGGGTTGAATTGAATGTTGTTTTCTCTTTAACTACGAATAAGATGAGTAGGAATTGAATTTCCAATCGATAGATAATTGAAAGAATTCGAATGTTTTGATTTGATGATTAACATTTTCCAAAAGTACGGTTACCTGAAAACCAAGAATTGCTTCACTCTCATAAGTTTAAATCATCTTAGCTAATCTCGTTAATTAGTTTAATTATAGAATTTGCTTAGTAGTAATTCATTCATCCTAAAACCCCCTTGTTACTATTCGTTTTTGTCACTGAAATAAATTTACCTTCCCTGTGAGATCGATCCCTACTTCCACTACTACATATTTTTGTTATTAATTGAAGAAGGGTTAATTTGGGCGTACACGATAAACGCACACCAGATATCAATAAAAAACACAAACGATAAAGCACTATAAACATCCAATGTGATTGTTCTGTATCATGCATCATCAAATGCAATTATGTCATGACATGTCTCATTCTTCATCCTGTTATAACCAGACCAATATGATATGCCTATCTCAGCTCAATATGTCAGTGGAACCTCCTCACATCTTCATATTAGCAGCACATATCATAGTACCGTCCTCACATGTTATAACAGCCAGAGCATATACCCAACCGACGTATAACTCTCATGCCAAAGCATATGTAGCATACCTATCGTGGCACCAATCCAGCCAAAGCATATGCCCAACACTGACATATCAATCATGGCAATGATCTTAGCCAAAGCATATGCGACATATTTATCGTGGCATCCCTCTCAACATAATGAATCTCATGAATGTATATGCATATGGCCACCAATCATATGGTCAAATATTCACATCATCACCATACCAATCATATGGTACAATAACCACATCATCATCACAATCATATCATATACTCGTATGTCAATACGTACCTGTCGTGCGACACAAAAGATATAAATCAGGCATCAATGTCTAACCGCCTCGTTGCCCCGTCCCCTGTGATGATGCTACAATAATATCAACAATATATCATGTTATCATAGGCTTAAAAATCAAATTCCACAAAAATAACATATTTTTCAAAATATGCATCCTTGCGATCGATCGCCATTTGCCCGAATCGATCGCCAACAAGTTCTGTTTCCTTGAGATCGATCGCCACTATCTCGCGATCGATCGCCAAAATGCCCTGTTCCTCGCAATCGATGGCCATGTTTTCACCGATCGATCGCCAAGCCATTTCACCGCCTTATATTTTCCCTCTGCATCGGCGATCGATCGCCATATTGCTCACGATCGATCGCCGTTGTCTGACGTGTTCAGAACATGGCGATTTTGAGTATATCTTCATGGTTCTCAACCTACACTTCAATTCATACTCTCAAACATTTATAAACCAACACTATATCATGATCTAAACATGTTTTCATAATTTACAGCTTAATTCATTGAATTCAACAACATATGAATTCAATCTTCCTTCAAACCAATCACATGCTTCTTGAATTGCATATCAAACACCATAACTAAGTTAATACACCAACTCACTACATAAAGTAGAGCATGTAAGTTCTCCTTACCACATACTTCAATTTGACCATGATTCCAAGCTAGAACCAAGAAAAGAAAGCAAGAAGAAGCAAGGGTTTGGAAGAGAGCTTTGTAGAGATTTACTAGGTGAATTGTGGTGTATTATGTGCCTTGAGAGCTGAAATCAATTTTATATACTTGGCTTAATCTGAAATGCAAAGTCACATGACATTCCTAGCAAATTCAAATGCCAATTCACATGTATATGCAACTCTCATATCAATTCAAATGCATACCAAATCATATAGGGTTATTGTTCACCTACATGTAACTCATATCCCTCCTAGTCATCACATAACTCTCTCTCTTGCTACATGTTAACCAAACCATGTACCTCCATTTCATTGTTTTAACTATGTTACATTCATTTCAACATGAATCTTGTCACTAGTCACACCCGGTTCCACCTGAATCCGAGTCCACAATACGTCATATCGAGGCATTACATTTCTCCCCTACTCATTGAATTTCGTTCTCGAAATTGCATATACAGAACATGCGCAACATAAACAGATACTCAATCTGACAACCCTACTGCAATAAGGCAAGAAACAAAATCATATCTGCAACACTATGAATTATGAGAACAAATGAATCTGCAGTATATACTCATTCATACTGCAATAAGGAATACCTACTCAACATATTCACCTTGCAGTAGAAAAAAATACTTACCCGCAGTATAACAAAACGTAAATAACATACCAGACAATCACTTCAGATTCTG
The DNA here is from genome assembly GCA_907163345.1 of Haberlea rhodopensis. NCBI lineage: Eukaryota > Viridiplantae > Streptophyta > Magnoliopsida > Lamiales > Gesneriaceae > Haberlea > Haberlea rhodopensis. Next base: position 5,713,745 of record CAJQUN010000032.1, read on the forward strand.
CTGTATCATATACTTACCCTGTCATACACACACTTACTTGATATCATAAGGACCACTGTACCGAGGAATTGACAAGCTGCACCCGGTAAGATTCCGAACTGATCATGTCATACACATACAAGACATCTGTCTCTTCCTAAACATTATGATTCATATATCTGTCATGAAACTACATGACAGATACCAATCACTGCACCCTTTCATAGAACACTGTGCCATACATCATGGACACAACAAATAATATACACGCGATTGGTACTGCGTAGATATATATATATATATATATATATATATATATATATATATATATATATATATATTCCCATTTTTCATGTACTCCTACTCAACAACAATCCGAAACAAGAATGAGTAACATCCGTGACCATATACCATTGTTGTAAGGACTCTAGTTCCTTAAGTGTAAAATATTGACATAAGTAGAGCTAAAGTATATTATCAGAGTATAAAAATTTCATGTTGAGGCCTTGAGCTTTAAGGGTTACATGCCAAGATAAATACTTCCAAATGGATTAATTACATTCATAACAAAATGAATGTTAATCCTATATATTTACACTACTCCTAGAGTAGATACTATACAAAAGAATCCCAGCTTCTATACCAAAAGCCCTCCTTGCTAGCTCACTGCGTCAACCCGACCTTAGCCCCTTTATGCCAAAATGTACCTATAAGGACAACCCCCAAATCATGAGCATATAATAATCCATATTAAGCATAGCCTGATTAAAAGCGTAAATGTAGAAACCGTAAATACAAAACACTTCCTATTTCCCAATTGCATTTTAAACGCCCCCCTTTTTGGTTGTCCCCGTATAATAACTCATGAGTATAATCAATGGATTATTCAATGGTTTTACAAATGTCATGACATATCACCAATTACCAATCCCTAGTCTGTTATAACAATGTATTTTAATGCACCTCGCATGTCATGACAGCGGCACCAATACCCCTCGCTTCGACATATTAGCGGCATTGAATAACCTCGCATTTCAAATGCGACATGCGGCAATACCCTCGCTTCAACATTTGGCGGCAAATATTCATTCCTCGCTATAATATGACAGTGGCAAGTATTCTATCATCGCTTCAAGTGACAGGTGCAAAGCATTAAAATCATCACTCGAATATAACCATGACTCATGGGATGTGCACCAATCAATCAACATATACATATGCAATCATAATGCATAGATCAACATGTATTTGCATCTACGATGCACAATTCAATATATACTTGCATCCACAATGCATATCCCAATGTGTATATAAATTACATGTTACCGTTGGGTGCCCGTACGTCTTCTACGTACCTTTCCAAAAGTAGGAGATGATAGGACTTTACTTCCTTGGCTGTGTTGCCACCTGTGATGGTTCTACACAATCACACAAACCAATATTAGATGCCAATAATAGTCCAACACCAAAAATCCCAAAAAAATAATTAAAAACACAAATTTTGGCTTCTCGCGATCGATCGCCAATAGGCCCCGGTCGATCGCGAGATGCTACTGCCTCAATGCTCAAAATTCTGCATTCCGCGATCGATCGCTGAAGACATGCCGATCGATCGCTGACTTCGCCGATCGATAGCTCAAATCTCGCGATTGATCGCCGAATGTCTCTGCCTCGCACTCTGGTGCTCGCGATCGATCGGGAAAACGCGCCGATCGATCGCCAATGTCTGTAATCGCGAACCAACACCATTTTCGAGCACCATCCCAAAGCTACCATAAAACACACCATAAATCATTATACCCCAACAAATTAACATGTAAAATACTCCATTATACTACCATGAAACTACACAATAACAAATTCCATCAAGAATACTACCATACATGCCATTTCTACTCAACACATTATCAAAACTCAACCAAAATTTAACCAATACAAGATATGGTTCCTCACCCTCTTTGCTACAACTTTTTGCAAGGTTTTGAGCAAGGTGGAAGCAAGTCTTCCTCTACTCTTTGTGGAGCTCAAGCTGGACAAAAAAATGGGGGAAGGAGGGGAGAGGTTTGAGTGGTGAGGGTTGAGTGGGGGGAGAGCCAAGTGGGGGCATGGGCAAGCCAATCAGTAGAAATGGGTATGGGTTGGGGTGGTTTAATGAGTGGTAGTGTGGGGTCCTCGTTACTTAATCCATTATGTATCCATTAAACATACATACGTGAGTCTGAATTAAGTAAAAACATGCACTGATTAAGAGTTTCTAACTAGTTCAGTTGTTACAAGGTTATCAAAACCTAACCAACTATACATTACATGTACAAGTAACAACCTAATTCAAGATAACTCCTAGGCAGTGGTTCAGCTCGCAGCGGAAAATGACTCATATCCCATCTCCCCACGTCTATGAGTCCCTACAGAAACATTCACACAACGTGAGTATAGATAAATAACTATCTCAATGCGATATCAAAACACAATATCAATGATAAAGCAATAATAAGCATAGCCAATGTGAATGCTCTGCCTCATGCATCAACAAATGCAACTATGTCACGACATGTCTCAACAATCACCCTATTATCACGAGCCCCATATGATATGCCTATTCAGCTCAATATGTCAGTGGAACCACATCACATCTTCATATTAGCAGCACATATCATAGTACCGTACTCATATGTGTTAATAGCCAGAGCCTATACCCAAACCAGGCGTATATCTCTCAAGCCAAAAGCATATGTAGTATATCTATCGTGGCAACGATCCCAGCCAAAGCATATACCAAACCTGGCATATCTATCAAGGCAATGATCTCACCAAAGCATATACACATATCTATCAAGGCATCCATCCCAATTATATGAAATCCATGTATGCACATGCATATGATATTACCAATCATATGACACAAAACTAACATAAATCATATGATATCAACACCATAACATCATCATCACATAATATCTATACTCCGTACGTCAACACGTACCTGTACTGCGACACAAACGAGTTAAATTAGGCGTCACGGACTAATTGCCTCGTTGTCCCGTCCCCTGAGATGATGCTACAACAATGCCAACAATATATCATGTTATCATAGACATTAAAATCAAATTCTATAAAAAGATAACATTTTTCAACATTTTGACTCTGGCGATCGATCGCAACATTTCACCGATCGATCGCCATACTGTTCTGCCCCTTCGCGATCGATCGCAACTACTTGGCGATCGATCGCCACAATGCTCTGTTCATAGCGATCGATCGCTACAATCTCACCGATCGATCGCCACACATTTTCACCGCCTTAGATTTTGGCTGTCCTCGGCGACCGATCGCGATACAAGTACCGATCGATCGCCAATGTCCAGAAAGTTTAGAGCATGGCGATTTTCAAGCTTATCTCCATGGTTCTTCTCCTATAACTCATATTGAATCATATCAACATGTTTCTTGCAATCTCTAGGAACATAGTACCATGTTTCTATCATCATAGAATCCAATTAATAGCATATAAACATTATATGATTCTTCACATGAACATTTGATATTCTACTTCTCATACATCAACACCAATGACATAAATCAAGTATAAAACCATGAATTCCTTACCAAGATGGTACAATTTCACTTCACCCAACTTCCTAGCTCAAGTCACAAGTGAAAAACCAAGCTTCAACAAGAAAATCTCCAAGGGTTGGAGAGGAGCTTTGTAGAGAATTTTAGGTGAAAAGTGGTGTAGTATGTGAGTTCACCCTTAATTCACTTGATATAGATCCTTAGTTCCCTAAATCACTTGCTATCATGTCATTGGAGGTAATGACATGTTAAGTAACATGTACATGAAACTAAAATCCAAATTCACATGCAACTCCAATTTCAATTAAATTCAAATGCATATTCAAATGCCTACTAGTTCATGTTGCTTGATATGTTATTATTTACATCATTGTACACCATGTTTCATTCCTTGCCCTTGCCATATATCATTTCATACATGTATTAAGTCATTCTTGGTTCCACTTGAACCCCCATGATCATACCGCCAATTGATATAATTACACCATAATCATATCATACGTGTATACAACAAACCGAGGCATTACAGGTAGTGGTTAAATGTGTGGCTGAAGCATGCTAAATGAATTAATTGTGTCCCGGTAATTAGCGTGATGTATTAAAATATCCCTACATGATATTTTATAACATCCATTCGATAAAATACATCAAAACTCCAATTACACATGCTTTACCAAAACAACCAACACCCACCCCAAATAATCATGCCATAACTCAAATTCCCAACATATATCACATGCACCCTGAAATGCATTACTAGGTCATGACCACCGCATGACTAAGCATTTCCCATTATTATTAAATCAACACCAATAAATTAACACCATAATCCTCACATAACATAATTAATGTTCAAATGGACATAATCATTTTGGGGCATCACAATTGTTATACATCCTGTTATCAATATGTCACCACTTCACTTTTCATTGTTGTTGATTGGTGCATACATATATTCAACATGTCACACAAACCATTGAACTGTACAACAAGCACTGTAGTGCGTCATAGATACAATAGACATAAAGATTGCATTCGTATTACCACTCTCGTATATGCAGAGAATTTCCCAAACAAACAACGTGGTGAATATTTCTTGATCTCACCACAGTCCAGTACTTCAGTACATTCAAACTACTATCTCATTAGTTCATATGTAAACAGAATGATCATCGCTCTAACATCTCAACAACGTGTGCTTTACAATGCAATTCTACAGTGTATCAGATGAAAACATCTCCATCTATCACAGTACGTCAACTTACACACATCCCTATGTTGCCAACTCCATAACAATGAATGGAAGCATCAATAGATAAGGTCCATTGGTTGCTAACTCACTAAAGCAACCCTAAATCAGACAGATCACACCAAGACATGTTTACTCCCCTGTCATCACAATGTAGTCCAACATATGAAAGTGTTGTTTCACCATTGTACCTTCATCTTATCAATACGGTCGACCAGACATGTCGTGTTTATCCAACCTTAGGCACACGACTCTATAATGACGACCTTCAAGTACCAAAGGACATCGCATAAGTCATGCTTCATTAAGTCAGTCACTCCCCACGATCATTCTGACATTGTATTTCTTCACACATGTGATATGATTCGATATCCAGAGATACCATTTCAAAATGAGAATTTGTATAATCATCTTTTTTTGTATCAACCATGCCCTCAAACTTACCATTTTTGAGACTTTCACACACTCATCTACACGATTCATCACCAAACCAAATCAATTATGACAAGCATACTCACTCCCTCACCTTGGATATTGCCAACAAGGCTTACACGTCTTGGTACAAGACTGTCAACAAATCAATACCATAATAACTCAACACATGGAAAATAAAACATTATGCATAATCATGTCCAAAGTCGAACTCTTGTTTGACGAATCTTAGGTATGCCGCTTCAATTCTATCCTTATACCCATATTCCCATTATTGGTACATCCAACGATGCTATAGCATTTCAACTCGTATATTTAAATGAGAGATGTCTTGAAGCTATTAAATTCCAATTCATGATAGCTATGGTGCTAACGTTCTTGGGTTAACAATTACCTATAATTTGTTGGTGATACTTGAACTAGAAATATAAAGATGACTCGAAAATCTTCTGTTTTTAGCTATATAAATATCTACTGTTGAGTGAACTGAACAAAAGAATTTGATAAAGTATACGTGGAAAATATTTTCCCTCTGGTCATGAAGCGATTGATGGTGCTCAAATCATTAATATTTATAACTCCATTTGTAATGAATATGAGCGAAGCTACTATGACATATATTTGAGTAAATACAATTAAAATTGTTTGTAGGTTACCAAGGGATGGAATTATTTGGGAATACATAGCTTAAAGGTACACTGTAAAAGTCTTAATTAATTGGAGATCTGAATATTACTATGATTGAAAGAAGAATAAACAATGTTTAAAGATGTATAATTTTATTCCCAATTATTATATGCTCTATAATTGACTTGATCAATGAGTTAGAAACAAGATATTAAGATTTTAATGAAGATTTAAATATTTAATAATATTACGAATCCTTTCTTGAGATCGAATGTATGTTATGTCCTATACGAATTATGTAGAGTAACAAGGGACATTGAAGCTTCAAATCAAAAGGAAACAAAAAGAAAGTAAAGGTATGTTGTGATCGGTAACATACAACATGTATCTGTATTATTTGATACATGATTTGCTGAACTTACGTGACTTACGTGAAATTACTTGACGATGTGAATTTACTTGAATTATGAGCATTCTTAGTTGATATATCGATGTATGCAAATAAATGTTTTGTTAACACACACCTTTTTCAATAAATGTACATCGATATATGACTTTCTGTAAGGCCCCAACACTTAAACTCGTCATTTGTTCATTTATGACGTCGTATGTGTATAAATTTTTCATTTTCTTTTCATTATTTAAAAAGAATCATTACATGTTTCCCATGACATAACCAATGTTCAACAATATATGATCATCTCGACCAACAAACAGACTCAGGGGTTTCACCCAATACCATCCCCATTACACCACTTTTATATTGTGGGTTTTTATAAAAATTTGGGCAGAGTCTCCCCACAAACTGAGCTATCCGGAAATAAAAACATATCACACAACATAACTCCCGACCAGGGACAACACAATACTAAACAGAAAACAGAAATACAAGTAAAATCCCAGCCAGGGAAGACACCACACTAATAAGACAACAAAAGTGGGTTTCAACACCCTTCTACAGTCCATATACAGATACAAGTGCTCACAGAAGAGCAACGAATAACGGATACACATCCGGATGCATAATTAGTATAAATACCAACCGCTCAACCTCGTATATCGGCTCAATCTCATACTATGCTTCTGGAAGCATCATCCAACAAGGTTCGAGCCTAGTACTCCAAAGCAACATCATACATGTTGTACATGTTTCAACAGAAACAACCCCCACACAGGGTGAGCACACTCCAACTCAATATTCGATCACAAATCAACATATGAAATCATAATGCAACAATTTAAATTATTCAAAACTCATAAAATATACTCCCTGTACAATTCCGAATCTGTAGCTTCCACACACTGTTCCTGTTTCAAACTCACGGACTTTCATAACATCAAGTTCAGTATTATCATTGAAAATATGATATCCAACAACACTATGAATTCAATACAACAACAATGCATCATTTATGCTCAACATAAATAATTCAACATCAATGTAAACCTGGTTATCCCACTATCTCATTCTCGACACTTTCTCATAATGCTCATGCCCAAGGCATCAATACTCAACTAGTATAATTGGATCACGTACCACTACGTGTCCCCCATAACTCGTATATGAGACTCAATTGTTAAAGTCAAACACTTACCTGAATCATCATATTCAAAATTACATGTATACATGAATGTATAGATACTAGATATACATGCTCGTACGTCACCACGTACCTTATAGTAGACAACATGAACAAGCTATCATCAACGTCCGAAGTCTCCTGTAGAGTCTATATCGAATATCAATTCAATATTAGCTCATAATCCGAGCAATGAACATCCATCAAATAGTTCTTACTTTCATTTCTATATCACAAATCAATAACTCAATATTATGAATCAAATCATAATCAATACTTTGGATGCACACATCCTCACATTAATCATGATATTTCATTGGTAATGCAAAACCCATCATCTCCCACCATCCGCTACATCACACACATGATGCGGGATACACACACCCATACGTGCAAGATCACGCCCAACTCACATAGCAGTTCACTAGACACACCAGTTCAATAGAGGGAAAGGAAGTGCAAGGGTGTATGCATAATAATATCCAACTAGTGTCTAACTAAAACAATCCAATTAAGCCAATTAACATGTTCCACAATTATTCTAACCCACACCGAGGTGATTCAAACCAAGACACGAAAGAAGGGATCCATGTAGACATAAGATTCTACTCTTTTAAATCTAATTCTCATAATCCCATCATAAAGTCATTTATCGATTAAATTCCACTTTAACAATTTAAAGATGCATTGGATTCCAAAATTCTTGATTTAGTACTAATAAGATTTGAAACTCAATAAAGTGACATAAATCATTAATACATGCCATGCTATCCACTTGAGCATAAATATCACCATAACTCTATTCCATGTCAACACATACTAGCATGTATCTAACCCACTTATTCCCACATTTAGTATAGCTTTTGGTTACACTTGAACTCCACTTAAACATTATATCAAACACTTTATGAGCATTATTTTCAAGTTGAAGTTGGCTTTTATAATCCACCAAGACAGCCCTAAAATCGAGTCATAGACACCCTCCACGACTAAAATATATAGTATCAAGTTTAACATCAATAAAATCACATTTTTATCAATTTCAACATCTATGATAAGATTAGAACAAGTATTCAAACTCTCATCTAATATCTTCATAACAAAGGTAATTAATCAAGACGTAACGATTTCCGGGCAGCACTAAAATCTTTAACGCACACCCGCTAACATGTGCTGGGACACCTTCACATATGAGCATACAACACTAACTCATACCAACACAAGCTGGAAAGTTCATATATATATATATGTGTGTATATATAATATACACACTAATATACACTGAAACACTCACAAATACATGTAATCAGCACACAAATACACACACTCATACACGCACAGTACACACTCACGCACACACACGCACACACTCAAACACACAATAGCAAACCCTTCCAAAAATGCCCGCAAAATCGAACCAAAGTTCATCAAAAATTCGAGGGATTTCAGGTGAATAACGACTGAGGGACGGCGAGGATTACCCACAAAAAAATTGGAATAAAATCGCTCCAAAATCGGACGAAATCGCGATTTTTACCGCTGCGCTTCCTTGCGAGATTCGAACGAAATACGCGACGAAACTTCACGTTCTTGGTATGGAAAGAAGCGCCTGGGAGAGACGAAGGTGATGGTGGTTCGGACGCGCCGGAAGGAGCTCGGACGGCGGTGGGCGCGGCGGTTTAGCGGCGAGGGGTCGAGCAGCAGCGAAGGAAAGAAGGGGATCGGGTTTTTGTGCGTGTTTTTACACGTTTTAATGTGTGTCCGAAAATGCCCAACATAACATATTTATTTTTGTATCCTTGCCCGGTTTTGTACATCGAAGTGTCACCGGTGCACTGATAAATTAAATTTACAACTACCAATCGGGATTTCTACATACTCCAAAAACCCAAAACTTAAATTCTTCATTTTAATTAATTTATCTCTAAAACATTATCGGAGTATATTTTACAACCTCAAATTATTTTATGATTCGATTAACTCGCCAGTTGACCTTCACTTGGTCAATTCCACTTCTAATTAATTCTAAAATTAATTATCACTAAAATCCAAATCATATTTAGTCCAACAAATGATTAATAATAATCTGGACATCACACTTTCACGTTGGACATATTGAGTTGCATCATATGAGATTATGATATTGGCATGATGCATTGACACGCATGGACATTGAGCACGTCATGTTGATTCTACCGATTCTTTCGTTGACACCCTTATCTTTTTCGTTGGTATCTGTGATGCGTGTCCGGGGATGATGGGCGCACCAATGGCTCGGCGGAGAGAGTGGGCTGAGAGATGCCGTAGCGACGAGTGTGTCGACGTCGCCAAGACACGAGGGATGATGGATCGCCGATGGCTCGACTGAGAGAGATGTCGTAGCGACGAGCGAGTCGACGCCCTGCTCGAGCATGATATTGATTGATGATACCTTTCTTTGGACTCCTATATTCTGGTATCTTGAGATATTTGATAGCTAATCCTTGGATTCCGGACTTTTGCTATCCCGAGATGATTTGTACCTTTCATGCATCGCATTACATTGCATTGCATTGCATGACATCATATATCACATTTTATAGATACATGTTGTACTTACTTGATAATTTCATTTTGGGTTTTGGCTCAACCCTTAGGGGGTTGTTGTTGTCTTTGTGTGTGGGCAATGACAGATATTACAGGTGATCAGGATCCCAAGAGGGAATGCTCGCTGGAAGTATTACCTGAGGTTGTTTTCTTTTGTCTATCCAGTCGTAGGATAGTTAAGTATATTAGGGTGTGTCCTGGATAGTATAATTATGTAAATTGAGTTTATTTCCGTTCAGTCTTGCGTAATTGTGAATATTCGGTGTTTTACTTACTGCTGATGGTCTTATATAAATATTTTGAGTATAAAATGTGTGCTCAAGACTTATTGTGCATGCTATGGTATGGTGTTAATATTTTTAGTACGGATTATGTGCTGAGTGTCTATGATGCATGCTATGGTATTATGTATTTACTTGCTGCATTGGATGTTGTTATGGTGTTTTCATTTTTTTTTGGCATGTCTCTCGCGCGCGGATGTCATGCCGAAATTTTTAGAGCCACTTGTTGGCAGAACTTTTAAAAATATCTTCCGCTGTTTACAAATAAATAATCATTTTGTGATAATTAAACACTTGATTAGGACCGGGTCCTCACAATGATTGAGGATCCATGGCATGTATACGTGTGTTTAAGTGAATAATCTTAAAAAATATATATAGTTGTAGTAAGATGTATGTTTTAATTAAATGAGTTTCTCTAGTTAAATATGAATGTGTTGTGACAACAAACAATAAAATTATCCATAACTTTAAAATCATATCAAACATAATATAACTTATCATACTATATTATTTATCACCATCTAATAATTTTAATCAATCTAGTATTTATTATATCTTTAACTTCAAACATATGTCTAACTTTAAACGGTACCTAAAAATAAAAAATTTTAAAAAAATGATAGGTATTTTATTTTGTTTTAGCACATGAAAAACATCTTCAAAATGAAAATGGCTTATTTTTAAGGAAGGCTACTTTCCATTCGCAAGTGGAACTGTGGAAGAAAGGCAGTAGTAAAACAGAGCAAAGCCAGCCACAAACGCGCACTCTCTTCCTAGTTTCACTCATTTTCTTCTCCTACTTCGCATCTTTTTGCACCACTGTACCACCAAATTGCTATTGCCTGTGAGTTTTGAATTGGCTTATCAATATATATTACTTGAATGGCTGCCAAAGCTTCAATATTCGCCGCCACCGACGGCGGCTGTTATGCGAACTTAACTGTCGGAAAGAGGATTAATAGTCTTGTGCTACTTCGACAATCCTCGGTCTTTACCCTTTCTCATTCTTCAATGGTTCGTCAATGCACTTGATTAATCACTTGGGCATTCCGGTGCTTTCTTTCCTGCCAATGCCTAGTTGATATCATCATTCATTCTTGAAAATTGATAAAATCCTATTTTTTTTATCTTTTGTTTGGTTCATTGTTGATTTTACATTGTTTTCGGCGACCGAATGATTACCGTTTGACATGAGAAATTTATGATTTTTCGGCACGGAATCTGTTTGTAAACTTGCCATTATCAGGCCAGTTACAGAGATTTCTTTCACTTTAGAAACCAGTCCTACGAGGTAAGAGATAGTGGAGTCATCCCCATCTCTGCTCACTTCTGTGAAAGTTTTTGCGGATTGCAACTCTTAGCTTTGCATTTTATGTCACATATTCAGACAGATAGTTTTGCTTCATCACTTGATACTTTTGCATCTGATACAATCAGTTTCTGTCTACAAGATTGGGAATTTTTAACCAAACAGATAGCATGTTTCAAAACTCAAGCTTGTAGGTTGCCAAAAATCCATTTTTGCCGACTTGAATTTCATCATTATAAACTGTGTTTCTCAAGTTTGTTTTTCAAGTTTATTGTGCTGACTCTTTTGACTTTAGTTTTATTTAATCTTTATGCAGGATCCAATTTCTGCCAGACATTCTCCCAGTGGCATATACCCGGACACTGAATCTAAGATCAATTAGAGAATAGGAGTATCAGAGCTCCATGAGAGCGAGCTCAGGTTTTATTTTATTGAGTTTTGTGTCCTAGTATTAGGTCAGAGAGTTTTAATACTATTTTACTCACGGGGTATTTATTTTGAGTATTACATCGCTGTGAGATTTTATACTTGATTACATATGTGATTTGAATTATGTAAATGGATATGAAACTGTATATTTTCAATATTTTCATAATAAGTATATTGTTATATGTAAAACAAGTGGTATGTTCCTCGTGCATCGAGGCCGAAATTTTTAGGGTCACGTTTTGGTAAATTTTAAATTAATCTTCCGTTGTTCCCTTTAAAATTTTCAATGCGTTAATTAAACGCATGATTAGGATCGGGCCTTTGTAATTGGATATGATTTCACATTAATGCATTATAATGTGATGGTAGTCAACCATTCTGTTAGCTATGTGCCTAATAAAATCACAAAAATAATTCTTTTGCCTTTGCCCTTACTTTCCTCGATCACCCATCCAATTTAGATTTATTTTGCTAAGCCTAAATGTATGCTTACATAAGATACATTGAACTTGTAAGTCTGATTATCATCTATTCTTCTTGCCTGGGTATGATTTTTCATATATCCGTATGTCGAGATGCTATTTGCATAATAAAATTGTTCTTCCACTAGAGCTAGCTTAAGCTTAGTTACTTGAATTCTGTCAATAAGCTACTTCAGAAGTGTCTAAATACGTCATGCACTATATTTTGCTTTATCTCTTATGTTTTGTGGATTGAATACGATGCGTGTGCTACTTCAATGAAGAATTTGGAGAATGGGGAAATGATATGTGTGTTTTCAGGCATGGGAGAGGAGGGCTTATGAGTATTGCATGGACAATATGAGAAATATGGGGTTTCCTGTTGATGGACTTGCGTTTGACCCAGAGCTGGTAGTGTTGTATTTTTTGTCCATCTGATTCTACGAGTCTGCTGCTTCTTTGGTCTTGTAGGTCATTAGTGGCCTAGTGATGGACAAAAAGAAAGGAAATTTGGTTAAAGCAGACAGATTTGGATACGCTTTGTTAAAGCGGGCTATGCATGGCACAAAAATATTATCAACCCAAAAAGTGAGGTGTGTTTGAAACCATGCTTTTCTGTCTTTTAAGCATTTAAGTGATTGACAACACAGTTTAAAAAACTAGACATACCAGGGTGTTACACTTTTGTTTGTATGATTATACTGTTCCTCCTCTGTCAAGAGATTCATTAGCAATTTCGGTAGTTTAAGTTTACTACGCCTACATTGGATGTGCACTATTGACAAAGTTTGAGATATACTTCACTAGAAACCGTTGACTTTCTATGCATAAAGTGAGATGTATGGGAAAGAATTTGTGGATTTGTGCAAGGAGAGCTGCTGGGAGTTTCTCAACACATTCTTGTGTTTTGGAGGCGGTGGCTTATATGCAGGTATGCAATTTCCACATCTAAGTCTATAGCTTTATTTGTAATTTTTGGGTAAGTAAATAAAATATGGCATTTATCTGTGTCTTCTTTCATTTCTTTTATTCTTGGATAAGAATGATTATTTTCTTCTTTTATTTCATCTCCCTATAATATAAACTGTCCCAAGGGCGGGGCCCTTGTGTTTTCAAACAAATAATTTCTCAGAGCATAGAGTCAAGGACTTTGTTAGTTTTGGTCATTGGAACCAAGAGCTACTTCAACAGTGGGTGCCCGTCGAGATCTTGACTGAGATAATGAACATAGCACCTCCAGCATCTAACGTCAACGATTTCTGCATATGGTCCTTATCTTCTAAAGGTAATTTTTCGGTGGCATCAGCTTTTCAGATTGTTCGTCAGGTGAGAAACAGATTCTGGATTGTTAGATCAGTATGGCATCCCCAAGTTCCTTTCAAAATTTCATTCTTCATGTTAAGATTGATTAGAAGTCGACTACCTTTATATGACACACTTTGTAAGCTAGGTTTCTCTGGCCCATCTAAATGCATTTGTTGTAGATCTCCGGCTGCTGAAATAATAGATCATGTTTTCCATTCTAGCAACTTGGCTAGTATCGTCTGTAATTACTTTGGGATTCAATTGCATCTTAAACATCTTGCTTCTTTACATGCGTGCCTAGCAAATTGGTGGTTACATCAGTCATCAAATGTTTATATCAGATCTTACCGTCTTTTATTTGTGGGAGATTTGGAAGGCCAGGAATCAGGCTTACTTTGAAGAAAAGGAGATACGTCCAGAAATTATTTGTGATCGCACTTTCAGAAACATCAAGTCAGTGTTCTTCTCTAAATTTAAAGGACAGTCGACTCTAGATTTGGAATGGCCATCTTTCTATGGCGTAATCGAAGGAATGCCAAAGAGAATGTGATTACAATGGTGAAATGGAGAAAACCAGTGGGAAATAGTATCAAGTTAAACACAGATGGAGCTTTAAAAGGGAACCCAGGGGAGAGTGGAGGTTGCGGTGTTCTTAGAGACTCAAATGGTAATTTTCTGCTAGGATTCTCAAGCTACTTCTAAGTTTCAACAAGCTTGAAGGCCGAAGTAAAGGCATTACTTCACGGGGGTGCTCCATTGTGTTCAGCAGAACTTTTTGGCTTTTGACATTGAGTTGGATTGAGTGATATTGGTTCATATTCTTAATCGTAAAATCTCAGCTCCTTGGGATATTGATCTGGAAGTACATCAGCTGCTATCCCTCACCATTTCCTTTCAGTTAAGCATCTTTTCAGGGAGGGGAATAGGGTTGCAGATTGTTTAGCAAATCATGGATGTAACACCAAACAATCATTGCTTTTCTTAAACATCAACGAGTTACCAAAGAAGCTAGAGGTGAATTAAGGATGGACAAATTAGGTTTTCCAAGTTTCAGAAAATGTAATGTTGCACTTTTACGTATAAGTCCACCTCCTTTTATCATCATCAATTAATAAAAAAAATTTGCTTTAAAAAAAAAAAAACTGTCCCAATGCAAAAAGTATTCAAAACTAAACAAGTCTACTCTACATCAGCCATAGAAATATCCTCTAACTGCAAGAGTGTCTATTGTTGTCATTGGCCTAAGATGGATCAAATTTATGAAAGTAACTACATTATCTCGAGATTTGAAACCGATGATTCTAATGATGATTTGCAGATATTTTTTAATCCCATGGGCGCTTGGGTTATAGCATATCAAAAACTTGTATATGACTCAGAAAAATTAATTATTTGCAACTTTAGCAGGCAAACACTTTACTTCTCAAACATTTCCTCAGTTGAATGACAACCCTTTGTAATTTTATGATTTTTCTCCTTTTTATTAATGTTTAATTCTTATGTTTGATATTGCCCCAAAATAATTCTCTACATATTTTTGGATCTTTACGCATTTGTTGGATACAACATTATCTGTCTGATTTTGTTGCTTTAATAGAACACATTCTAAGTAGTGTCTGTGGGAATTATGTTACTCTCTTAGTCCCAGGATACAGTAATATTTTAGAAGGCCTCTTGAATTTTGGTGAAGATAGTAAGGATGATACATAAATAATATCAGTCTTTCCTTCATATTTTTTTTGTTAATGGTGATTCCATCGCCAAAGTGGCACAAATCTAGTGCAATTCTTACCCTAAAAAAGCGTCTTTGATCTGTTGACTGTTTTGTTCGAGTGGTTTGTTACATCTCTCATTGTGAAATCACTGCTTGATACAAATGAAAAGGTTTTGTGGTTCAAATAAAGGGTCCAATGGCATTATGTCTTAAGATCAACCTTGGTTTTTGTTTGAAATCCAGATGGTAGATAGATTGGATAAATGATTACTCAACTCTCCATGGTTTTTTTGAAAATCAGATGGTGGATATATTGGATGGAGCTATAGCAGCAGATATTGGTCCACTTGATTATAAAGGGCTTTACAAGGTCTCACGCAGTCTCTATTGGTTTCAGGCAGTTGAGAAAGCACTCTTCAGGGCACATGTTGAAGGCCAACGAAGGTATTCTTCTTTGTATAGTTAACTTTCAACATTGAAGTTCCACCGAGCTTCTTTTATCCTATGGAAAATCCAGAGAGTGAGATTATGTCCAAGCATGAACTCTTTGTGGAATCTGATCCTGAACTACCTTTGGCACCATTAGATCAGAAAGATGTATTTTTTATTTCTTTTGACTACTACTTTGTCAAAGATAGCTATTGCTCAATTATTTCTCACTGTATGTCCACGGACGTATTTGGGAATTCTCTGTTATCATATGAAGGAATGAAGAAATTCAGGCTACTAAACTCACGGGTCAGAAATCAATCCAAAAAAATATTTGACGATAATCCATGAATTTGAAATTTTGATACCATTTCACAAGTAGTTGTCCATCTTGTTACTTTTCCAAGTAAGAGAACTTTATAAAATAATACCTTTTAACAAATGGACCAGTTGTGATATCATTAAATTATGAGAATTCAATGTACCTGGTAATTCATTATCGTTTTGGACGGATGAAATATAAGTCAATACAGTCCTATACAGTCATATGTATACTCATATTTATAGGTTTAATTACAATGCAAATTTAGATGCACCATCTTTGGTGTGAACCAGATAATTAAATGTTCATAACATACGAATGAAAACAAGTGGTAGTTTTGTCTTTTTTATCCCAGGATGTGTCACATTTTAGTTTTTACGGGGGAGTTTTTGGATTTATTTTCTTGCACAGTTTCATATATATCGAACATATGGAAGTGAGACTAAGTGGTGCATTTTCGTCTTTTTATTCCTGGATTTTATCATTTTTGTAGAATTGAATATGTAGTGTTAGGTTTGAAGTCCTTTTGTTTTGCTGATAGTCGAACATATTTGTTTTCATGATTTTCAATTTTTCTTGACTCAGTTTTCTTTTCGTAATCTTTTTCAGTGGCTTCCTTTGCATCAATTTAGCTTTGATCCTTACCATTTTCTCTATGGCCATCATTTCATTAAGTGTGAAGTGAGGAATGTGTTGATGTTTCATTTATTTCTCATATTTGATTTAGTTGAGCTACCCTTCTTTACTTGTTATTGCACTCCATATTAATGCACCACCTATGGCGAAGGCTTAAGGGTATTCTCTACGCTTCAAGTGGTGAATTTTCTGAGTTCATATCTTGTGTGTGGTTGCCTTAAATTATTAACTATGTTGCAAACTAAAGTTCCTGTTCTCATTACTTAAACAGCTCAATCTCTTGTTTGGGATAACTTACCAAATTATGCAACTAGTTATCCATCAAATATAACTAGAGGGAATTTGTCATTTGATTGTTGTACCTGTAGGGGGTTTGTACTCTGTAGGAAGTGCTCAAATGGTTGAAAATTCACTTGGCATTCATTGTGATGAAATTCTGTATGTTGGCGATCATATATATACATTAGCCAATCTAAAGTTCATCGTCGATGGTGTACTGCGCTAATTTGCAGAGAACTAGAAGAGGAGGTTTGTCTATTTGCCCTTTGTAGTACCATTTTGACACCAAGCAACTATGAAAGGATTCTAACAGATTTATCTCTTTCTACGACCCTTGATAAGCAATCTGCATATGGATTTTTCCTTCTCTAAATTTCGAACATTAATATTCAGTAATTTACACTTTTGTGGAAGTTATCTCCATGAGTTAGTTTCAGCTATTAAAGTTCTCTATGAAGTAAGTGCTCACTTTTTATATGGAATGCCATACATTTAGTTTAGTTTTTGAAGTTTTAGGGGAATGATTTTGGGAAAATTTGTTGGATCTTTGGTGTTTTGGAGGAAACATTTTTTTAATATGCACGCTAAAGATTGATATTCATGTGTTGTGATCCTGTAAATTCACGAAAATGCATTATTTGCATTACCATGCATAATTATGATTTGACCTTTTTGTTTCAGTATAATGCTTTAATTCATAGTCGAAGTCATCGTGCCACTTTGATAGAGCTCAAAAATCATAAAGAGATTGTGAGAGACCTTTTTAATCAACTTCGCCTTGCTCTGCAGAGACATAGTAAAGGACGGCCTGCTCAGGTAATTTGACAGTAATCAGGCTGTATATTGTAAGACATGGGATGTTCTTGGAAAGCAATAGTTGTTTCTTTTAAAAATGTTATGCTAGCTTCTTTTCTTGCCGAGTTCTTTAAAATAACTTTTCTAATAATCGGTAATTTTTTTTTTTAGAACTTACATGAGTATCATTTTTTCGTAGAGTAACTACAAGGATCTTTCCATTTAACCAGATCAAAATGATGGTAATAATTATGAATTAACTGCAGCTTCTATCATGCTTTGTCTCTTCAATAATGTGTGCAACTTTAACAATCGAATGTTTTGTGCTTTCAGACTCTCGCTGCCACTCATATGGACCACAAAGAACTAACCGAAAGCATTCAGAAGCTACTCATTGTTATGCAAAGACTAGACGATAAAATTGGTCCAATGATTGAAGCAGATGTGGAGCGCTTCAACAAAAGGTGTTCTAATGCTTGTAACTACTACCTCTCTCTGAGTTCAAACCATAGTCTGTTTAATTGGAACACTGAACGGACTTAGCGATTGGTTTACCATTCTGATATTGGCATGTAGTATGGTAAAACTGAACCGATATGGACTCGAGGTGCCCAAGATGATGTACCTTGCTTCCTCTGTCTATGTTTGCAGGAAAGCCCGCCAATGCCTCAAGTCGAAGGCATATGTTTATCGTCACAAATTTTGGACTCACGTTTGAACCGATGGCTCGTATCTCATTTCAGGTGGGGTTATCTATCAAGAGCAGGTCTGTGGCACAAAGGCCACTTAATGAGGCAAACTGAGAAGTATGTGGATATGGATATGACTTTCATTTGGCTTTATACGGTGGTTTAAAAAGACTATTAAGTGCTGTGTACCCACTAAATTAGTTACTTCCCGAACTGCAGGTATGCTGATATTTATACCTCAAGGGTTTCTAACTTTCTCCAGTATATCCCATTGATGTAATTCCGGGTCAAGAACAGGTATGCAAGTTCAGATTTTCCCATTATTTGGTCCTCGTGGATGTATCGGGACTCATACGTACCAAGAGTCTGAAGGTGCAGCGCTCTCAACCTTGCAGCTCTTTAAAAAAGAGCGCAAACAAATCGAGCCGGTCCGCAAATAGGATCGAAAAATATTCGATTTGAATGCAAAATTATCGATTGGAGTCGGACTCGAAGTTGAACTTGTTCAAACTTTTATCGAGTCTAATTCGAATCCAAATAATTTTGTTAGATAGTTTATGAGCCACTTCCGAAATTTAACATTTTATGAATATAATATTAAATGTCAAAATTATACGTATTTCGAGTTTTTTGAGCTTTTATTTTCGCAAACATGCTAGAATACTTCGAGCTAAACTTGAACTCGAGCTTTAGTTCGAGCAAAAAATATTTAGCCGAGCTTCGGATCGAGCTTTGAACCTGAATTACATTCTTAAATTTATCTTGATATTCGTATCGATTCAATTCGTCAACACCTCTACTCCGTGGGAGTTGTGACCACACCCTGACCACACCCAGAAGCACAATCTAGTATTAACTTATTCTGTATAAATCTATGATTATATATTCTGTTAATTATTTAATATTGTATGATATGTGAATTTTCATATTTATAAATTATCGACATATGCATTGACTTGCGTCCAGCATCTAGACTCCAAAGTCCAAACCCACTGATACAAGTTAAGGTACCTTGCTCTTTTCATAACTATCACCAAATTGCATAGTATGATCATAAGATAGATTTGTAAAAAAAATTCCTTCGTGATGAACAATGTTGGAGCCACCATGCTTCCGCTGCGCCACTCTGATTGTTGCTGAAATCCGATACTTTTCTAATTAAGCAACCACATGCCTTCCATGATCGCCATGTATTCTGTTTTTATAGTAGACGAATCAACGATGGACTATGTCGTAGATCTCCAACTCATTGGTACTCCTGTCATGATCAACACATAACCATTAGTTGATCAATGCTATCCAAGATCATCAGCTTAATATGAATCAACGTATCCAACTAGACGATGAACCATTATCTCGTCTTTCTGAGTCTCTGTCTGACACATTGTGCTCTTCATTTTGTCCATCTTGATCTCCATTCCAAGAATCTCCTTGGTCTCTCCAAGATCTTTCATCTTGAACTATGAACTCAACTTAGCTTTCAACTTGTCAATCTCTATCTTGCTTTTAGATGTGATTATCATATCCTAATATAAGAACAAATAGATAAATCTACCATATTGAAGTTTCTTTATAAAGTTGCCCAACCGCTTGTACCACTGACTCGGTGATTGTTTGAGACCATAGAGTGACTTATTGAGCAGAACTTTGAGTCCGTTCAAAATTCCATGAAGGATTTTGACGTGAAGCCAGTCCAGCTCAAGGTCAAACTGTGCAACCAAAACTAGTGAGGGTCGAATGGACGAATAATTGGCACGTGAAAAGACCTTATCGTACTCTATTTCTTCCTTTTAAGTGTAGCTTTTTGCTACCAAGCTAGCTTTGTATCTGATATTGTCTTTGCCTGATGCACATTCCTTCTTTGCAAAGACTCATTTACAACCAATCATTTTCGGAAATGGAACAACGTTCCAAGTTTTATTATGATGAAGCGATTGCATTTCTTCATCCATCGCGGTCATACACATGGCCTTTTTCAATACTACAAACATCTTTGTAGTTGCACGGGATACCATCTTGAAGATCGAATGCTACCATATCAATAAACCGAGTAGGCTTCCGAATACTTCTCTTCAGTATACTGGTTGGTAGCAACAGATACATATGCTGAATCTGGTATCTCCATTTCAATGGAGTCTCCATTCTTATCTTTAGAGTCTTCTTCAGGATGATCATCGATTTCAACAGTTGGTCTGAAGAAGTGAGAATCTCAAACTCCACCTGAAAGTGAGAACTCCAATTTTGGTTCTCTTTCTCTGACTAATGGTTCAGTACAACAGATTCGTCAAAGGTAAAGTCTTGGCTCAAGACAATCTTCTTTGACTCAGGGTCTCATAGACAAAATGTCTTCATTCCTTCACTAAAGCCCAAGAGAGCGGTTTTCTCGGCTTTAGGTTCCATCTTTGATTTTCTGTGTGAAATATGCAGGACATCCGAATATTCTTAGGGATTCAGAAATGGGTTATCCAGGTCATACCTCATGTGGAGTTTTTCCGTCTAGTGCAGAAGCTGACAACCTGTTGACGATATAAATTGTATATAAAAAGACTTCTGCCCAGAATGCATTGCTCACTCCATATTGGGATAACTTGCAGCGAATCAGAGTACAATTCATCATTTATGCTACACCATTCTCATGTGGCAAGCGTGATTCGATTATCTGACTATCCATTCATTATGGCAGATTTTCTGAAATAGACCTGACTTGTATTCTCCATTAGGGTGAGCAAAAGTTCGGTTAAACCGAACAAACCGAAAAAACCGAAATATTTTGGAAAATTGGTTCGGTTATTTCGGAAATTCGGTTTTGATTTTTTAAAAAATCGGTTAATTCGGTTAATTCGGTTTGGTTTCGGTTTTCATTTTAAAAATATCGGTTAACCGAATAAACCGAAATTTTTAATTTTTTAATATTTTTTTAAAAAATAAATTGTTTTTTATTTTTAAAAAAATCAATTAATATCATTCTTTATTTAAATTTTACTTTTTAAATTTTTAAAATCAAATAATCTAATTATTTTAATTTTTAAAATCACATTATCTAATTTTTAAAATTTTTTTTTTTTTTTTAAAAAAAATGTCCGTTAATTCGGTTACCGACCGAAATAATCGATTTTTTATCGGTTCGGTCGGTTCGGTTTCGAAAAATAAATCGGTCGGTTCGGTTACAGTTTTAAAACTCGATTAGGTTCGGTTTTCAGAAATTCGGTTCGGTCGGTAACCGAACCGACCGAATGCTCAACCCTATTCTCCATTATTATCAGAAATGAGTCTCTTAATCTTTAGTCAGATCTGGTATCGGTCATCTTTTTCTAGTTGAGGGAGATGTCCAGAACTTCTTCCTTATGCTTCAAAGGATATACCCAGATTCAGGGATGCAGTCAGGTCGGTTCTATGGTTCCGACGGTTCAGACAGATTCATGTTGGTTCTGCGGTCTGACAGTGCAGACAGGTTCACGTCAGTTCTACGCTTTTCGTTATGTACTTGTTCTCCAGCTTCTTCCCGTGACTTGCTACGAAAGTCACCTTATAAACAAAGTACTTCTGCTTCTTCGATAAGCCCCACATTGCCACATGACAAAGTTATTGGTGTCGTCAAACTTCCACACCTCGAACTTTGCATTCAATGACATGGTTCATCTCATCGAGCCACTCGTGTTGCTTCTTGATCAATCTCTTCGACCTTTTCAGTAGTTTTTTAGCAGAAACAGATGCTACCATTGTGACCGGAAGGGTCGAAATAGTTGTCAACGAGCCCTGAGACGGCAAAATCAGACGAAAAACGATCAAAACCGGGCTGAGTTAGGCCTGACCATGGTTTTAAAATTGATTGGTTCGAGTTTCGATAAAAGATGAAATCGGAGTTGTACAGCATGGATGCGGTTTCAGATCTGGTTTTGTTATGGTTCGGACCAATTATAACATTTTCTGTTTTGCAGTTTTATCAGTAGGGGAAAAAATCTCTTTATACTACTATTTAAATTTAATTAGTTGACAAATTATAAAGAAAATGTTATTGTTATTGATTTTATATTAAAAGGAAATAAAATAGTTAAATTTAACTTATAATATTTAAGTAGTCTAAATCATATAAATGAAGTCTTTGTATACACTTAGTCTTAAAACTTAAAATTAATTAATGGCTTTTGTTACCTAACCATAAATGCTTGGTTCTAGTTTCAATTTCAGTGTATGTATAATTGGATTTTGTGTATTTATTGCAGTGGTTGGCACACGATTCTTACTCAATCCCATCATATAAAGCATGAAGATTCATCGGCTGGTCACACAGAATAGATTGTGCTACATAGAGTAGCAAGACTCTCCCTTTTTCCACATCATAACTCTAAGGAAAGTCTAACTTTTCCGAATAATTTATTGAAATTTCTATTTTCTTGTACAAAAAGTAGCAAAACAAAAAAACAAAACACAATATTTTGGCCACTAGAATACATCTACCGTATGAGGATGATATGGATAACCCGGCAGACTTCTGTCCGACCTGTGCACACAGTAGTGGCTATTTGAGCAATATGCTTGGGAAAACAATGTCGAAACTAGAGGTCAAGGTCGCAAACAACACGACTCCTGCCGCGAAAACGAAACAAACGACACCCGACTTACGGCAGATCGAAGCAAACGCCTTGTTCTTTCGGCGCAGAGAAATGGTCATTACAGCAGCAGTGAATCCTAAGTTAAGTGCTACGAGAAACACATGAAATAACGTAGGATTGTTCTTGAATATTACGACAGGAATTGGGTTGCCACCTATATCCTCGTAACGTACGGCCAAGAGCCCAAAGGCCACAAATATTCCGGACACGAATATGATTTCTTCGGGTGGAAAAAGTGAACCGGAATGGTTCGGATTAAATAGGATGCCACCCGATGGTTCCATTCAACAATTTACAGATCTTTATCAAATAAGTGGTTCTATATAGGGATCTGAAATAAGGAAGACTTTGACTCACAAATACATCCGGAAATTTCCAGGAAATTTCTCTTGTTGCTTCGTGGAACGTGTAAAGTCATGTTGTCCAGTCCTACCTTGTCTGTTTGGCAGATCGAAAATTCTGGTAAATTTCATAAAATTTATTTTTTTAATCTTACAAGCAATGTGTGTCTCGTTTGCCTACTCATAAAACTTATTAAATTGTAATTTTGAAATTAAAAGAACTAGAACATTATGTAGATAATTACATCTAACCACACAGTTGATAGTTAATATTGTGGGCCGGCACCTTTAATTTTATTTGACTTTTCTCCCTTCTTATTTTTTCTATGGCCTCTAGCTAGAAGTTTAACCAACGCTCCATCTCGCGACTTTTCCTCTGAGATGACTAAAATACCCGAAATCCGTCTCACGGGCTTTTTGAGTCGACTATAAAAATATTTGATTTATATAAATAAATACTTAGATTCAAAAATTTAAAGAATCTAAACTCATATTAAAGACATCAACATTTCCATGCAACCAATATAAAAAAATAAATAAATACAGATATTTAAAAATTTTAATATATAAAATTAAAAAAAAAACTTATTTGACAAATGATTTACTCTACCCATTAACTCACTAAATTATACGTTTTAAACAAAAAACAAGAGGGCCGGTTTACTTTGTCAAACTGCGGTCTATTTGGCGCTCAGTGGAAGAGAATATATAGTGTTTGGTCCGGATATGTGTATCTCTATTTTATTCACAATGCAATGCAAAGGAAACCACGAATCCTTCTTTAACGATAAGCATGATTAACCCAACCACTTTCGGTGGGTTTTTTAAGAAAATATTCAATAGAAATTATTAATTTAACAAAATAATCGATATTTTAGAACGTTTTTAAACTAACCTATAACTCCACCTGCAGCGGCGACTTAAGTAAGTCGCCACTTCAAGTGGCGTCTTCATCTCTGGTAAAAAATATGTTGTAGGCGCCATCTAAGATGACGCCTTCGGATATTTTTTAAAAAATATTATTGAATGCGCCATCTCAGATGGCGCCTTCAATAAAAAAAATTATTTTTTTTGCTGAAGGCGCCATCTCAAGTATAAAAATCCGGTCGAAACCTTTCATTTTCTACACCGAAGCGAAATCACATGACATTTATAATTTTTTCCTCTGGTTTTATCGTTGAAATTGTCGAATCTTCAATCTTAATTTGCCCCCCTTCAAGTATTTTTCAGGTAAAAATCTAGTTATATTATTGATTTTATCATCTTTCAGATTATATAAATTTGTTAAACTAAATTTATTAATTACTTGTAATATTTAAATTTTTTTTTTCAGAGATGTCAATTCAAATATTATTGTATGGGGGAGGTAATATATTACAAAATTCAGATATCATTAGATATGATCGTGGTCCATTAAGAGATACCATAATATCTCGCACAATTTATTTTATGCAGTGATTGAACGAAATATATAATATTACTGGCATCGATCGCAACCAGTTGATTTTGAAAATATATGCATGACACATGTTCCGAGATTTTTTCGGGATACGACAGACAATTTTCCAATAGATAATGATTATAATTTAGCATGGCTATTGGATTCAGAACAGGGTCATTGTTCCTTGAAAATTTACATCGAAACAGAACCACGAAATTATGATTGTATTCCAGAAAATGTAGATTATTTGATTGTATTCTTGACCATGCCCAATCTAAAATATTGTCTTGAATAATATTAGTTAAGTATGACGAGAAAATTATTTCAAACATTTGAAAAGCGCAAACATAAAGTTTACATGTACGACCTGTAATGCACCACTATCATTTTTTTCCCTCTCATTGAGGAAGTGCATAACTCTCGGTACAAATATGCCAACACGGCGCTACCCCAACTATAAATGGCAACATAATCAATATTCTCTAACTTCTATAAAAAAAATTAACTTTACAATATTTCCGGAGAAATCATTGCACAAAATTCCACCTAACATCAATAATACACAAGCCCGAGCATATCAGACTACATCTTCTGTCGTACTGTGCTCATTAAGAGCATTATTCACCAAATGATGATTTATTGCAGATAGGTACAACTTTGCACATTTAAAGTGTGCAATATCTGGTGTAAATCCCAAAAGCATATGGCAATATTCTTGCCACTCAGGTATACTCCTAACATAATCAACACAAAATAATACGATATCATCTACTAGCAATGCCCATATCACTGCAATGTCTTGCAGTGTGATGGTTGCCTCTCTGGATCTGAAGTGGAAAGTATGTGTTTCACGGCGCCATCTCTCAACTAAAGTCGTGATGAGGTGAAAGTCAAATGTAATTTTACCTGACCTATAAACACCATAAAAATCAATACTGTCCAACCGACACACAACATGCGTATCGAGGGGACAAAAGATCCCAAAATATTTAACAGGGTTTCTGCCTCGAAGTGTAGTATCAATATCAGTTGCCCAAACATTCTCAGATCGATGAGATGACTGCAATGATAGCAGATGACTGTCAAACGGGCCCGGTGCTCTTTGTAAATCCATCCTGAAATATTACACAACAAATAACAACATAACAAAAATATAAACATGGACACCACCACCTGCCACCAGCCACCGCCGCCCACCGCAAGCAGCCTGCCGTCGCCTCACCGCCGACAGCCGCTCACCGCCGGTAGCTGCCTGCAGGAAAACGGCGGCCAACTCCCGACACCCCCAACGGTCGTAATCATCCGACGGTCTCCGCAACTCATCTCCAAATTATAACTATATTTTCAATAACAACTATCAAACAACAAAAATCAAACACAAACAACAAAATAATGTAATTTTTATAACTTTCAAAAATTTAAATTACAGAAAAAAAATATTACCTCAGAATGATAAACAACTAAGCTCCACAAATTGCAAACCACAACAACTTTGGAAATTTGGCAAAAAAAAAAAAAATTGGAAGGATTTCGAACATTTTTGGGGTAAAATTTCATTTGTAAAAGAAAGAAGAGGAAGGAAAGAAAGGAAGAAGAAAAATAAATAAGAGAAGGTCCGGCGTTTTAAAAAATATTATTGAAGATGCCATCTGAGATGACGCCTTCAATAATATTTTTTAAAAAAATATCTGAAGGCGCCATCTAAATGTTTTCTTTTTACCGGAGCTTCAGATGGCGTTTTAGGTAAGTTTAAAAACGTTTTAAACTATTATTTTGTTAAATTAATAATTGTTATCAAATATTTTGTTAAAAAACCCACTTTCGATTGTCATATATTCTGCCTCTATTTGTAGGCCCTGACGATTTAGAATGATTCATATGGGCTCTTCCATCATCACCGTAGATGTGACACTTCCAACCAATAGAGTCACATATATTATAATGATGTCCTCACGGCGGAACCAGGAAAATAAGTTAGGGGGAACGAAATTAACATTTTCAAATAATTAATTATCAAAGAATGTATAAACATTTAATTGACAAATATGCAAAAAATAATAATCAATATTATATTTGTACATATATTTTAATAATAATGATTATAAAAATAATATTTATTTAGTAGAATAATATATTATAAAATTAATTATCTAAAAATAAGGGTAATTAAATATAATACAAAAGTATTCAGTACTTTAAAGCAATCAAATTTATATAAAAGGATAAAAAAAAATTAATCATAGTAATCTAATTATTGATATCTACATTTGAGCAAATAAAGATAATTTTACTTTTTTATTATTTATATATTAATAAATTATGTATTCTAATATTTTAACTAATTTAAATATATATTATAATTTATTTAGACTTTATTTTCTGGACTGTCAAAAATATATTTTAATGCACATTTTATGAATTGCCAAATAATTATGAATTGCCAAATATTTTTTTCCACCAATTATTTTTAAATAGAAGGTGAATATTTATATAAAAAAAGAAAATAATTAATTAAAAAATGTGCAATGTGTGTTCCTTAAAGTAAGAAACGTGGACACACCACTAGGTTTTGCTTTTTTTTTAGTTAATTTATATAAATTAGCCAACACATCTTTATAGTGTAGAGGGGAAAAAAATAAGTTGGGAGAGAAATGTAGTGGCAAGGATTGAACCTTGGTCACTTGAGGAGAGAAGAAGCGTGTCAATCACTATTCCACAATACCTTTATGTTTAAATTTAGCATAGAACATATATAAAAACACTTTAGTTGGGGGTGCGGATGCCCCCCTGGCTCCGCCATATATGCCCTTAAGGCACTTACCATACATGTGACACTTTCAACAAAAAAAAATACACAAATATGGTGGTGATGCCCTCAAAAGTGCTGGCCTTAAATATGATGTGTCACCGGTTGTGTTCCCTAATTTGTCACCGGATGTTCAGCTGGACGATGTACCTGTATTGCAAGATGACTAGGCCATTCAGGAAGGACGAGGTCAGAGACGAAAACAGCCGCATCGTTGTGGTACTGGAGGGGCATTATAGAGTTTTAGCCTTAATATATGTAGTCATGTTTGCCTATTGTAAATCTTATTATTAAATGTAATGAATGTACTTCCATATGAATGTCTTATTTGATATGTGACAATAACAATAACAATGCAGTCCTTCAATATAATCATCAGGATACGGCTACCAATTAAACTACAAATATAGTATTACATTAAAATAATGTTCAAAGACTATTATGTTTTACACATGAATATAAAAAATAAAATTACTTGGCTTAATGGCTGCTGGTCAAGGATGTCCCTAATAATTCGTAATGAATGTGTACCATTTTCTGTAAATCGTAATTTACATGTCCACCTGTGTACTCATAATCATCATCAGAAAACATAAATTATATAACAAAATATTAAATATAATATTATACATTGCAACATAATTTGTAATACATCACCTTGCACCATATGGAGCAACAGGTAAATAATTGTCCTCGTCGATCGGTATTGGCCCAATATCAATTCTCGGGCCTCCTAGTTGAGGAGCTAAACTTTCGAGCCGCGACCATGCCCAAATCTAAAACATTAACATGAAGAATATAAATGAAATATGCAAGATATATTTTTTCAGTATTTTAAAATAAAAGTAACGATTACATGTAGGAGTTGTAATGCACCACATATTACTTTTTTCCCTCTCTCCGCTGAAGTGCACAACTCACGATATAAGAATGTCAGCACATCACTACCCCGGCTAAAATTACCAACAGAACTGATATCTTCTAATTTTTGTATGTATAATAATTTTACAGTATTGTTGGAGCTATCAGGACACACAATTCCACCTATCATTAATAATGCACAACCTCGTGCATATTTAGCAACCTCATCCGACGTACTATGCAAATGAAGGCGATTAATCACTAAATGATTACTCAATGCAGACATTAACAAACAAGCACCTTTAAAGTAACCCGGATCTGGTGTAAATCCCAAATGACCATCACAATATTCTTGCCCCTCGGGTATTGTCTTATCAAAATTGGTGCCTGACACTGGAAGACCGTTTATTGGCAGACCCCAAATAACTGCAATGTCTTGCAATGTAATAGTCGCCTCTCCAGATCTAAGATGGAATGTGTGTGTCTCACGACGCCATCTCTCTACTAACCCCGTGGATGAGGGTCAAGCATAATCTTATTACACCTATATACACCATATAAACCCAAACTCATTTAACATACTTACAACACGTATGTCTAATGGGCAAAGATCCCAAAAATAGCCACCAGGATTTCTCACACGCAAGGGGCGATCAATATCACCTGCCCATACATCTTCAGAACGATGACATGACTGCAATGACAACAGATGATCGTCAACTGGACCTGGTATGGTCATCGAATCCATCCTATTATATGAAACAAAAAATATATTAGTACATATAGTCAACATAAAGTAAACAAAATAATTTAAAACTGATAAAACATGATGAAGCATAGCAACCACCGCCGACAACCACCAGCCATCAGCAACCGACGGCGGCGGCGGCGGCGCGACAGGGCGGCGATCGGCGGCGGACAGCAGCGGACGACAGC
The DNA here is from genome assembly GCA_907163345.1 of Haberlea rhodopensis. Taxonomy (NCBI): domain Eukaryota; kingdom Viridiplantae; phylum Streptophyta; class Magnoliopsida; order Lamiales; family Gesneriaceae; genus Haberlea; species Haberlea rhodopensis. The sequence continues at coordinate 5,743,421 of CAJQUN010000032.1, forward strand.
GACCGACGGGCGACAAAAACTGCGATAGAAACTACTACATGGCGACAGGATTTTTACCTCTAAATTCTGAAACTATGAAGTGACTGGAAGCAAAATCAGAAAAAAACGATTGTAACTTGCAGGTTCTGGCCGAGGAAGAAAGATTACAAATTTGGAGGTTCTGGTCGAGGAAGCAGGAGGCGAGCAAAATTTATAACACAAAGTCACGCCAACTCAGTTGGCGTGACCATTAATTGGTCACGCCAACTGAGTTGGCGTGACGCGTGATATTAATTGGTCACGCCAACCGAGTTGGCGTGACCAATTATTCACGCCAACTGGAAAGTCACGCCACCAGTTAACGTGAAATAATGGTCATGCCAACTGGGTTGGCGTGACCAATATTTTATATGGTCACGTCAACTGGGTTGGCGTGACATGTTGAACACGCCAACCCAGTTGGCGACTAATATTATTTTTTAAATTTGTTAAATTTTGAGGTTATTTTGATAATTGTTTATTAAATTAAGGTTATTTAATTAATTTACCCCGTCAAAACGACAAGGCGAATACGATTTAATTAATATTTAGCTTTTTAAGTGTTTTTATTTTATTAAATTATAAATATTTTGAATATCATATATTATTTATCTTTTATATTTGAGCCCGTTACTCCGTACTCCACGGGTTTAATTTTGAAAAGCAATCATTAATGAAATAAAAAATGTGTACTGACCTCATGTGCTTAGCCCAGTTGATAAGAGTCCATCTCTATTTTATAGAGACTAAAGTTGGAAGTCCCGCAGTGTATGAAAAAATATTTAGCCCTTCCCTCTTAAGAAAAAAAAGTTGAATGTACCCTTATGTGTGTTGGTGCATGGCAGGATCGGCCCATAGAAGAATTTTTCTCTTTCAAGGCCCCATTTTTTAAGTTTGACTTAGGCCAAAAAGTTCTCAGGTACTATCCGGCAGGGACAAAACTGTGGGTGGGCTAGCCTGGGCTTCAGCCTAGACTAACCCACCCATGGACCCCTACTATACTATATTTTGCTTTCGCTCTTAGACACAACATTTCTGGTTATGAGCAGAAAATATAAATATTCAACATAATGAAATGTTAGGGTATTGACTATTGATGTGTGTTTTAATGGCAGAAAAGGGGAGAGAGGGGAGACAACGGGGTTTTAGTGTTTGTTTCGAGAAAGAAAATGAAAGTACAAGATGAAAAAGATAAAAAAATGACTTCATTGCTTTGGATGATTTTTAATAAAAATCTTTTAATCCTATTTAATTTAATAATTATTCTTTAATTTCTGTGTTTAATTTTAATTAATTTTGAGTAATATGAATTATTAGATAATTTTTTTTTTTTGGATTTTCTCAGTTTAATAAAAATTAAAATCTTAAAGATATTGTGTTCAATTTTGATGGTATTTTTAGTGGTAATTAATATTTTTAGATAAACTTATTTATTTTTAAGCTTAGACATGAAATTAGATTTAATTGTACTAGCTCATTGTATGTATTTAATTAATTTTACTAATAAAAATTATGTAATCTATCATTGGTAATAAAATAAAAGTTAGTTAATTTTAATAGATTTTGAATGATGTATTAAATTAATTTTATTAATAAAAATTGTTGAAGATTATCTATTATAATATTAAATAAAAATTTATTAATTTAGTAGTTTATAATGCACAACTGATGAATTTTGACTAGAAATCTCGTAGAATAAAAGATAGTATTATCGAAATTGTTTGTTTGTCTTTGTACCGTCTTATATATTTGTTATTTCTTTTTATCTTATTCATTTTTTAATTTGACTGAAATATTATCTATAATGGTATTTCATATTTAATATGTATCTAACATATTAATTTTTTATTAATAGTTTTTAATATTATATTTATTTTAGCCCACTTAACTACGAAATCATGGTTTCGTCCCTGCGGTCTGGTATGTTATTCCTGTTAAATTGATGTAATTATTCCTGCATGAGCTCGTTCCAGCTTGAATCCATGCGAGCTTCACGAGTCATCTTGGATTCCAATTTACACAGAAATTTGACAGTAAAAGTGATATTCTGTGTTTCTAATCTTATCCTCAAATGTATTTTTCATTTTTATTAATTAAATTTGGCAAGTATATATCTCCACTATATTATAAAATATGGGGGTTTAGAATAACTGTTTTGGTATGACCGATCACACAAAAGATTTTTCTAATCTTGCCTCAACAACGCATTTGATAGTTAGATTTCACTATGTGGACTTAATTTTAACATCTCACTAATATTTTTCACATTTTCCTCAATTACTCCTTCACATAATGCCATCTTTTTCACTAGAACAATTGCATGTTATAGTTAGCAATTGCAACTCAATTATGTGAATAAGAAGAACAATTGCTAATTTGCAAGATTACAAATTTAGCAATTGCACTTGCGATGACATGTGCAATTTTCTTTTTCTTTTTTTCTCTTTTTTTAGTTTATAGCTTTTTAAAAACTTTCAAATTGATGTATAAATTATTATATATATATTTATTATATAATTATGTGAATATTATTAAAGATATTATTATTAAGTACATAAATATTATATATTATATAAATATTGGATTTATAATTATAATAAACATTCTTATTGTTGTGTATCAGATTTTGATAAGTATCTACTGAGCAGACTTCCATAGATTCAACGAAATGAAGTATACCGACTGTTAAATGCAATATGTGAAGTGTGTTGTTGAGTTAAATAGAATAATCTACCGATCGCTAAGGACTTTACGGATGCTAATATCTACCAACTATAAAGAATATATGTTTTGTGGAACATAACATTATAATTGTATACAAGCATCACTTGAAGCATTCAAATATCTGAATGTTGACAGTATAACTAGCTGGCACTTGCAATATAAAAAAAAGTAGTACAATTCTGCAGAAGATCATTAAATGCATTCAGAGCTTTTCAAGAAACTAACGACAATGCATTAATGTGGACCAGTTAAGGACAACAGAGTGTTATAGTACTAGTACATATATTTTTTAGGAATCAGTATTACCGTTAGATTCCTTGAGCTATAAAATAAAGACTTCGTAGAGAGTTAGGTCATTGTTGGGCTGTTGAGCTAAGTTTGGTTGACGAACACAGGGAATCATTATTCATTCTTTCACTGCTTAACTTCGCTAATTAAGATTATTCGCTTATTCAAGAACATTTTCAGGCACCGCATCAGAGACATATCAGATCTTCAAGTGATCATTAGTGCCATCTGATTGTTGCAATTGATTGCACAATCACCCCAACTCTTTAATTGTTTTACCTATTTATAAGAACGAAATCTCTGTAAAACTATTGTAACAGTTGTGACAGTGAGTCCAACTAAAGTGGCCTCAGTTGTATGATTGTTAGGAGTTTAGGCTATCTATGTGGTATTAGCTTATATGGGTTATATGCTGAAAAATGTAAACCAAAGTCTTCTAGTGTAACATTCCTGGAAAGGAATAAGGGAGACGTAGAAGTGTTTGTGCTTCGAACTTCCAGAAACAAACCCTATGTCGTTCGTTCTTTGCACTCTTATTAACTGTTGGTGTCTACTCATTAGACTATAGTAATATTGCTTGTCAGTGGACACATAGTCATTATTCTTCTAGTAGAGATTATCTACTGTAGTCGTCTTAGTAGTCTAGTGTGTTTCTATTTAGACCAGTATCTGTCTATTGTTGTTATCTGTCCAGTAGACTATCGTCATTAGCTCAACTTATTCGTTGTATCAGTCGAGTTATTTTCGCACTTATTTTTAGTTACTCGACTGATCAGTTCTTAAACAATACAACAACTTTTGGTTACTAACACAACCAAAGCAATTTTTGAATTAGCTAAAGAGAGTCGATGCAGATATTCAACCCCCATTTATCTGTTTACTCGATCCTATCAATTATTATATAACTATTATATATAAATATAATATTTATAGTTAAAGTATAAATAATATAAATATTATTATTATATATATACTATATCAATAATTATTATGAATATTATTATTATTATCGTATAACTATTATAAACAAATATAATATTTATAATTAAAGTATAATAATATAAATATAAATATTATATAAATAACATATTCATAATTATTAAAAATATTATTATATAACTATTATATATAAATATAATATTTATAATTGAGGTATAAATAATATAAATAGTATTATTATATAAATATATATAAATAATTATAAATATTATTCTTATATATTATACTGCATAAATTATGCAAATGCATTTATAAATAAACATAAATTATTTAAAGGTTTATTATAAATATAAATGTAATATATTAAAATATGAATAAAATATAATAAAATATTAAGTGGGTCCCATATAAATTTTCAAGTTGAAATTTTAGTCAAATAAATTTGTGAAACTTGATACCCATCTCACCTCCATATCTCTACAATTGTCTAAATTCAAAATGCCATAAAATTTCAGTTTTTAAGCTGCCATTATAAGCCATAATATGGGCAAACCATAACCCCCAATAATGGCCATCATGGGGGATGATGACAGATTTTATTTCTGTTGTTAGAGTTGAGTTTTCGGCCCCCAGCGTCAGATCAAAACACAGCTGAACATAAAACATAAACATATATATACACGAGGATGGACTATTGCGTATGATTCATATATAACATGCAAATAACAAATATAAATGCACGAAAAAAGATTATCGTTCACTGACGTAAATCTGATAGCGATGTTCCCTCTAGTCCAACCAACCTGACCGGATTTTCAAGCCAGCACCAGTGCTAGTTTGGTGTCAACCTATCTATGAGAGTTGTGTGTATTGGAATTCTTTTTTTTTTTTGTGTGTATAGGGACATATACTTATATTTGTAGGTGCTGATGAGCCACTAATGGGCTTGGCTGCATAAAGCCCAACATGCCAACTTTTGGCTTGTAGGGCACATAAGCTAGCAATCTCCCACTTGTCCAAAAAGCCAACACACGAGCACTAAACTCATAGAAACATTTTCAAATATAGAAACTCCACTAGAGTGGGGAGCTTTCAAAAGTTAAACTCATCCCTTGAACATCAATCACATCATTTTGAACACTTAACATTTAAGTCTCAATTCTCATCGGCAGATCGGCTGCCGGTTGCTTGTGGCCCTGAGATGCTCAAGTGTATCGTAGCAGTGGATCATAACCTTTGTGATTTTAGAAGTCAAAAAACTTCTTTGGCCTTACCCTGAATGCCACATTGTCAATTAAACTTATTTAATAGACAATGGCCGGAATATAAATCCAGCAACAACCTATCGATTGTGGGTAGCGCCTAACATCTGCGCTTCAGGAAGACCTATATATAAATGACTAGCAACGTGCGAGAACCTGTCAGCCATAGTTAGCGTACATTGCATTCCGTTCACTCAATATATCCCGATTAAATCAAGGGCATTGGTTGATCGAGACCCTTTATGATTTCAATAACTATGTATTTGTTTAACGTTATATGATTCATTGTGTGCGTATATGAAAAATAACTTTTCATAAGCACTACCCACTCTTGTCAGAGATTCCTTGAATCATATACAAAAAAACACATAGGACATCCTGGTTCATCAAGACCAGTGGGGAATCCCCAACCACAATCATATGCATTTGACAGTATCATTGAATACCCAAATTAACAACTTTATGACTCGCGTGTCATCAGTCATTAAATAAACGTACACAACTATATGTCAAGACCTCAATGACGCCTCGGGTTATGAGGAGTATTGGGGCACAACTATGACTAGGAACTCTAAACTCGACAAATAGTAACCACTTATAGAATTCCTAGTAGGGTCGTTTAGTGAACTCATTCCTAACTTTTCATGTATGCTGACTTCTCCAAGCCAACACCGATGAAATGCGGCTCACTACACTACACACATCATGAATACCAGTATCTAGTGAGCATATATCGATATCTCATTCTCGAAGGCTCATCGACCAGGAACATTTAGAAATTGCAGTCTAGAATGTATTTCATGGTCAATCATATGCATAACCACATTCTATGGACTATAGGAATCTCTAGGACTTCATCAATGCATCATGATGCATGGGTAAACAAATGAAGAAGTGCCATATATATTAATATTCAAACAAAGATTTATCATAATAAGATTACAAGTACAATCAATCAACTATTGATTTACTTAACCTATATATGACAACAATATCTAGACTATCTTCCCAAAATGTCTGGCAAACACCAATCGTCGTAAAAGCTTTGTCAGTTGATCTGTTATATTTCTCTTGTGAAGCAACTGTCTCGATAAGGATGTCACATCTTCTATCTTTCTCATTAGATGATATTTTTTCAGAATATGTTATCCTGATGAGATCTTGGCTATTCATAATAGCTCAATTGTTGTCACAGTACACAGTGACTGTGTCAAGTGCACTAGAAATTATACCTAACCCTTGGATGAAATTTCATATCCAAACTGCCTCTTTGCTGCATCATACCGTTAAGCTTAAATACAAATCCGAACAGCGATTTGGAATCATCTACATCAATTGAAAAGCTAGCACCTTCTTAGCCTTCAATTTTTATTTCTCAATTTACAGATCCAAAAATCATGAACACATCATAAGTTCTTCATAGGTACTTGATGATTATTTCACAGTTTTTCAGTGACCTTCACCGGGATCTGCATGATTCTGCTCATTACACTAAGAACATACTTCATATTAGGCCTAATACATACCATATCATACATTATGCTACCAACAGCCGAAGCATAGGGTATCAATGCCATCTTCTCTCTCTCTCTCTCTCTCTCTCTTCATCGGTCTTAGAGCTCATTGACCTCGAGATATGAACACCATGACATGTAAACCCATGTAGCATAGTATTTATGTATGTAGATTGAGAGAGCTCAAGCATCCTCATAGATCCATCCCTATAGATCTTTATGACAAGCATATGAGATGTTTCTCTTAAATCTTTCATGGAGAAATTAGTAGATAACCATGCTTTCATTGATTGATCCAATACCATTCACAATGAGTATGATAGAATCGACTTAAAGCACTACCAATGTAACACCGCTCCTACTAACCTTTTTGTACACACATGTCACTTCCGGCTTTTTAACAAAACCAACATTTTCATAATGTTATCAACCGGATATTCTTGCTTCGAAACACCTTTGTAGGCCTATAAATGGACCTCTGGAGTTTGCAAACATTTTGCTAACTCCCAGAAGTTGAGAACACATATGGCTGCTACATTTCGACCTCAATGTCACCATTGAGAAATGTTGTATTCACATCAATTTGTCATATTCATATTCATAATATGCAGATATAGCTAATAAAATCTGAATATACTTTAGAATCACAACACGTAAGGCCTCGCTACCTTAAGTGTGGATTAAGTGCATTAAAAGAGCTAAACATCCATTCATCAGAGTATAAGGGTTCATGTTGACGCCTTGAGCTTAAGGATTACAGTGCCAAAAATAAAATTTGCAAAAAGGAATTAATTACATTCCCACTAAAAGAATGTAAAGCAATAGATTTACTCTACCCTGCGCAGAAACTATACAAAAGAATTCATGTTCATCTATACCGATAGCACTCCTCACACTGCTCACTGCATCAACCCTGGCCTTAGCCCTTCATGCCAAAATGCACCTACAGGAACAACCCCAAACCATGAGCATATTATAATCCATATTCACCACAATATGATTATAATGTAAAAATGCATAAACTTAAAATACAAAGCACTTACTGTATTCAATGCATTTAAAACGCTCCCTTGGTTGTCCCAGTACCACAACTCATATTCATAATCATCAGATTATAATACAGTCAATAAATGTCATGACATATAACCGATTTCCATCGATACCAAACCAATCCCTAATCTTGTTATAACAGTGTATTTTAATGCACATCGTTTGTCATGACCGCGACACTAATACCCCCTCGCTTCGACATATCAGCGACTTCGCTTTAATCTGACAGCGGCATATACCATCGCTTCAACATATTAGCGGCAAATAATCTTTCCTCGCTATGATATGACAGCAGCAAGTATTCTATCATCACTTCAAATGACAGCGGCAAAGCATTTAAAATCATCACTCGAATATAACAACGACTCATGGGATATGCACCAAGCATTCAACATATATATGCAATCACAATGCATAATCCAATATGTATATGCAACCACACTGCATAATCCAATATGTATATAAGATAATGTTACCGTTTGGTGCCCGTACGTCTCTCTACGTACCTTTCCAAAATATGGGATGTGTGTTGGACTTTCCCCTTCGTTGTGTTGCCACCTGGGAAGGCTCTACACAATTGCACAACTCAATATTAGAAGCCAAATCATAATCCATTACCAAAAGTCCAACAAAATAACCAAAAATCCCATTTTTTTTGTGTCTTGCAATCGATTGCTCAAAGCGCTGATCGATCGCGAGACTCCCCTGCCTCAATGCCCAAATATCGTCACTCGCGATCGATCGCTGAGTACCTGCCAATCGATAAGTGTGAATTTTACACTTATTTCACAACGAGTTTATATTGACTTTTGTAGTGATTCCTGAAAAATATTATGTGTTTTGGTATATATTTGTATATTTCAGGAATCCAGGTACAATTGCATAAAAGTGGAGGAAATAAGATATAATGGATGAAAAAGGACCAAACCGAGCAAATATGGAAAAGGATGGACAAAATTGCAAGATTGAAGATTTTGAGATCCGCAACTGTGATGTCCTGGGATTATTAGTCTTAATCCCGGAGGGTTATTAATCCTTAATGGATTTATATTGTGGCAATTAGGAATTATTTGTGGTTTGGTCTCCCGAGTTTGTTAAATCGGGCATTTTGGATCGTTGGATCCAAAGGTCGGAATTGTATTCTCAATTTGGTGGAAATCTATGATTTGGGTTTTTGGTGAGAGTCGGGATCCGGGATGCATTCGTTGCATGTTGGGAATTTTGGTTATTGGTATGATTTGATCGGAGTGGGTTTTAATTATTTAATTAAAACATGACTAATGTGAGTCTTAATGCATAATTGGATGAGGGGGTTTTGAAATGTCATGTTGGACATAAATTTCATACCATACAATTATTGGATGCATGTTATAAAAATGTTAAAAGAAACATTCCCCCTCCTTTACATCACATCCACCCCATTCTATCACCCTTATCTTGACCTTACCATCACCTCATCCAAACCCACCATTTTCGTTCCTCAACATGAAAGGAAGGAGAAAGCTTTGGAGAAGAGCCATTTTCATGATTTCTTGCTAGAATCTTGAAGCTCAAAGGGTAAGCTACCAACCTAGCAAAGTTTTGTTGTATTTTGGTTGGTTTTAGTGTTGTATCTTGGGGTTCAAGGGGTAGATCTTGTTCTAGCATTGTTGTATGTGTTGGGGGGTTGGGTTTTGTAGTGTTTAGATGGTTTTTGGTTGGTTTTATGTTGTGTATTGAAGTGGATTTGAGTTATAGGTGATTTGGTGTTGGAAGGAGCTCATTCATGGAGGTTTCTCGCGTTTACAGGGCTGCTCGATCGATCCGAAATCATTTTCGATCGATCGAGCACGACAGTATGTGTTTTGTGGCGTTGGAACAGTGTACCGATCGATCGGTATTTTGACCGATCGATCGGAGGGCGGTTCTCGATCGATCGAGATGAAATTTCGATCGATCGAGATGGCCAGTTTGTTGGTGCCCTTTTTGTTGTTTCTTGGCTCTTTTTGGGTGTCTTACATGCTTCGCCCCGGGTTATTTTAAAAGGTTAATTGTCATGGATCGACAATATTTTTTTTGGGGTATTATGCATGCTTAGCCGGGAACTTTTATAATATGGTTATCGTCATGGATTGACGATACGATTTGGTGTTGTGATCGTACTAGGACACATAATGTCATGCCTATGTTTAATTGTGAAATATTTATGTGTTTTAGCACATGTTCCTCGGGGCAAGGAACTAAAGCCAGGCTTGACATGGACTACGGAATTCTAAGGTACGTATGACGTACGAGCATAACCTATTATCATATTGCAACTGTAAAATGCATGGTATGTGATAATTGTATTAAACGGGCATTGGAACACATGGTGTGTGATAATTACATTATATGGACATTGAAATATGTGGCACGTGGTAATTGCATCGAATAGGTATTGAAATGCATGGGTATGGTACTTGCTATAAATGGATAACGATATGCACGGTAAATAGTATTTGCGTCAAATGGATTACACATTGGGAACTATATGGTGCTGCTATTGAGCGAGCAATGATTTGGGATACTGTCGCCGTTGAGCGACCATCGGTTATGACGCCGCTATTGTTGAGCGTGCGCGGGGTTTAGAATGCCGCTATTGTGGAGCGAGCAATGAAATAGGAACATGGAATCATTGATTTGATATATGTGACAGCTACGGTCTTTTATATAATGATTTTACCATATTGATTATGGAACTGGCATAACAGGACGGTATTAGTTAATCTATGTGGTGATTAACTGGCTTTGGGAATTTGATGAGTTTGATTATTTTGAGAACAAGGACAATACAGGGGATCCCGGATGAGGGTGTTGCCATCCAGGGAGTATCATTTAAATTATGGCATTTACATTCTGTAAATTATGAATTGCAATATTATTATTGTTGGATTGGTGGTATTGGTATGCTCACCCCGTGTGGGGGCTGTCTCTGTTGGGGCAGGTAACACAGGTGTAGCAGTAGCTTAGGAATCGAGCTCGGGCTGTTGATAGAGGTACTTCCAGGATCGAGGTACCAGCTGGTTGAAGAAGTACATAGATCCAGTGTTGAGATCGAGTTGTGCTTGGGAGGTGCTACCAGGACTGGTATCCGGTAGAATGTTATACCTCAGATACACGTTTATCCATTGGTACTCTTATGTGAGTACATTTTACGTGTGTATGGAATGTATAAATGGGCTACGTTTTCTCTCTGTTCATTATGGTTGCATGCAATTAATTATGGAATTGCTAAATGAACTAAGAGCATGTTAGTGTATTATGTGAGTGCATGTTATATGAATGATCTTGGATGGGGAATCTGAATAATATGTGAATTGAATGCAAGAAATTTTCTGGGTAGCATACGGTGTTGCACTTGCACATGGTTTCCCCATGATGATATGATTATATGCACTAATGGTGTGGTTTAATACACTAATAACGGGTTAAGGGCACGGGGGTCCTTACAGCAACTTACAAAGATTGATCACCACCATCCAGAAGATTTTCATGATCAATCGGCAAAGATCGGCAACTTACAAAGATTGATCACCACCATTCAGAAGATTTCCATGATCAATCGGCAAAACATCGCGATCGATCGCGGATATAAAAATTTTGGTTATTTTGTCCAGAATGTTTTGGCGATCGATCGGCAACTTACGAAGATCGATCGTCGAACCCGAAAAAATCGAGATTTTGTTTCTTCTTGTTATTTTGTGTCCAGTCTTTGCAAAACTCTTCCTACTATAAATATGTATTGCCTTGGACGTTTTTGGGGACTCTTGGCTCATAATTCACCCTACAAACTCAGCCACCATCATTCTTCTTCATCATCAACCAATCATAGACCATAACCATTGAAGAGAAGACACATCGGAAGAGACGGGACGACGGAGCAACGCAAGGAGTCAACGCCTCTCGTTATTTCCGTATTTCTAAACTTTGTTTGATTCTATTTGATTTCTTTATGATTTTGATGTTGAAAAACATAATTTTGCATTTGATTTTGAATATGTGTTGTCAAGACTTAGGGGATCCCATGTTTTGAACCCACAAGTTTATTTAAGTTTTGATTGATTCTTATAAATTCTTTGAGTTTGATTTATTGTGTTCATGCTTTCAATGGATTAATATCCTTGATTGATTATTTATTGCAATTGAACTGACCATAGGAAATTGAGATACGATATAGTAAATTAAACCGTGGATTTCAGACTGATATCGAGAGATGAAGTCAAATACACATATGATAGCTATAGATATCTAGTAATCGAAAGCTAGAAGTTTTGATAAATCGACATACAATATTGAGTGTTAAATAAGTGCATGATCATTGTCTTGTTGCATCTTAGTATTAAACTTGTTGTAACCGGACCAAGGTATAACAAGTGCTTTAGGAAAACTCATCACCTTAGAACGTTTGAATTTAATTCTTAACTATATGCGAATTGTGGGGGATTGCATGGGTGAACCGAAAGTCTTGATAATTGTCTCTATTGATTCTAATTTTCTTCGTTCTTGCTTGTTGGGTTGATTATCGAGTTAATTAGTCAGTTTAGTTAATTAATCATCACTAATATTCGTAGGCTAAATATAGTTAAGCTAGTTGAATTTGGTAATTATTTCCTAGTCCTTGTGGGTTCGACACTCATACTTTTCATATCATTATACTAAAACTTGACACCGTGCACTTGCGGTACGCAATCGCTACACTGGAAAATACTGTTTAAAATAATAGCGATCAAGTACCTGCCGATCGATCGCGGACTTCGCCGATCGATCGCGCCAACTCGCAATCGATCGTGGAAACCTTCTGTCCGCACACCTGGTGCTCGCGATCGATCAGTAAAACTTACCAATCGATCGCCGATTCCTGTAAACGCAAAAAATTGCCATTTTCGTACATATCACCCCCTTCAACCTACAAAACTCATAAAAACTCCAACTCAATCATAATCCATACCACCAATACAACAATATACAACACATAACACATTAATATTCATAAATCCCAACAACAACAACATATTCCAAACCAAACCCATTTTCTTCCCCAAAATACAAACCCAAATTCATCAATACATGCTCAAACATTAAGCAAGAAGATTCCATACCACTAGAGCTCCAACTTCCTAGCAAGAAACAAAGATTACAAGCCTCCAAGGTTTTCTCCTCTTCTTGATGGTGCTAGGCGATAAGGAGGCTTTTTGGGGAGGGAGTTTGAGGGGTTAAGAGTGAGTGGTGGAGGATAAAGAGGAGTAAGAGGGGTAAGTTGATGTAAGTGGGGGATTAAATTAAAATGATGCCCAACTAATTGGCATGATGTATTAAAATACCCCAACTTGATATTTTAAAGCATTTACTCATAAAATGCACCATAACCACAATTTACATGCTTTCCTGATTAATGAGAACCAATCCCAAATAAATCATGCCAAAACACCAATTTCCCCAACATGCATAACATGTATCCTAAAATGTATTCACAGTTCATGCCCACCGTATAACTATACATTTCTCAACCATAATAATCACACCATAATTATTATTAAAAGCCATAAAGCACATGATTAATTTCAGGGATATCACAATACTCCCCTACTTAGAAAATTTCATCATCGAAATTGCATGCACTTACCAATCCAAATCAAAACATATATTCACATACCAGAGAATAGTTCTGGGTAGTGCTGCACCATATGTTGCTCTGTCTCGCATGTGGCCTCCTCGACACCCCTGCGTTCCCACTGAACTTTGACCATTGGTATCACCTTGTTCCGAAGTTTGCAATCCGTTCGATCCAGAATTCTAACCGTCGTTCAACATAGGACACATCAGAATGACTAAACTTCTGAAGATCGTAACCCATGAGACGGATCTAGCTCATACTTCCTCAACATAGACACATGAAACACGTCATGAATCCTAGACAATGATGGGGGCAAAACCAAGTGATAAGCCAAAGTACCAATGTGCTGCAAGATCTCATAAGGTCCCACATACCTCGGAGATAGTTTCACGCGCATTCCAAATTGCACAACACCTCTGAAAGGTGAGATCTTCAAAAAGACCTTATCTCAAAATTGAAATTCCAACGGTCATCGCCGTTTATTAGCATAGGCTGCCTGCCTATCCTACGATGCTTTCATTTTCTGTCTGATCACCTTAATCTTTTCTTCCATCTCCGGGATCAGTTCCAGTCCTCCGACGATTTACGGTCCAAATCGTCACAGTACAACGGTGATTGACAAAGCCGACCGTACAATGCCTCAAATGTAGCCATCTGAATGCTTGCCTGGTAGCTATTATTGTACGAGAATTCTACCAAGGCCACTGAATCCTGCCACACAGAGTCAAACTCTAGCATACAAGCCCTCAACATATCCTCGAGCGTCTGTATAGTACACTCGGTCTGGCCATCTATTTGGGGATGGTAAGCGGTGCTCAACCTCACCTCGGTTCCCAAAGCCGACTGAAGACCTCCCCAAAAGTGAGACGTAAAACGTGGGTCCCGATCAGACACAATAGAAACTGGGATCCCGTGCAATCTCACCAAGTCCCGAATGTACAATTGAGCCATCCTCAAGTATGTCAAGGTCATACTGTATGGAATAAAGTGAGCCACCTTCGTCAGCCTATCCACAATTACCCAAATGGCGTCAAATCCCGAAGCCGTCGTCAGCAAATGGGTCACAAAGTCCATGGATATGTGCTCTCACTTCCATTTAGGTATCTCCAAGTTCTTCGACTCACCACCAAGCCTCTGCCTCTATGGCTTCACCTGCTGACATATCAACCACCTCTTAACGAATGCCACAACATCTTGTTTCATTCGTTTCCACCAGAATTGGTCATAGAGGTCCTTACGCATCTTCCTCCCTCCTGGGTGAATGCTAAACCTGCTAATGTGAGCTCACTGCAAGATTCCCTGGCGCAGCTTTGGCACACTCAGAATCACCCAACAGTTATCGTGCCTCAACATACCGTCCTCTGCAATCCTGAATTTCGATGGTTGTCCTTGAAGGACCAATGCTAACCATATCTGTATCTCATCATCTGACTCTTGAGCCTTTCTGATACTCTCAAAAATATCCGGCTCAGCTAATAATGTTGCCACACGTACCGGTGAAGCAGACACATCAAAATCATATCCCAACTGACAGTAGGAAGTCAACAGAGCTGACAAATGCATGACGTCCTCTGCAGTGTTCTTCACCTTCCGACTCAAAGCGTCAGCTGTCAAGTTCGCCTTCCCGGGATGGTACTCTATCTCGCAATCAAAGTCCTTCAGCAAGTCCATCCATGTCCTCTGTCTCATATTCAGTTTCGCCTGAGTAAATAAAACTTCAGGCTCTTGTGGTCCGTGTAGATGGTAAACGAAGTACCATACAAGTAGTGCCGCCAAAATTTTAAGGCAAACACAATAGCCGCAAGTTCCAAATCATGAACCGTGTATCTGGTCTCATGCGGCTTCAACTGTCTCGAAGCATAAGCTACCACATGCTTATCTTGCATCAATACGCAACCCAAGACCTGTACCGATGCATCTGTATAAAGAACGAATCTCTTGTTCTCTGTGGAAATCACCAACACAGGCCCCATCGTCAACCGATGCTTTAATTCCTGAAAGCACTGCTCACAAGCTGTAAGGACCCCGTGCCCTTAACCCGCTATTAGTGTATTAAACCATATGTTTAGTGCATACTACCACGCAATCAGGGGGGGGGAAATCACATACAACCATAGCATAATATACCAATAATAAAATTTCTTGCATTATCCCACACAATGTCCAATTTTCCCCAATACGAATCCACTTACATTGCATGCACCCTATAATACACTAACATGATCTCAATTCATTTTGCAATTCCTTTAATTAATTGCATGCAACACATGAATGAAAAGAGAAAGGCCTTTGCCCTTTTTATACAAACCATATACACATAACTCACATGCGAGCATCTACTGGGTGAATGTATATTAATTGTATAAAGTATCCTACTCAATACCGGCACTGGTACCTCGATCCTGGAAGTAACTCAAATCCATAGCTCGATCTCAACACCGGAGCTACCACTGCACCTGTTCCACCTGTCCCAACAGAGACAACCCACACACAGGGTGATCATACCAATCCACCATCTCAATAACAGCAAATATTACAATTCATAATTTACAGAACATAAAGCTGTAACGTAAAAGATACTCCCTGTATAGTATCGTGATCCCATAGGTGTAAGGACCCTAGTTCCTTAAGTGCGGATTAAATGTATAATTAGAGCTAACATGCATTATCAGAGTATAAAAGTTCGTGTTGAGACCTCGAGCCTTAAGAATTACATGCCAAGTTAAGGACGTTCAAATGGATTAATTACATTCTCTAACAAATGAATGTTTATCACTATAGCTTTACACTACTCCTAGAGTAGGCACTATACAAAATAAAATCATGTCCTTCCTTATCAAAAGAGCTCTTCACAAGCTCACCGTCTCAACCCGTCCTTAGTCCCTTCCGCCCAAAAGTACCTACAGGAAACAACCCCAAACCATGAGCATGTAGCAAACCATGTACACAATTATATGATTGTAGAAATGCATAAGCAGTAAATACGAATCACTTCCTGTATTTAATACATTTAATGCTCCATTCGGTTGTTTCTGTATCACAATCAATCCAATATATTATAACACCAATATGTATGTCATGACATGCATCCATTCCATGTATACCAATGGCCATTTCCAGTCTTATTATATCAGTAGCATAATACCCCTCGCGTTTACATGACAGCGGCATTAATACCCCTCGCTTCGACATATTAACGGCATAATATCCCTCGCAATAGTAATATGACAGCGGAATGATCCTTCGCTTCGACATATTTGCGACAAATATTCTTCATCGCTATAATATGACAACGGCAAGTATTCTATCATCGCTTCGACATGAAGGCGGCAAGTATTATTCATCACTGGAATATAATCTTGACTCACAATCACATGCACCAATGCATCCAATATACACATGCAACCATAATGCATAACCAAACCATGTATGCAACCATGATGCATAACTAAGACCATTTATGCAACCGTAATGCATAGCCAAATTCAATGCGTAAAATATGTTTTACCGTCCGATGCCCGTACGTCTCACTACGTACCTTAGTTCCAAAATGTGTTGTGTTGTGGACTTTATCTCCTAGGCTGTGTGGCCACCTGGGATGGTTCTACACATATACACAAACCAATATTAGGAGCCAATAATAGTCCAATATCAAAAAATTCCACAAAATAATCAAAAACACATTTTTCTGTGTCTCGCGATCGATCGCCGCAAGGCCCCGATCGATCGCGAGATCACACTGCCCGCTGCCAAATTTATCTGCACTCGGCGATCGATCGCCACATTTGGCACGATCGATTGCCAGCCTCACCGATCGATTGCCCAAATGTGGCGATCGATCGCCAAGCGCTACTGAAGCACACTGGTTTCGCGCGATCGATCACTCGTTTCGGGCGATCGATCGCCGCTGCCTGTACATAGAAAATCTCCATTTTTTGCACCATATTGTCTTCCCCAACTTCACCAACACATATACCAACAAACCAATAACATAAAAACACCATAAACCTTCAACATACACCTTTAAACAACCAAAAAGCTAACACCCAACCAAAACTAATACCAACCCAAAACAAACCCATTTCAAAACAACCCAAAATCATTTCAAATCCAAACCATACACCATTAAAACATCAAGGAGGTATCCATATCTCTTGTGGACTCCAAATCCTACCAATAATCTCACAAACAAAGCTTTTGCAAGGATTTCCCCTCCACTTTAAGCCAAAAACAAAAATGGTGAAAGGGTTAGGGTTGGGAGAGTAATTGGGGATTGATAAAGTGAGAAGGGTAAGGTGGGGTAGTGGGGTTTAAGGGGGTTAATTAAAATTGTACCCCAACAATTAGCATGATGTATAAAACATCCTAACATGATATTTTAAAAGCATTTTACCAAAATGCACCAAAATCCCAAATTAAATACATGCTTCACTAAAATTATCAACCATCACATTTAAACCATGATAACACCCAATTTTCAGACATGCATAACATGCACCCTGAAACGCACCACCGGGTTACGCCTACCATTTGACTAAGCATTTCACCAAGATAATTAATTCCAACACGTAATTTAATTATCACCATAAATAATCACATAAACATAATTAATGCCCAATTTGCATATAGTTATTTCGGGGATATCACAATAGGATTCCCCGTGCTGTTCCTGTTCTCACAATAACCAAACCATCAAATTCCCAAAATCAGTTAATCATCACATTGATTAACTATGCCCGTTCTTACCATGCCAATTTCATTATTAACTATGATTAAATCATTCAACTAATGATTACAGATAACACATGTATCTATGCCATGATTCCATAGTTCTATCACATCGTAGTTCATCGCTCGCTCAAAAGCGGAGGCATTCCATACTCTCACACGCTCAACAGCGGCAACATCATAATCAATGTTCGCTCCGTAGCGGCAACATCCCAACTATTGCTCGCTCCATAGCGGCACCATATAATTTGTAATACTTACCAATTTATTGCTTTAACAGTATATCATGCATTTCACAATTGCAATAATATAAAAGACTATGCTCGTACGTTATACGTACCTTATGATTCCGACAACAAGACCATAAGAGGCGTGGGCAACGGAGATGGGCACATATGATGTCTTTCCACAAAATTCGTAGATATAAAAGAGTGGGAGTGTAACACCCCAAAAATCTAAATTATAAAATTAGACAAAATAAATTGAAGCTATCTTAAATACTACTAAAATAATCTCCTTAAAATATGCATAATATTAAAATAATAATAATAATAAATCCATAATAATGGTAAAATATTGAAAACAAAATTCATTAGGCATCAAAATACCATTTATCACACTAAATTCAAATATATATATAAATCATTGAAATATTAATAATAATAATAATAATTCTAAAATATATGTATTTATATATATATATATATATATATATATATATATCATTTTGAATAATTTAAGACTTGATATTTGGCAAAAAACTTACCAACACTTGTCCAAATATCAATACCCCAATTCATGCATACAACCATTATAAATACCCTCCCATTTTTTCAGATTTCACTCACAAAATTTCATGTATAATTGTTAGCAATTAGGAGAAAAGTTTGGGTTAGGAAAAATGTAGAAAATAGGGATAGAAATGAGAAAATTATGAGGAAAATACCAAATCTCCTCCAAAAAATCCGAAAATTTCAAACAACACTCATTATACACCCAGAAAACATTTAATGTGGGAGGTGTAGCAAAATCAGTATCCAAATTTGTCCAAAAAATCAAAATCCCGAAGCACTGTGAGCTGTTCAAAGCCCAGAAAACCCATTTCAAGGTATCGTTTTCAAGCTGCGATTTCGTGCCTTTATCAAACGATTTCAAACTTGGAATCTAAATGAAAGTTGTTCAAAATGTGTTAAGGCATATGGGTATGCCGGCCGATCGCCCAAACGGCCGCCGTACGTACGTATTTCCGACGACCAAAACACCTAGTTAATCATTTCAAAAACTCGAATTCTGGGCAAATTCGGTTTGGAATTTCAAAATGATTTCTAAACAAAAATGGTAGATCTAGACGCGGCGAACACGACTGTAAATTTTCAGCCGCGCGTGGCGGCCGGAGATTGTACACGAGCCGGCACCGCGGCGCGTGAGCTACACGCGCCTCCCCGATATTGCGTTTTTCGTTGGCCGAACATTTATGGACTGATTTTAGGCATTTATGGAAAGTTTTGTGATTTTTCAACTTATTGTTGAATTATCATGAATTTTTAAAGCCTTATTCAAAATTACACGGACAAGTTTTGTACAAAAAATGATTTTTAGAAAGATTCAACCACTTAACTGGGTTACTAATCACCATAAATTACTTATATTATGTTGATAGGGATTTATTGGCAACTGGGTTCAAAATCAAGTCAATACAGTAAGATATCAAATGGCGAGGTGAGGTGTACTATCGAATTCTTGTTATATAGCCCTTTTTGCATTTGGTCTGGAATTTACATTAACTTGTTATTCCTTATCTCACCTTTTACATATTGTCATCATATTGTACATTACATCGTTCCATTGGTCATCTTGATCTACATGTTTAATTATCTTGAATGTTATCGATTACTAATCGATTCCTTTGATTGAACCAATCCTTTGACTGAATGACTGAATGAATGAATGGAGCCCTGGATATTTATCCACTGGACAACGCGGCTTCGGCCCGGAAAGTGAGTCCAATGAACAACGGATGACAGTCCGGGTATATGGTTCATCTGAACAATGCGCACAGTTTCACGGTCCGGAGAATGGTTCACCTTGGCTCGTAAATGACTGAATGTACAGATCATATCTTAATATGTGGGGAAAAGTGCTACACCGAACTGTCCGATGGGAGCCACCTCTTTAGCCCACGATATTCACTCTGAAATCCTAAAATCGTCACTGTTTATTATTGACAATTACTTGACTGCAAGATCTTTGTTACATGACATATCATATTGAGACATTGCATTGTTTGATAATTACAGATATTAAAGCCAATGTTATTCCCTCACTAAGTGCCCAAAGACTTAACCTCTGTTTTCCTTGTTATTTATTGTGAGTTCCAGATACAGGAGTACCGGAGCCATAACCGGAGGGAAATTAGGAAAAAATGGAACTGTTGGCTTATCGGGACTGTTTCAGTATTTTCTCTTTATTAAGTATCGGACCGTTGTGAGGAGTTTGTACTAGGATGTAGTTTGTTACTAACTAGACTGTATAAACGCTTCGCTACTAAAAATGAATGATTGGCTAAACGCTTCTGCTATTTCCGAAAAGGTTTAAAATCATCGTACATGATGTTCTTAGAGAATGTGGTACTGGATAAAGGGATAAATTAATATGTCCCGAGTCGGGTCCCACAGAGGTGGTATCAGTGCATACACTTGCCCCTGAGGTGGTCCCACTGTCTGACCTCCCGATGGTCGAGGGATAATCTGTTGCCTCTGACGTACTGCCCTGTCATCAAATCTCGGCCCGTTCGACCTGAAGACTGACTGTCCTCCTCAGGTAGGACAATGCCAAGCAATGTGGCCCATCTTGCCACAACTATAACAAACCGAGCAGTCACGAGCCAAGTGTGGTCCTCCACAATTATCCCATCTCGTTTCCCCCATCCTACTAACTTGTGTTGGTCCCCGGTTGGTCGGTGCATTACTCCTTCGATCTCCCGGCCTTCGGTTATTAGACTGCTTCCCACTAAATCGGGAAGATGAAGAAGTTCCATGAGGCTTAAACTGCTCTCCTCGTGGCCTCATACTGCCAGAAACTGGCCTCTGAGATGGTACATGAGGGGGTACAATATCCTTGTAAGCACTCACCCCAATTTCTGATAGTTCCGCTCTAGTCAGAGCATCATCAAATGAGCTGGGTTATTGAAAATGAATGACCCTATCAAACAGCTCCGGCCTCAAGCTCTTTAAGAAGTGCCTCATCTTGGCATGTCCATTGATAGCAATATGAGGGACATACCTTAAGATTGATGAATACTGCAAGGCATAGTCGGAAACTGTCATGTTGCCTTGCTTCAATTCAGTTAACTCATCATCCACCAATATCCCTTGAGCTCTCAACTCCATAACAGTCGTCTTCCACCACATGGAAGATTTCTTAGCCAGCTGGAACTCCGCCAACCTCAACCAAGCGGTCTTGGCACACGGTGCCGACACGAAGATATGCTCAATCCTCTCTAACCATTCTTCTGCATCTTCCCCTGTCTCAGTTCCCTCAAAGCGGGGTGGATGGAAGGTCAAAAACTGCGTCAGACTCAGTTCCCCAGTAGTATTTAGTTGTACCAAAGGTTCCTCGCCCACAGCCGATGGCGGTAGAGGGTTAGTCTGAGCAATACCCGCATTCACACTAAATGCCTCACCCACCTCCTCATTGAGGTGTTCCGAATTTATGGCTGCCATGCTGTAATACAGGGGTTAACAACAACAAAACAAAACCAGAAACAATTCATGTAATACACCGTTAGTTAACATGAATAACAATAGGCATGTTAGTATAACACATATATACTCAAATATGGACCACATGTATAAACATGCTCAGAAGTGAACAACTATCCAACTTGTTCACTAAGTCTACCCTTCGCACATCCCTGATTCTCTAACCACTGCTCTGATACCACTAATGTAAGGCCTCGCTATGTTAAGTGTGGATTAAGTGCATTAAGAGAGCTAAACATACATTCAACAGAGTATAAGGGTTCATGTTCATGCCTTGAGCTTAAGGATTACAGTGCCAAAAATAAAATTTCCAAAAGGAATTAATTACATTCCCACAAAAAGAATGTAAAGCTATAGATTTACTCTACCCTGCGTAGAAACTATACAAAAGAATTCATGTTCATCTATACCGATATCACTCCTCACACTGCTCACTACATCAACCCTGGCCTTAGCCCTCCATGCCAAAATGCACCTACAGGAACAACCCCAAACCATGAGCATATAATAATCATATTCACCACAATATGATTATAATGTAAAAATGCATAAACTGTAAACACAAAGCACTTACTGTATGCAATGCATTTAAAACGCTCCCTTGGTTGTCCATGTACACAACTCATATTCATAATCATCAGATTATAATATAGTCAATAAATGTCATGACATATAACCGGTTTCCAGCGATACCAAACCAATCTCTAGTCTTGTTAACAGTGTATTTTAATGCACCTCGCTTGTCATGACCGCGGCACTAATACCCCTCGCTTCGACATATCAGCGGCATCGAATAACCTCACTTTAATGTGACAGCGGCATGTACCATCGCTTCAACATATGAGCGGCAAATATTCTTTTCTCGCTACGATATGACAGCGGCAAGTATTCTATCATCGCTTCAAATGACAACGGCAAAGCATTTAAAATCATCACTCGAATATAACAACGACTCATCGGATATGAACCAAGCATTCAACATATATATGTACATATATATATATATATATATATATATATATATATATATATATATATATATGCAACCACAATGCATAATCCAATATGTATATAAAATACATGTTACCGTTTGGTGCTCGTACGTCTCTCTATACATTTCCAAAACATGGGATGTGTGTTGGATATATATATATATATACACATATATATATATATACATATATATATATACATATATATATATATGCAACCACAATGCATAATCCAATATGTATATAAAATACATGTTACCATTTGGTGCCCGTACGTCTCTCTATACCTTTCCAAAACATGGGATGTGTGTTGGACTTTATCCCCTTCGTTGTGTTGTCACCTGGGAAGGCTCTACACAATTGCACAACTCAATATTAGAAGCCAAATCATAATCCATTACCAAAGTCCAACAAAATAACCAAAAATCCCATTTTTTTGTGTCTCGCGATCAATCGCTCAAGGCGTCGATCGACCGCGGGACTCCCCTGCATCAATGCCCAAAAATCGTCACTCCGCGATCGCTGAGTACCTACCGATCGATCACTGAGTACCTGCCGATCGATCGCGCCCAACTCACGATCGATCGTGGAAACCTTCTGTCCTCACACATAGTGCTCGCGATAGATCAGTAAAATTTACCGATCGATCGCCGATGCCTGTAAACGCAAAAAATCGCCATTTTGTACATATCACCCCCTTCAACCTACAAAACTCATAAAAACTCCAACTCAATCATAATCCATACCACCAATACAACAATATACAACACATAACACATTAATATTCATAAACCCAACAACAACAACATATTCCAAACCAAATCCATTTTCTTCCCCAAAATACAAACCCAAATTCATCAATCATGCTCAAACATTAAGCAAGAAGATTCCATACCACTAGAGCTCCAACTTCCTAGCAAGAAACAAAGATTACAAGCCTCCAAGGTTTTCTCCACTTCTTGATGGTGCTAGGCGATAAGGAGTGTTTTTGGGGAGGGGAGTTTGAGGGGTTAAGAGTGAGTGGTGGAGGATAAAGAGGAGTAAGGCGGGTAAGTTGATGTAAGTGGGGGATTAAATTAAAATGATGCCCAACTAATTGGCATGATGTATTAAAATACCCCAACTCGATATTTTTAAGCATTTACTCATAAAAATGCACCATAACCACAATTTACATGCTTTCCTGATTAATGAGAACCAATTCCAAATAAATCATGCCAAAACATCAATTTCCCCAACATGCATCATATGCACCCTGAAATGTATTCCCAGTTCATGCCCACCGCATAACTATACATTTCACAACCATAATAATCACACCATAATTATTATTAAAAGCCATAAAGCACATGATTAATTTCAGGGATATCACACAACCAATGAAAAATTTCTCACAGACAACTCTTTGCCTATGAGAATAACCTTTTTGCACCAGTCTAGCTTTGAAGGTTGCTACCTTCCCATCCACTTCAAGCTTTCGATTATAGATCCATTCGCAGCCGATGGGAACAATTCCCTCAAGAGGATCTACTAAGGTACATACCTTATCAGAGTACATGGAGTCCATTTCAAATCTTATGGCATCTTGCCTGTCCCCCGAATCGATGTCCCACTTTGTCTCCTTGAAAGTCCTAGGATCACATCCAATGGTCAATATCATCTTGACTATTTTCTAGGAGTAAATTTATCACGAGGTTTTGAAACGCTTTCAAATCTCCTTGATGTGTGTACTTCAAAGGTCATGATTGACTCAAGTAATTTCTCCATTTTCACGTTTCCAGTGGTTTGTGGTTCTTGAACCTTTCAAGTTATATTATCTTGTCATTCCTTTCTAATAGAAACATTTTCTCTAGAAAGACTACAATAATTGAAACAAACACTTTGTTTCCAATTGATAATATAAAGTCAACAAAATAGCATAAGATGGATCAACTATCCAACTTATCTCACACTGGCTGCTTTACATAAACAGAACAATCTCAAATCTATATTTGGATTGTTTTTCAGTCCATATCCTATATGGAGTTTTGGTCACTGCATTGGTATGTTCAAAAAATGTGTAACTTTAGAGAGCTATTGGGATAGAATCCTCTTTAAGATAACTCAATTTCCTCTTGCACTAACATTTAGTGCTCAGCATTCATCCATATGAATCAAATTCAAAGGACCATCAGCACATGCCAAAGATATGTGGGGTTTAAGTTATCATCATTTTATATTCTTTAAATATTATCATACTAATTGTTCATAAGTTCATCAGAATCAATACAACGTTCATTCTAAAAATACTCAAATCGCTTTCGTAAATTTAAAAGAATGTCATTCTCTATCAAAATAGGAACAATGTTTCATTAAATATGGAACAATAAACAATTGCTCAAAACTAGTTCCAAACCAGTGTAAATCAACAATACAAACCTAGACATTCACATAAACACGTTGGTCAATGTCTCTAATCATCCACCATGCAATCACATCATATGTAATAAATATTAAACTAAACAATTACATCATATGTAATTGTACTAATCACATCACATGTCATTAGAACATTAATTAATTTATTCTATCGTTTCCCACTAATCGTATCATTAACTGAAAATAAAATTAATAAATTAAATGAACACTTTCAATTATTTTATATCAATCGAAAATAAAATTAATAAATTAAATGAAAAGCTTTTATTTAATTTTTAATTAATTAAATTATTGATTATTGGTAAAATCACTATTTTACCACAAATCATAATTAAAAATCATATTTTTAATTAATAATATTAATCAAAAATATAATCAACAAATTAATTGAAACATTTTCAATTATTTTGTAATTAATTAAATTTTTCAATTACTTGATGAAATCACTATTTCACATACCAATCATAGTATTAATGAAAAATAAAATTAACTAACTAAATGAAACATTTTCATGTAATTTCAATTAATTTGTAAAAACTCCATTTTACACTTAATAAATTAAAATTATATTTTAATTAATTAAGTATTATGATTTATTATTTCAAAAATCATTATCCGGACAAAACATCTAAAATTACCCAAAAATTAACGGACTTCAAACCAATTTCGATCCAACATGTATTTTTAGAAAAAGCAGTATCAAATTCAAAATTTCAAATCTAAATATATATTTTAATTTCAAAAAATTATTGTTCACGAAATACACTGTTCATCGTCATTTTAACAAAGCTAGAGTTTCACCAAAACCCTAACCGCGCACGCCTCCACAGCAGCACCCTCCAGCTTCTTGAACCCGTTGCATCTCGCCATCCCTTCTTGCCGCGATCAGATCTGGACATCAAAGAAACTTGGTCGCGCAAATCCAGAGGCTTGACGCAGAGGCACGCTCTATGTCAATTTTCAAAACTTGGCCTCTCAAACGGCACGCAGAGCCGCTTGCACCACCGTGTGTGCATCTGGGTTACCTCTGCTCTACTATTTGAACCAGTGGCGTGGTCGCACGAGCTTGCGCAAGCGGGCAACGCGGACAGCGGTGGAGAACGACTTCTCCACCGAGTACGCCGCCCATCTCCACTTCTCCGTGCACGGCCGGCCGCCGCTGGCGATGATTCGACGTCGAAAATTGTTTCCGAGATCGACAGTATTTGGGTCTCGATTAAAACTCTTTTTAATTTATTTTCTATATTGTTCTGGGTTCCAAAATTTGTGAAATCTCAAACATGATTAAACGATTGGAAACTATCTAATAAAATTAATCATCAAATACATAAATCAAAGCGCAACCTGGCTCTGATACCACTGTTGAGTTTCCATTCCCCAGAGTCAGGTCAAAACACAGCGAAAAATAAACATAAATAGATATATTAACAAGGACGGATGATTGTGCCTATTCATATATAACATGCAAATAACAAATATAAATGCATGAAAAAAAGATTACCGATCACCAACGTAAATCTGATGGCGGTAATCCTTCTAGTCCAACCAACCTGACCAGATCTTCAAGCCAACATCAGTGCTAACCTATCTATGAGAGTTGTGTGTATTGGAATTCTTTTTTGTGTGTGTAGGGACGTAGACGTATATTTATATGTGCTAATTATCCACTAATGGGCTTGGTTGCATAAAGCCCAACATGCCATTTTTTGGCATATAGGGTACATAGACTAACAGTTACAACTCTCATTCTCAAGTCCTATATATACATGGGCAGTGATAAGTGTGATTTTTACACTTAAATTGCTAGGAGATTAGGGGCGCTTTTGTAGGGATTCCTTGACAATATTACGCGTTTTGGTATATATTTGTATATTTCAGGAATCTATGTCCAAATGCATAAAAGTGGAGAAATAAGCTAAAATTGATGAAAAATGACCAAACCGATCAAACACGTTGAAGAAAGGACGTAATCGCAAATATTGAATTTCAGGAGTCGCGATCGATCGCAATTCAGGGCGATTGATCATCGTGGTTCAGAAGATTCTCGCGATCGATCGGCAATTGAGGGCGATCGATCGCCAGTGCGCAAATTTTGAAAAATAAAAAAAGTATGTTTTGTGATCGATCGGCAGGATGTCGTGATCAATCGCCAAACCCGAAAAATCGAGATTTTATTTCCTTCTTGGTTGTTTGTGTCCAAGTTTTGCCAAACTCCTCTACCACTATATATGGATTGTTTTGGATGAAATTATGGGTCTTTGGCTCATACTTCACAACCTAGGTATAGCCTCTATCATACCATCCTTCATATCACCATCATCCACCTCCATCCTTCAACCCATCCTAGGAACTGGAACAAGCCAACAAGATAATCGAGGAGCACGATCGAGAAAGAAGCGAGGAAGGATCGAGAATCAACGAACGAAGTCGACTTGGGAGTTTGCTTTTACTTTTCTATTTTAGTTTTGAATGAATATTGGATTTATTGTGTTTTTGATGATTGAGAGATATCTTAAACATAGTTTTTTCTATTGATATTGTAGTTTTTCCTATTGATATTGTGATTGAAGTCATACATCTTCTATGTGCATGTTTTATTGTTCTTCGTGCTTTTGAAGGATTGATCATCTTTGAATGATATTTTATTATAATTGAGATCGAAAGATAAAATTATAATACGATATAATAATGCATATCATATGTTAAAGATTAGATCGAAAGAAAAAATCACATACGAGTGGTAGCTTTATGTTATTTAATCTAAGGTTAGCGGTTTTCATAAAGGTTTATTCAATATCGAATTGTTAATTAAGTGAACGAGGGTTACTTGTTGCAATTTGGTGTTAAGTTTAATATAGCTCGAGAGAGTATATTGAATAAATTTGGAAAACTCGTCACCTTAGAGATGTATGGAGAAAAGAATCGTAAGAGTTTGGTTTGGTGAATCATTGTCTTGATAATTCTTTCTTGTTGATTTTTCTCGTGATCATCGATGGTTTTGGTTGGATTAGCATAGTTTAATTTAATTATTAGGTAATTATTAATTCATTATCGTAAGTTAAATGTAGTTTAAAGCATCTTATTTGGTACTTGCTTGGTAGTCACTATGGGTTCGACAATCCGTAATCTTCTTATTTTTATCTATACTAAAACTTGACACCGTGCACTTGCGGTTTAATCCCGCTGCTTTGATATTTTATTGTTTAAATAAATTGCTATCATGTTTTTGGCGCCGTTGCCGGGGACTAACTTAGTAATATCATACGAGATTATTTGACTGTAATTTAACCATTTCTGTTTTATTTTTATTTATTTCATTCGAAAAAAATTAACTGTTTTATATATTTTTTTTGTGTAAGGTACTTGGAGATGCTACATCAACAAGTCTTCACAAGATTTGCCCAACAACCTTCCGAGCCGTTCTATGCAACGTGGGAGAGATTCAACGATTTGGCAAATACGTACCGCTATCATGACTTTCCAAACTACACTCATCTGCAATATTTCTTCAGTGGTTGCGGACACACGATGATGGGTATTCAACTGAGATTTGGCAACTGGGAACCCTTTGGTTGATAGATATGAAGACAGTGTATTACACTTGTTTAATGATATGACGAACTTCAACTACCAGTGGCATTGGAATCCTTCACTATAGGGTTGGAACCACCAATACCCACCAGAGTCTCACGACCCTCATGTTACAGACCCACCACGTGAACATCACGGAGAGACGAGTAACAGTTCTGCAGAAGTCAATACTCATCTAGAGGATACGTTACTTATGTTTATGGCGTCATGTGAGACAAGGATTGAAAGTCGGACCAACTCCACACGTCGTGTGGAGCAGTAAATGACGATCCTCATCAAACATTATCAGCAAGCTACCAAGAGAATGAGACGATACCTACAAAAGAAGAGGAGATGAATCAAGTTGGGTTTCATGACGATGATCACTCAACCAACCAAGTTTTGGGGGTGATCCTATTAGTGTGGAAGATTCAAGGGAATGCAAGCCGCCCACAGTAATTGAGCCTACATTGGCGGAAGTATCCGAGGAGTTCCCATGTGAAGATGAGTCGAGTGTGATTTTGGAGAAGGAAGAGACTTTTGAAGATTCTGACTTGATCCCATCAATGGAGACTTGTTCCATGCCATACGTAGATCAATTTCGATGCCAACATAACCACAATATATACTCCAAATAACCAAGCCAAGCCAAGAGTTCTTCTCTCATGCCTACCAATTCATGAAGGAAGTTGTTGGAGCGACGAGCCTACACTGTTCAAAATATGCCAATCTTGAGAGCATATTGAATGAAGACCCATTAGTGGTATCATATGATATTTACAATGGGTGGCAACCGCTCTTTGATGTTTGCTTCTGATTGTCAAGCTGACGACTAGAAATCAGAGCTTCTTGAGAGGCAACCCAAGCATATCCTTTTGTTATTTAGTTTATATGATTTTCAGTTTTTGTTTTTAATTTTTATTATATCTCGAGTCGACTATTTTATTATTTGCATTCTTCTCATGCTAGGTGTAATGCCCCGAAATTAATTATCTGCAATTTGAGCATTAATGATGTTAATATGATAATGTTGTGTTGATAATTGATTTATGTGTTGAAATTAATTATCATGTTGAAATGCTTAATCACATGATAGGCGTGACCCGAGTGTTGCATTTCAGGGTGCATGTTATGCATGTTAGAAAATAAAGTGTTAACATGATTTAACTATGTTGATGGTTAATTATGAGGAAAGCATGATTTAGTGGAAGTTTAATGCATTTTTGTAAATGCTTTTAAAATACCATGTTGGGGTGTTTTTATACATCATGTTAACCTTGGGGTATAATTTTAATATTAACCTTATAACCCCCTTTTTCCGTCTATACCCACTTACTTTACCAATCACTTTTAAAATCCCCAATTCATTCCTCAACCCTAACCCATCTCCCATTTTCGAAATTCACCAAGGAAGGAAGAAGAAAGCTTCACAAAAACTTTATTTGTGTGATCTTTGTTAGGATTTGGAGCCTACAAGAGGTATGGAACCATTCCTAAAAGTTTTATGATGTTTGGTGTTGAAATGGGTTAGTTTTTTTTATGCTTTATGTGGGTTTGTTTTGGGTATATATTGTTTATGGTTGGGGTATGATTTATGGTTATATGAAGATGTTTATTGAAGATTTGTAGTGATTTGGTATGGTTGGTGTTTTAATATTTGAGTTTGTTTGAGTTGGGGAAGGAGAAGGATGAATAGTGCCCGAAAATCGGACCTACAGGACTCGGCGATCGATCGGCACCTTCCACCGATCGATCGCGAGCTACAGGGGAGAAGGCAGTAGCCTTCAGCGATCGATCGCGAGTTTGGCGCGATCGATCGGCGAGGTCGCGATCGATCGGCGCAAACTCGGCGATGGATCGCGAATTGTAAAATTTTGTTGGGCGAGGCAGTGTAGTCTCGCGATCGATCGGGGCTATATGGCGATCGATCGCGAGACACCAAAATTGTTGTGTTTGGATATTTTTGTGGGATTTTTGGATATTGGACTATATTTAGCTTCTAATATCGATTTGTATGGTTGTGTAGAACCATCCCAGGTACCCCCAACTTCAAGGAGATAAAGTTCTACAACTTCTCCATTTTGGAATTAAGGTACGTAAGAAACGTACGGGCATCGGACGGTAACACACTCCTAACTATGACTATGTATTGATTGCATAAGTATTTATGATGATGATGTTTATGATGATGATGCTTACGATGATGATTATGATGATGATGTTTATGATGATGATGCTTACGATGATGATTATGATGATGATGTTTATGATGATGATGCTTACGATGATGTTTATAATGATGATGTTTATGATGATATGATACGATGTTTATTATGTGGTAAGATGCCACGGGGTAAGATGCCCATATGGTAAGAGGCCATACTCCTATATTAGGATCATACTATGATTGCATAAGAATTTACGATGCCATGATGATGTGTATAATGAATGAAGAGGATAAGATGTTTAAGATGATGTTATGATAAGTAAGTTCACGATGAAGATGATTTTATAATGAATAAAGATGATAAGATGTTTAAGATGATGTTATGATAAACGAAGATGATTTTATGACGAATAAAAATGATAAGACACTTACGATGATGTTATGATGAATAAAGATGATTATATGATGAATAAAGATGACAAAATGCTTACGATGATGTTATGATAAAAGAAGATGATATGACGTTACTATAACGATTATGATGAGACGTTGATGACTATAAGATGATAATGCTTATATGATAATGATGTTTACAAGATGATGATGTCTATGAGATGCTATGATGTTTATGATGAATATGAAACTATGTTATTAAGAATGGTTGAATGTCCGGGGGTTATTATGGGCAAGCGAGGAAGGTCTTGCCGCTCACATAACTGAGCGATGGGGTACATCCGCTATCAAGGTGTAGCGAGGGGTATCATCCGCTGAGCGATGGGGTACATCCGCTATCAAGGCGTAGCGATGGGTATCATCCGCTGAATAAAGAGATACATCCGCTATCAAGGCGTAGCGATGGGTAACATACGATGTGTTATGTCGAGCGAGGGGGCCAATTGTGCCGCTGTCATAATAGGACCGGGACAGTTCCACTTCTAATTAACATAGTTTGATGTGATCATATATGTGAAGTATGATTTTAATCATTTATGCCGAGAACTAACGATTATATGCATGACTATGAAATAGGGACAACCAAAGAGGGTTAATGTGATTAACCAGGAAGTATACGCTACCCATTTACTTCATGCATTTATTTATATGCCGTTACCCTATGATGTTGAGTAATGATGTACATGCTCACGATGGTTTTTTTCCTGTAGGTACACATTTGGATTTGGAGGGCTATGGGCAGGGTTGAAGAAGTGAGCTTCGAGATGCCTTATGAATTAGGATTCAGGATTTGGTATAGTCTCTACTCCAGGAGTAGTATAATCCTATAGCGCCATTCATTTGAGAATGTAATTAATTTGCTTGAAGTTTTATTTTGGCCTGTAATTCTAATAACTCACGTAATAACCGGAGCCCGAAGCTGTCTGTGATGCATGTTTAGCCCTAATTATTTCTTGCTTATGATGTTAAGGTAGGAAGACCCTACACTAGGTACTCAATTGGAGTGAGAAATCCCTGCAGCAATGGAGTTTTAAGGAGCCAATCTTCCTCAACCCTCATGCAAGTTTATTGATCAGGGGACTTTACTTTGTCCCTTTTGATTCTTTTAAACATTGAGACAATGTTTGATTTAACTTTGGGAGTGACGTGTGTGCTGAAATTAACACTTGTATCGTCCGATTTTAGTGAGCTAAATTTTTTTATGAGTTCAAACTTGAGAAATAATTAATTATAGTAGTGACTTTATTCCATGATGAAATTAATCTCATTATGCATATGAGATTGTTAGGCTTGTAAATGAATATCATTTATTGAGTTAGCATGTAAAAAATGAGGAATATATTGAGCACATTGAGTCATGATCTTGTGGATTACATTTGGATAGTGAATAATTTTGTGAACTATGATTTGTCTTGAGCATCTTAGAGTATTCTAGAACATATTTGTTGGCACTTTGAAGCAAAATTTATAATTATGAACTTGACTTGGACATGATTTAGACGATCTTTGGAACGTTTGAGCCTTTAAAGCTTACATTGTTTACATTAAATCACTAGTGTCCACTTTTGAGCCTAATTGAAAAAGAATGGTGTATGTTTAACATACAAATAAACCCCCATTTTGCATTCATTGGTAAACTCATTATACCCAGCTTTATGAGCCTAAATTGAAAATTATACTTACCCTAAGGGAGTATAATGAATCACATTCGATGCATGTGAATTGTTATATCATGATGAGCTTACTGAAAAAGATTGATGAGTGAGAAATGAGCAAAAGAAAAGTTGTAAAGAAGAGCCTTGAGAAAAAGTAAATGAATAAGATCCAAAGTTGCCAAGGCTAGGAAAAAAAGAAGAAGAGAAGCTCAATATGTGCTAAAAAAATGAACTTTATAAGTTATACTCTCTTCTTTGCATTTATCCTACATTTTCTTTGAAAACCGACACCAAAGGCCTAACATTACAATCTTAAAAAGTCATTTTGATCCAAATTTAGGTAGTAATTGCATTAATGGAGAAGTGTTTGAAAAGTAGGCTTTTTGAGTGCTTTATAGTAATCTTGACTTTGAGTTTATTAGCATAATTTGATCTTGAAGATATGCATTAAACTTGAGATTGACTATAGTACACATGTTCCGAGTTTGCGATATGTTGCTTGATTTAGGAGAAAACATATCTCGTTCAACTTTTGTATCTGTGTGAGATTTTTGAGAATAATGCAAGTTATGAAATAATTGTTTCAAGTATCGAGAATGAACAATACCATTTGATTATAATGCTTAAACGATGACGATCAAGTGATAAGTTTGGGGGAGTTGATAAATGTGATTTTTACACTTAATTTGCTAGGAGATTAGGGGCGCTTTTGTAGGGATTCCTTGACAATATTACGCGATTTGGTATAGATTTGTATATTTCAGGAATCTATGTCCAAATGCATAAAAGTGGAGGAAATAAGCTAAAATTGATGAAAAATGACCAAACCGAGCAAACATGTTGAAGAAAGGACGTAATCGCAAATATTGAATTTCAGGAGTCACGATCGATCGGCAATTCAAGGCGATTGATCATCGTGGTTCAGAAGATTCTCGCGATCGATTGGCAATTGAGGGCGATCGATCGCCAGTGTGCAAATTTTGAAAAATAAAAATAGTATGTTTTGGTGATCGATCGGCAAGATGTCGCGATCGATTGCCAAACCCGAAAAAATCGAGATTTTATTTCCTTCTTGGTTGTTTTGTGTCCAAGTTTTGCCAAACTCCTCTACCACTATATATGGATTGTTTTGGACGAAATTTGGGGTCTTTGGCTCTACAACCTAGGAATAGCCTCCATAATACCATCCTTCATAGCACCATCATCCACCTCCATCCTTCAACCCATCCTAGGAATTGGAACAAGCCAACAAGATAATCGAGGAGCACGATCGAGAAAGAAGCGAGGAAGGATTGAGAATCAACGAACGAAGTCGACTTGGGAGTTTGCTTTTACTTTTCTATTTTAGTTTTGAATGAATATTTGATTTATTGTGTTATTGATGATTGAGAGATATCTTAAACATAGTTTTTCTTATAGATATTGTGATTGAATTCATACATCTTCTATGTGCATGTTTTATTGTTCTTCATGTTTTTGAAGGATTGATCCTCTTTGAACGATAAATTATTATAATTGAGATCGAAAGATAAAATTATAATACGATATAGTAATTCATGCCGTGTGTTAAAAAATTTAGATCGAAAGATAAAAATCACATACGATTGATAGCTTTAGGTTATTTAATCTAAGGTTAGTGGTTGTCATAAAGGTTCATTCAATATCGAATTGTTAATTAAGTGAACGAGAGTTACTTGTTGCAACTTGGTGTTAGGTTTAATATAGCTCGAGAGAGTATATTGAATAAATTTGGAAAACCCTTCACCTTAGAGATGTATGGAGAAAAGAATCGTAAGGGTTTGGTTAAGTGAATCATTGTCTTGATAATTCTTTCTTGTGGATTTTTCTCGTGATCATCGATGGTTTTGGTTGGATTAGAGTAATTTAATTTAATTATTAGGTAATTATTAATTCATCATCGTAGGTTAAATGTAGTTTAAAGCAACTTATTTGGTACTTGTTTGTTAGTCCTTGTGGGTTGACAATTTGTATTCTTCATATCTATACTAAAACTTGACACCGTGCACTTGCGGTTAAATCGCGTTGCTTTGATATTTTAATGTTTAAATAAAATACGATCAGGCAGCCTTAATCACAAGAGATTTAACTTCTTGGCGCTTTGCTTGTTGTCGTTTAAATAAATTGCGATCAGGCAGCCTTAATGTTTATATATATATGGTAGCGCTTATCGCGTATGCCCAAATTAACCCTCTCAAGTTAATAACAATAATGAATGTAGTTGCGTGAGCAGGGATCGATCACATGAGGAAGGTTATATCTATGTGTTGACTTATGCAAACTAAATAAAAAGGGGTTTTGAAATCAATGGAATTAATACTATGATGCAAAATTAAACTAATATGCAAAATTAACTAAGTGAAATAACTTATGAGAAAAGAGTGATTCTCAGTTTTCGGTTAACTTTACAATTGATGTTTACTATCTCGATCATCGATCTTCACAAACGGTTCAATTTCCATATGAATATTCATTGTGGACGTTTAATCCAATAATCAAAGTCATATCTCACCTTAAGTTTAGTTAAGTAGCTCAAGCGTTCTAGTTTAACCCTTATCAAACAATCAATCAAAATACAAGCGGTTAAGATTTAAATCGATGATAGCATATGAACTAGTGAGATCGATGAAGCTAAACAACACAATCCAAGCGTCTATGTTTAATCTAGTCAATTGTTTTTACTAAGAATTTAACAAACTCACAAGCGGAATTTTATCAATCTTAATTGCTTCGTAAATTAGAGGGATCAAACGATTCCGTATTTGATATTTAATTTAGCGTTAAATTGTATGAACAATAGCTAGGTGATCAATCCAACAATCAAAAATAACAATCATGGCAATAAAATCAGAAAAACAATTGATACTCAATGAAAATCAACAATCAAAACTTAATCTCACGAGAATCGTAAACTCCAATGTTTCGTTTTCCTCAACCGAGAATCACAAAGGTGTTTAGCTACTCATAACTAAATTAAAAATATTCAAATCTATTCTAGAAAACATTAAATTAATAGCAAAAGAAAAAGAATTACTAAAGGGAAGCACGATTCCGCAACGTCACTTCCGTCTTCGTTCTTCGTTCTTCAAGTCGTTCTTCAACAAAATTGAGAGAAAAATTATTCTAATGTCTAAACTATGTTCTAAAGTCTGAAATTCTCCTCTAAAGAGGCTGATTTTTGAGTATATAGAGGTGTGGAGGCTGATGGGGTAGGTTAGAGCCCATGTAGGGAGGAAAGAAATCAAGTCTCCAAACTTTCCAAGACACTGCAGGCATACTTACACCTTGG
The DNA here is from genome assembly GCA_907163345.1 of Haberlea rhodopensis. Classification (NCBI taxonomy): domain Eukaryota; kingdom Viridiplantae; phylum Streptophyta; class Magnoliopsida; order Lamiales; family Gesneriaceae; genus Haberlea; species Haberlea rhodopensis. The sequence continues at coordinate 5,779,899 of CAJQUN010000032.1, forward strand.
ATCAGGCGTAGCTACGCCTGACGACGTGTTCAATTTCTGCCTTCCCGCGTAGATGACGTATTTACGCCTCAGAATAGCGTAACTACGCCTACACTTGCCGTAGCATTGGCGTATTTACGCCTCAAAATGTCGTATTTACGCATGTCTTCCATTTTCTGGCGAGTTTCGTATTTTGACCGTAACTTTCTCATTTGAACTCCAAATTATGCAAATTAGATGTCCACGCGAAGATAACAGAAAGTTCTACAACTTCTCTATGTACCACATTTCCAAAACGTAGCTCTAACATATAGAAATTTGAGGAGAAATGAGCAACATATGTCTTGAATACCTGTTTTTTCCTCTTTTCTTCAACTTTATTCATTATTTCATCATTTTAGCTTGATTTATTTCCCTTCCCTACATTTACACAAATGTACGATTAGGTAGCATATGTATCAATTTATTCATCAAAATATACCAAATCGTAGACAATTAAACACAATAGATGAGTCTATTTCTAGTCACATCAAAATATATATATATATATATATATATATATATATATATGTTTCTTGATGTATTTAGTGTACTATTGCTACAAATATTGTTTTTATAAAAATCGGGAATTATCCCATCGCTGAGATTCACCACATTCCAGTTGAGAATGAGGATGGGCACGAGAACGAAATTGAAGAACATGAGCAACAAAGTTTTGGTGCTGGTAGAAATTGGCCATGATAACTCCATGGTTCTGGTTTGGTTGCTTGAACACTTTTCATTTCACTTTACTTAGTTCATCAATTATATCTGTTTCTGCGGTTGCATTTCAAGTTGTTGTAAATACACTATTTCCATTGATGAAGTATGTGTTGAGATTGTCTCATGTTGGGAGTTTAGAAACCGTGCTAGTTTTTTATAAGATACATGACTACTTCAGTCATTGTCAATTTGTTTTGAGTTGGAACTCAGCACCAACTGTGCATTAATTAGAGATACAAGCATTCGAGCTCGTTTTAGTGGAGGGACGTGCTATTTTGTTTACATCCAATAGTTTGTAAGGGATTCAATGCAAATTTTGATGGGGATGATAGACTGGTTGTCAAGATTTCAATACTTGTAAGGCTTAATGTTATTCGAAAGCTACTTATTAACTTTTGAGTGTGTTGTCGGTGTCACGTTCTAGACTCAAGACATGACATTTAAATGGTATCAAAGTCAAATGAGGTTCATAATCCGGCTAGTGTATCCTGGTTCATCGTTTAGGCCTCTAAAATCAGTTACGTTGGCGAAAATCCTTCGTTTAGGCCTCTGAAATCGCATATTTTTTGCCGTTTTTAGTAACTTTTCACTAGTTAATAAGTTGGCCTAGAAAATCCCAAATCCGATTTCTCTAATTGTTCCGTACTCCTCATATCTAATTATCTAATACTCCCAATCCAACTTGTTAAATTAGGACTTTCCATTTTTTGAAAACAAAACCCAAAAAAATTGATTTGAACTGTGCGGCTATGCAACACTGCCCGAATTATAGAATTCATTTGTCAATACTCCATGAAAAAGAAATAAAAATGAAAACAACAATCAATTTACTAAATTAAAACTATAACTTGAAAATTTACGGGATAAAAAATTAAAAAAAAAATCAGTTACATGACCAAAACTATAATTTATAGCATGTGTCCCAAGTTTCATTGGTGTAGTAAACAATATAGTATGCTATACAGGCGACGATTTGGATTTTTTTTTAAATATATTTCAGAATAAGTAAATTTTCAAATTTACCTTTTTTAAAAACGTTGCAAAACTACCCTAAAACATTAGCGATAAGAGCGGTCGCTGAAGGAGATGGGCCGCCCCCTCTTTAGCCAGTCGGCACCTTATCCTTCTGACAATGTTTTTATTTCGGTGATTTTTTTTTTTTTTTTTACCAACTCACGGTTATTTTTATATTATGATGATGAAGAATTAATTATATATATTAGCGATTTTTGGCACGGGATACATATACATATAATTTTATATAAATTTTTTAAAAAAAATTTATATGGTAAAAAGTTATAATATAAAAATGTAATTAAAAATATTATCTGATATGATAATATTGTAATTGATGATATTATTAAGGGTATTACAGATATTTTAATAATATAATATATTAGAATAAATTGAAATTATTCAAAGTATTATGGATATTTCAGTTATTTTGTATGTTGACATATTATTTGTGATTAATAAAATATTTAAGGGCATTTTGGTAATTGTATGACATACCAAGAGATCAAGTAGTTTCTCTAGCATTCTCTATCTTTATATATACTAGTGATCGACGCACATGTGTTGCGTGTGTAATGAAATTTTAAATTTTATATATTGTATATGTATACTAATTTTTATATTTGAAATATCTGAATTAAATATGATATTTTATGGGGAAGAGAAAAAAATGTCGGACATATTTTCGGAAGAGAAAAACTGTTGAAAAATTTGGAACTAAGTTGGGAAGTTAATATGTGATCTTCCGATATTATCCATTTATCTCATTATTTCATGGTTATTACTAAAGCAAAATAGAGGGTATTTTTGAAATTTCACAATGATCATATCAAAGTAGTTACTATAAGTAGGGATGGCAATGGGACGGGTCCAGACCCGGACCCGCATTGAACCCGCCCCGTCGGGGCGGGTCTAAACCCGCTTCAACCAGGTTTGGAAGCAGGGCGGGGCGGGTTCGCGGGTCCTGGGATTGGCCGAACCCGCCCGTACCCGCCCCGCAATATATTTTTAATTTTTTTTTAAAAAATAATATGATATTGATTATACATTTTGCTTCTTTAATTGAACAATAAAATGTCATTATTTAATTTTATATCAAAATTCATGTGTTCATGTTAAAGAAGTTGGATATTTTGAAGGAAATAAGATCAAATTAATAAATACTTAGTAGTTTAAAGATAGTTTACAATGTTTATTATAAATATTTACTAGAGAAACATGAAATTTAATCACAAAACTTAACTTTTGTGTTTTAAAATTGATTTCTAGCTAATTTTTTTGTAAAAAAAAAACTTGAACCGGGGCGGTTCGGGTAAACCCGTCGGGTTCGCGGGTCTAGGCGGGGCGGGGCGGGTCCGGGTTTTATGTGTAGCGGGGCGGGTCCTGGGATTGGCCAAACTCGTTCCAGACCCGACTCGTTGCCATTCCTAACTATAATGTACTCACACATTATATATATATATATATATATATATATATATATATAAGATTTCAATGATTCTTTTTCCCAAACTCAAGGAAACAAAATTCTCCCAATAAAATAGTAAGTAGAACATTTTATAAGATTTCAGCGATTCTTTTTCCCAAATTCAGGAAGTAAAAATTCTCCCAAAAAAATCACCACCTTTAGTAAAAAAAAAAAAAAAAAGAAAGAAAAGAAAACATTGATTGAAAAATAAAATAACATAAAAATATTAAAACAAAAAAAATTTATTTAAAATGTGTAATTATCGAGTCATTAATATTAAATAGTATAATATATATATATATATATAATAATAATAATATACAACTAAAATATACAGAAAACATAAGAAGATTGTAGTAAGAGCAAGAGAAGACAGATGGAATCCAGTGGTTGAATAAAACATGAAAACTTGCCACGATGGCTACTGTCATCGTGACTCGTCCTCTCCTTAAACCCACCACGTACCTTTTATTATCCGACATACAACTTCTTTTTATAATAATAATAATAATATATAAAAAGCTACACATAAAATATTAAAAATTATTAAATTCTCTGTAGACTTTGATTTCCTTTAAATTCATCGCTAATCACCAAGGAAGGCTTCATTCAGATTCGTGTTTGTGCTACTGGAACTCGTAGTAATAGTAATACCTGTATTCGTAAACCAATATCTGCACTAAAATAACAATGGCGAACAACAAATTGAAGGTTACTTCTGTGTTTATGTTAATGTTATTGGTGGTGACTTGCGTGGCCGCCATTGAAAATACAGAGAAAGAGAGTGGTTCAAAATCGTGGATGGAATGGGCGAAGAATAAGTTATACGGCGGCCGATTTGGAGCTAAGGCTAATGATCTTGATGATACTGCCAAGAAAGCCAACGAAAAGATAACCGACACAACTACTGGTACGTTTAATATATGAATTGCATATGGATTCAATGTTTATGTGATAGCTGATATATAATTCTTTTTTTACAAGTATTCTGTTTGTGAATTTGTATCGAAATGCCATAGCATAATTCGATTTCTTTGTTCCGAGAGGATTGGTGTATATTATGATCCGATTTCTTCTTATAAAAAATATCTAGACAATATAATCTATATATAATTATTTTCAAAACTTAAATAGGGTCAAGTGATTTTGATATTTACTAACAAAAAATGATCTATTTAAATACGTGAAAACATGATAAAAATAATAATAACTGATTTAGATTATCCCGTGTCATTTAAATTGGCTTGCATACTTTTGTGTGATAACTAAACAGATTGAAATATTATATATAATGGCAGGAGCTGGAAAATATGCCGCAGACAAAGCGACGGCAGCAAAAGACAAAGCAAGTGAAGTGGGCGAGGGAGCTTCCGGGAAGGCCGGGGAAGCAAAAGACAAGGCAAGTGAATTGGGTGAGGAAGCTTACGGGAAGGCCGGGGAAGCCAAAGATAAAGTGGCAGAGGAAGGAAAAAAGAAAGGATCGGAGACCGAAGACACCCTTGGTTGGGCCAAGGATAAAGTAAAAGCAGGGTATGATGCGGCGAAAGCCAAGGCTGGGGAGACATATGAAGCTGCCAAAGGTAAGTCGCACGATGCTGTTCATCAAAAGGACGATCTCCGCCAAGAACTGTGAATTATCTTGCAGTTTTTCGTTCATGGTTGTGTTTTGATGTGTGAATTGGGTTCCTAGTCTTGTTGATAAGGACATTTTCCCTGTTTGGTTTCTGGATTGTATGGTGTTTATTTTAGTGGCTCAATAATACTATTATTAATTTAGTAGTATTCGGTATTTTGAATTTAACTTTAAAACTATATTGTTAATTATGGGTGAAAGTATATAATCTCCTGGTGCCACGTGCTCTCCTTTTTTTTATTATTTAATATTGTTTTGAATTTAATTACGCTGCTAACAACTAACGTGAATGTGGATTGATTTAAAATAATGAATTTTATTCTTGGACAAAATTTAAGTGAATTTTAATTTCACTCTCGATTTAAGTTATACGATTTCAATCTATTTCAGATGTCATTTGAAATTCTGGCTCTCCAAAAATTTTGTTAAATCAAATCTTTTCTCGATCCAAATACAACCTAGTTATATTTTATCTTTTAAAAATTATATTTTATTTTTAAAATTATATTTTTGATTATTTACATTTATTTGTACTTTTATTATCATGGGTCTCATTGATGACAGCCAGAGTGAATTTATGTAATCTATTGGGGCATGAGCTCTTCCTTTTTAAAAAAAATTAGTTATATTTTTTTCAAAAAATATATTTTTTCATCCCATTAAACATGTTTTTGCCAATATGTTTTTGCCTTTTAAATATGGGTCGGTTCTGGATCAGTCCCCTACCTGTGATGGAAATGGAGGAGTAAATAAGATGGGTTTAATTTCAAATTATTGTTAAAATAATCAAAAATTAACAAAATACAATAAAAAAAAGTAATTCACTCATTTATGGTATAACTCGTCGTCCAAGAGTGGATTCAATTTTTTTTTTTTTTACTTTTCAAAGGTTATCTTCTTCTCGGAAGACGAAATCAGCTTTTTATAAAGCTGAAATCATCTTTTTGTGAGAAAATTTAAACTTAATATTAGTAAAACTGGTTGTCATCGATTCTACTTTATTAAGAAAAAACTTTTGATCGATAGAATCGATCAAAAATTTATGTTAAATATCAGTCTTTGGAACACAATTTGATCATATATTTTGCAAACACTTCCCATCCATCAATGGAGGCGTTGAGAAGGTGGCGGCAACATAGACAAAAGTGGGGGCAAATTGAATGTGACAAAAGTGGTGGCAAATTGAATGTGTAATACAATTCTTAAATTTAATATATTGGATAATACATATCATGATTTTATATAATTACGTATATTAAAAAAAAAATTTGATCAAATATGTTGCACATTACATATATTATATACATTATTATAATTTATATATATATATATATATATATATATATAATTTTTACAAATATATATATATATATATACACGTATAATAAATAAAAGAAATTATATATATTTTATATTATATTATATATATTATATATATTTGAATTGTAATAATAAATGTTTTTATGATTTTTGTGAAGTTATGGCACCTAGAAGAAATGTGATATTGTCTATGTTTTGGGGATTTTATTGCATGATTCTTGGTCTGTGACATATGACAGTTTACCTATCAAATTATCAATGATATCACGTACAATAGCATTTACTGAATTGGTTTCGAGCTTGTATAAGTGGACACATATTGACAGCTATGAGTTTTCAATAATAATATATGTCAAATGGGCACGTGAAATGTTGGGACGAATTAAGGAGTCTATTGTCCATATCACAGATGACGGCACATTAAAAATATTCTTTAAACCCGATGCAGAATTTAATGAACTGTATGTTTATGTTGAGAAAGAGAATAAATCCTGCAATTGTATCTTCTCCATGTATGCCAATAAACCAGGAATGGGGAACATATATATCACTTATCTGAGCCGGATTTCCCTAATTTGTCTATGATTACACAAGGATTGTCGAATGTTGGGATTGAAAATGTACATGTGGGTCCATCTTCTTCTGTTCATTTACGGAGAATATGCCCCTTCTTCCTATGATCATATTTCTGATTTTCCTGCCGAAAAAAATAATCCTGGGGTTGAAAATGATTCAACAGAAGAATACATTGAAGTCCATGTAGCAGATCATTATAGGCCTAATGTACCTGAACCTGATGAGGCTCTTCACCAAATACCGGAGGATGAGGAATATGACATTAATGCAGATACCATATTGGAAACACTTTCGGCACATCTTCATCAACATGTGTGGATAATACGACAATTAATGTTGCGAAACATACATCAAATGAACACATGATTCACCCAAATATCCCATATTGTTCAACCACATTGCCTGAAATATATATGGACTCTTATCACATTCCCAGGGGGAAAAAGGAAACTCTTATGAGTTGAATAAATGACTTCTTGATGTGGGTATGTTGTTTGAGGGTAAGACATCCCTAATTTCCGATGTTAAGGATTTCTCCATAGGGTTTGCGAGGCGTGAGTACAGAGTGGTGGGGAGTACGCCAAAACTTTGGAAGATTAATTGCAAACATAATAATGAAGATAATCGATGTCAGTGGCACCTCCGAGCATCGTTCAAAGTTAATCTGAATTTGTTTAAAATAACAAAGTATGGTGACCACATACATGTCTGATGAACGAGATGTATGTTGATCATCGGAACTTGTGCAAAAATTATATTGCCACAATGTTGGTCGGAATTGTGCGTCGCGATCCTGCCTGTCAGATAAAATATGAACAGGACACAGTGAAGGAAAAAATGGGATTCGAAATATCGTATGCAAAAGCGTGGCATAGCTTGAAGCGATCTTGTGAGACAGTTTATGGTACATGGGAGAGTTCCATACGCAAGCTGCCGAAATTTATGGGCTCTCTCCAAAGGCCAATCTTGTATGATAGTCGAATGGGAACACAAAGACACACGAATACCTTTACAAAAGATAAGCAAATATGTGTTTTGGGAATTCAAGCCCTGTATAAATGGATTCTCCAATTGTCGAAAAGTAATTAGTGTGGATGTCACACATTTGTACCCTAGTACAAACACAAATTACTGATCGTCGTAGTAATGGATGGCAATCAATAGGTTTTACCTCTCGCTTTTGCTATTGTGGATGAAGAAACATTGTTTCTTGTAAATGGTTTTTGAAGATGTTGAATAAATATTTTGTATGTGGAATTGATGGGATGTGTCTAATTTCTGATCGACACAGTGGCCCAATCCGAGCAATTGATGAAATCCCTTCATTCAAGCCTCCTCAGGTACGACACCAATATTGCTTGAAACACGTGTGTTCAAACTTTAACTGTAATACCTGAAACACTACCTAAGTTAAATTGACTTAATGCGATAATTAATAAGTAGTACGATTGAACATCGTTATGCTTTGAACTCGGTTAGAGATAATCGAATGTGGTAGAATATTACAATAACTTAATTGTGGTAATTATGGAATAAATTACGTAACTGTATTTGCACTCGATATGGAGGCAAACCGAGTATGGGTTGACTTAATCAAATCGGAGTTTTATTTGAAGTTGAATAAAATAATTATGATTGATGAAATGTGTTAAAATGGAATGGATTGGAAATAATCATGCATGACCATGAGAATTAAGGCTTAATTATATCTTTGATATAATTATGTTGCTAAGCATCTTAATTTAAGTCCTAATAAGCTAGCTAATGCATGATAAGTGGATGGGAGTTGAATTAGAGGCAAGAACTTATTATCGCCACTCAATCCTCACTCTTGCACTTTGCACCACAAGTTAAGTCTTGCACACACTTACACCATCTGCACACACAAATCTCTACAACTCCTCTCTCAAAAACCTTATCCCTTCTTGCTTCTTCTTGAATGCTTATGATGCATGAAACTTGTGGATTCTAACACTACCTTGGTTATGGGATCAAAGTGGTAAGATTATTAAAGTGTTAAGTTCTTAATATCATTGTGTAGATTTTGTGTTGGATACTTTGGTTATGAGTTGAATGGAGTTAATGGGTTGAGAATAAGAAGAGTAAGTTGTGTTTTGAAGTGTTTTTAACTTTCCATTTTGGAATGGAATAGGATCAAGATCAAACCTTATTCCATGGTATTTACATGGGGTTCTTAAGAAACTCCCCGATGTATTGTAGTTGAGAAAGGAGTAGTATACTTCATGGTATATGTGATGTATGGATCTTGTACACAAAAATGGAGAATCTTTTGAAGAATAGAGCTCGTCGATCGATCGATCGCTAACCCGTGCACGATCGATCACGCGAGCCAGCCAATAATTGGGCGATAAAGTAGCTCAGCGATCGATCGACAAGTTAGTCGCGATCAGCGAATTGTAGCGATCGATCGCGAGATTAAGGCGATCGATCGCGAGTCTCAAATTTTTGAAAAATTATTTTGTGTTGTGATTTCGACGTATGCTTTGCCCTTGTCGTTTATACTGTTAATCATCATGTTTTGATGATATATATGGAGGTTGAATACGTATTTAGGTATGTAATTTTGTGCACGTGATTGATTGTGAATTATGGAATTGTGTAGCGCATAATTCACCAGGTCTCGGGGCGAAGGCAATGTTTGAATCTCACCATTGGCTTATAAGGTACGTGTAGCGTACGAGCAGAGGTAAACGTATTAAGATTATGCGCATTGGATGTTATATTCTCGTATTGATGAATTTCTAATTATGCTATGCGATATGGAAATGCCACTATTGAGCATATTATTATGGTGGAATGGGAATACTGTCGCCATGGAGTGAGTGATGGATATGATGCCGCCGATGTTGAGCGTGCGAGAAATGAGAATGTTACCGCCTTTGAGCGAGCCATATGATAGGATGAGATATGACTATACAATTGATGAATGAGATGCGTGTCATCATTATGAATTATTAATGCAATGGTTTGGTTACTATCGATTGTTATGAGTACAGTAAATCACTGAAAATAATATAACTGATTCATGGAGTTTGAGGATCTTGGATATTGTGAGAACAGGAATAGCATGGGAGATTCATATGATTGTGGAATACACATGAAGTATTATTGACATTACAGATTCAGCTTTACATTTTCTGAATTATAAACTGTGAAACTGATGATATTGAGAATTTGTTATTGGTGTGATCACCCTGTGTGTGGGTTGTTTCTGTTGAAACAGGTTGACATTGATATTGGAATTGGCACTGGCAAGGGGCCCGAACTATGTACGAGGATGCTCCCTGAGAGGAGGCACCAGTATTGGTATTGAGAACGCGACCTTATATATTTAAATATGCATCTGTTTAATGCTCGCATATGAGCATGATGGTACATGTATATGGATTGTATAAGAAGTTGATTTTCCTCTTTTCATTTAAGTGTGCATGCAATCAAATTGAGAGTGACTATTGCATGATTGACTTGAGGAGATGATTAGTACTATATCAAGTGTATGCATGTTGAGTCTTGAATGTTGTCAAGAGTTTGAGAGGAATTCGCTTCAAAGTTTATATGAAGGACATGTTATGGTAGAAACCCCGCATGAGGACTCCCCGTTAACATGGATGTATGTACTATTAATGATAATTGCACTAATGAATGTGTTTAGGACTTGGGGTCTCACAACTCATTAGATGCTCCCATGTGAGCACTACTATGTATGTGTATTGTTTTGTATAAAAAGGGCAAGGGCCTTTCTCTTTTCATTCACGAGTTGCATGCAATTAATTAAAGAATTGCTAAATGAATTGAGAACGATGTTAGTGTATTATAAGATGCATACTTAAGAGTTGAGTTACCATGGGGAATTTGAACATTCTATGAAATAATGTAAGAAATTTTATTGTTGGTACATTATACTATGGTTGCATGTAGTTTTTCCCCTGATGCATGATTGTATACACTAAATACATGGATTAATGCACTAATCATAGATTAAGGGCACGGGATTCTTACATTAACAGTCATTTCAAGAGCGTTCAACTGAAAGACATGTGTTGGGGAGCCGGATGTGAAAATCAAATTATAAGTTTCTAAACGCTCTACAAGATATCAAGCGCATAAATACATCGGCCTTTGACTACTTGAATGTAATAGATCATGAAAAGTGGCCATTCTCGCATGATGGAGGTTTTCGTTGTGGAATTATGACAACTAACATGCCTGAATGCATCAATGGGGTGTTAAAGGGTGCCAGAAAACTTCCTCTCACAGCCCTAGTAGAAATAACTTTTTTATCGTATTGCTAAATAATTCTACACATGAATCAGAATTACTTCAAATTTGTTGTCCAACAATCAGATGTGGACAACTTATGCTACCAAAATTTATACAGACTGTGAGTAGCTTTCTGGACGACGTATTGTCACGTTGCTTAATCAAGGGCAACAATCTACGGATGTGATCACTGGCCAACGATATGGACATGGGGGAAACAAGCATACGGTGAAGATCAGATCACGTGAATGCACATGAGGGAAATGGACTGATTTGGTATCCCTTGTTCACATGCGCAGATTGTATGCAAGGCATATAGACTTAAAGCAGCTGCATATGTGAAGTCTTTCAATAAGAGTCCCATTTATGAAGCTACATATGCTGTTGTATTTGAGAATTACTTGGCCGAACAATACTGGGATGAAGCCGATTTTCAGCTATTCCATGATAACACTCTACGAGTTATGCCTCATCCTAGAAGGAATACAAGTACTCGAATACCGAATGAGATGGATTGGCCACAAGCTCGTTTGAGGCAACATACTCGTCGACAAAGAGGATCTCGACAGAATTAATGTTATGAATTTTTAGAACCATGTATTACATATTTGCGATTAATGTAATTTATGATTTTGTATTTGTGTTGTGATATTGTTATATTATTGTTCTAATTCGTACAATTTAATTGCAAACTTCAAGTTTTGATGTAATTTTCTTACAGAGTAATATTAATTTTTTTGGCAGCGACAAATGGATCCACGGATGCACTATGGTCAGCGAGACGATACTGTGTTGACTATGCAGTCACAACATAGATATGAGATCATGTTTGATGGTCATATCAATGATACTTTACGTGGTAGATGTGCTGATGGACCTTTTTGGACTATATTTAAGGGACGATCGACCCCGTACAATCGGCCACTGACAAGTGTGAATTTTACACTTATTTTGCTATGTTTTTGTATTGATTTTCGTATTGATTCCTGGATGATTTTGCGCTTTTTGGTATATTTTTGTGTATTTCAGGAATCTAGGTCCAAGGGGATAAAAGTGGAGGAAATAAGCTAATAATGTTGTAAAAGGACCAAACCGAGCAAAGACGTGAGAAAATGGAATGAAATCTCGAAGTATTAATTTTATACAGCTCACGATCGATCAGCAGCAACATCGCGATCGATCACCGAGCTATAAAAATGGATGCTGAACAGAATACATTCGCGATCGATTGCCAATATAAAGTTAAGAACTCGCGATCGATCGCCAATATACAGTGAAGACTCGCGATCGATCGCGAGGGAACGAAGATCGATCGCGGAAATGTTTATTTTGGCTATCATGTCCAGTAGAGATTGAAGATCGATCGCGGGGGAACGAAGATCGATCGCCGCGAAGAGTTTTTGGAAAAATAAAGACTTTCCATGTTTGGTTCAAGGTGGACTCCTTCCCAATTATTGTTGCCCTATATATCAGACATAGGTACGAATTTTCAAGGACTTTTGCCAATTTTTGCTGAGACCTAGCAGCCACTTCTCCATCCAAAGCAAGACCACAAATCATTGAAGAGCAAGAGCAACGCAAGGAGCGAAAGAACGGAGCGACGCACGGAGCGACATCCTTGTTATCTTAGTATTTCTCAACTTGATTATTTTTTATTTCAGATTGTGATGTTAAATTTGTTTAAAGACATGTTTTTGCATTATAATTTGATTATGGTTGTTGGCTAAGATATTTGTCAAGACATAGGGGATCTCATGTTTGAACCCTTGAGTTAATTAATGGTTTTGATTTGATTTCTATGATCTTTGCGCATAATTTATGTTTTTAATGCTTGTAAAAGATTAGCTACCTTTTGCATGATATTGGTAATCGTAATTGAATTGACCATAGGAGATTATGATACGACGTAGTAAATTAGGCCGTGGGTTTTAGGGCGGACCAAGTAAAATCTAGCACACGTGTGATAGCAATAGATTTACCAAAATCGAAGGCTAGTAGTTTTCACAAAGCGTTTTTCGGTATTAATCATTCAATAAAGACATTCGAGTGATTTATTGTAGATTAATGCTAGACTTGTTATAACCGGACCAAGGTATAACAAATGAAATAGGAAAACGCGTCACCCTAGAACATAGAACATTGAATCTTAATTAATAGACAACTTTTGGGGGATTACATGGGTGAACCGACGTCTTGATAATTCGTTTATAAATTCTCTTCAATTTTCCATCATTGCTGGTTAGGTTAATTGTTGTGCTTAAGTCAATTTAGTTTGATAATCATTTCATAATCGTAGGTTAAATATAGAAATTCTAATCGAACGTGGTAATTACTACTAGTCCCTGTGGGTACGACACTCCTTACTTTTAAACCCTTATACTAAAACTTGACACCGTGCACTTGCGGTATAGAATCGCTACACTGAGAAATAACTGTTTAAAATAAAAGCGATCAAGTTTTTGGCGCCGTTGCCGGGGACTAGTCTAAGTAATATCATAGGAGATTAGTTGACTATAATTTAGCTATAAATTTTTATTTTTACTTTTATTACGGTTTATACAATTTCACCACTGTTGTTCCTTCGTTGTGTTGAATTTTGCAGGGAGTTGTCTTTGTAGTGCATGCTACGAAGTGACAGACCCCACTTGACTTAGAGATTGAGCGAACTTGTAGAAGACTTCGGAAAGAAACTAGAGAGATGGCTGAGAATAATCGAGGGAATGGTGAACAACACAATGAGGAAGTTCCAATTACAAGGTCCATGATGGACTATGCACAACCATCTTTTCAAGGCACCATGTCGAACATCGCTAGACCAAGGATTCAGGCTAATAACTTCGAGATCAAGCCTGCTATAATTCAGATGATTCAACATTCTGTGCAATTCGGAGGATCGCATACTGATGACCCTAATGCTCATATCTCCAACTTTTTGGAGATATGCGACACGTTCAAGCACAATGGCGTCAGTGACGACGCCATCAGGTTACGACTCTTTCCCTTTTCTTTAAACGATAAAGCTAAGAGCTGGTTGAATTCATTGCCTGCAGGGTCGATCACTACTTGGGAGGGGATGGCTCAAGCCTTCCTATCAAAATACTTTCCCCCTTCCAAGACAGCTAAGATGCGCAATATATCAAAACATTCATGCAACATGATCCGGAGACACTGTACGAAGCTTGGGAGCGCTTCAAGGATCTCCTTCGAAGATGCCCACATCATGGCCTTCAAGGATCTCCTTCGCAATGATATCAAAACATTCATGCAATCTACTGAAAATGCTAACTTTGTAGGAAACAGGCCACAACAGGGTAATTCTTACTCCAACAACTATAAACAACCGTGGAGGAATCATCCAAACTTCTCTTGGTCCAACCAAAAGAATGTTTTGAACCCCCAACCACAACCGGTTTACCAACCAAAGCCGAGCATGGAGGAATTACTTGTCAAGTTTATATCATCTACTGAGACCAGAATGAGTAACCAAGATGCATCTATCAAGAATTTGGAAACTCAAGTAGGACAATTGGCAACCATCTAGGCCGGAAGAGCACAAGGAACTCTGCCGAGTGACACCGAGAAGAATCCAAGGGAGCAAGCCAATGTCGTGACCTTGAGGAGTGGAAAGGAACTTGGTGCCGAGAAGGAAACGGAAAAGATTTCAATGAAGCAAGAGGAGAAGGAGCAATCGTGCAACAAGGGTAAGTTCATTGGAGCCACTAAACCGATAACACCACAAGAAAAGGTACACATTCCTCTCCCATTCTCTGCAGCAATTAATAGGGCGAAAGTTGATTCAAACTTTGCCAAATTTTTAGACATGCTTAAGAATTTGCATATCGATATACCTTTTATTGATGCTTTACGAGAAATGCCTAATTATGCCAAATTCTTAAAGAAAATGTTGTCTAAGAAGTAGAAATTGGGAGAGCACGAGACTGTCTTTTTGACTGAGAAATGTAGTGCTATGGTGCAAAAGAAATCGGCCACGAAGTTAAAAGATCCAGGGAGTTTCTCTATTCCTTGCACTGTTGGGCCTATTTTTTCTATTAAATCATTATGTGATTTGGGGGCTAGTGTGAACTTGATGCCTTTGTCTGTTTTTCAGAGACTTGGATTAGGAGAGCCGAAGCCCACGAGGGTAGTGTTGCAAATGGCAGACAAGTCTATCACCTACCCACTAGGAATCATTGAAGATGTGCCAGTAAAGATAGATCAATTCACATTACCGGTGGATTTCCTAGTGCTGGATATGGAGGAGGATGTGAGAATGCCATTGATCCTGGGACGCCCATTCTTGGCTACTGGAAGAGCCATCATTGATGTTGAAGAAAGGAAGTTGATCCTCCGTGTAGGAGAGGATCGGGTTACTTTCAATATGTTCAAATCTTCGACACACGCACACAACGAGTATGAGTATCTAAAAGTTAACATGATTGACACTTTGCCTGTTGATGTGATGCAAGGTACTAATGAGGTGGAAGTGGAGTCCGAGCTAGAGCCTAAGGAAGGCAAGAGCCATGACATGGTCAAGTCAAAAAAGGCTAAGAAGCTCAAGGAGAAAAGGACATTCATGAAGGGAGAGACAGTGCAGTTGCATAAAGCGCTACCACCTCACATTTTCCAAAGCAAGCGGAAGGCGTCATGAGTTGGACCATTCATGGTAACTACCGTCTATGCTCATGGAGCAATTAAAGTAAGTGATCATATTCTAGGCACTTACGTGGTAAATGATCAGCGGTTAAGGCACTGCAATGTGGATGACACTAATCCACATTCTCCGAACCATTAAAGCGATGTTGGTAATAAGTCCAGCTTGCGACTATAAATTAAGAACACCATGTTTTCTCCCTTCTTCTTCGTTTTAATTTTTTAGTTAGAATTTATTTTGTTTGAAATTTTGTTTCAAGAATTGACTCCGTGTGTCAATTTTGCAGAGTGGGTGGAGAAGAGCGAATCCCGAGAGAAATAGTGTTGATATTAAAAAAAAAAATTCAGGCAGTGTGTTTTGGCGATCGATCGTCATACCATCGTGATCGATCGCCAAGTCCCGAGAAGAAAAACAAAAAAAAAATTTATTGGCGATCGATCGGCAAGAACACGCGATCGATCGCCCAATTCCAAAAAACTCTCGCGATCGATTGGCAAATATCCGCGATCGATCGCGAGGTCCAAAATTTCATTTTTTTAATATCAGAATCAACATTTTACACACATTACACACACTCAAACTCGAAACCCTCCCCCAAATTCCTCAATTTTCCTCAAATCTTTCCCAATCCATCTTCAATCCTTCATTTTTCTTCAAGATTTTTGAAAGATATCTTCAATTCTAACATCAAGCCTCAATCTTTCACAGGAATTAGCATGGGAAAAGGAGTTTTGAGCACCCTCCACTCCAATTTGAAGCTATGGAAAGCTAAGGACTATCAATAACAAATTTTCAAAATTTGTTGAGGTATTTTAGCTTTGCTATACATGGTCCATGAATTGATTGTCAATTAAGTGTTGGGGTGTAAAGTTATTAATATTTTGAATTGTGAGTTGGTGAAGTTGGAATTGTATGATATTGTTAAGTTTGGGGGAGAATTGAAGAGCTTCCTAGTGATTATTGTGTGGTTGGGTTAATAGCTTAACTTGGATTGTTGGTTGGTAGTGGTTTTGGTAGCTTTGATTCTAGGGATGGCACCGAAGCGCAAGCAAAAGCAGCCAGTTCCCGCTCCTGAGGAGTTTGACTCCTACAAGTTCATAAATAAGGAAGCTGCAAAATTTTATGCGGTATACCGGAAGAAGAATCTGATAGGGGAACGGGGAATGGACACGAGCAAGCTCGGTTGTGTTGTAATCCAAGAGGCACTCCGGCGAGAGTGGTATACTTTTGTTAGCCAACCACGAGATGCGATGGTTTCTTTAGTCAGGGAGTTTTACTCCAACCTCCGGGCACAGCACCAAATTGAAGCCAACGTTGTCTCTGTACGGCAACAACCAGTGCTCTTTGATTCAGAGGCTATCAGTGCGCTATATAACATGCCAAACATTCCGGAGGATGACTATACCATATATTGCCGAAATCACATTGACTTGGATGCTATTTTGTCAACCATATGTGTAGAGGGAACTCAATGGCGACTGAACGCCGACGGAAAGCCACAATTGGTACTGATATCGGATCTGAAGGAGGAGCCCAAGGCTTGGTTTTCATTTATAGTAGCCCGAGTCATGCCATCGACTCATACATCGGAAGTCACAAAGGACAGAGCTATACTTGTATATGTCATAGTTATCGGACTCACGATCGATCTCAGATGTCTTGTCGAGGCAGCCATCCGGAACTACACTCGCGGCCCTCCCACTTCTGGTATGCCATGTCCCTCCACTATCACCTCGTTGTGCAAGTATGCGGTAGTTGCCTGGGACTCCGCAGAAGAGGCAATTTCATCGAAGGCATTGCTCGTGGTCGATCATCCTGCACCAGCCACAGTCAGACGGATGGCACAACCATGACCTAGCAGCAGCCACCTTCCTGGACCATCATCATCTGCTGCTACAGTGCCTACTTCAATTACGATGGAATCCCTCCATCATGAGTTGCAGGAGATGCGACATGAACAAAGGGAACTCCGATGGGGCCACTAGCAATTATATCAGCAAAACATGGAGTTCTTGCAGTATCAAGCTGTATGGAACTCTGCTTTGGCACAGGGTTTCCCTCACATTCCATTCCCACCACAGCCTACAGTCCAGCCATACCAGCCACATGAACCATATTACCCAAACCAACCACCAGAGTGGAACGATGAGGACGACGATCACTGACGATCGTCGTCGAGGTATGTGTTTTGCTACTGCACTTATTGTTTTCTGTACATTGAGGGCAATGCACATACTAAGTTTGGGGGGGGGGGGGGGGGGGGTCTTTACTAAGTACTGCTGTTCTCTTGCTACTACTTTTATTGCATGATATTTTAGCGAGTGGTACGAAGTCGTTCTTGAGCATATTAAAGTTATTTGTTGGCGAAACTTGAGTTATTCATTAAGAAATACATGAATGAAACTTGCAACTGTAATACATGATGAAAATAATCTCCATCTCAATTAGAGTTTTGAAAATTTTGACTTGTTGGTGAATATCTTGGGTTGAGTTAATATATCAAAATTGAGGAACATTTTGATGCACGTCTGAGTCGTGATTGAGTGAATTTATGTAGGAAAGTGAAAAATTCTGTTAACTATGATTTGTCTTGAGCATCTTAGAGCACTCTAAAATCTATTTTAGGGCACTTTGAGACGAAATTTTATAATTATGAACTTGACTTGGATATGATTTAGGCGATCCTTGGAACGTTTGAGCCTTTCGAGCATACCTTGTCTATATATACCACTAGTGTCCCTCTTTGAGCTTAAATGAATAAGAATGGAAATTAGCCCCCATTCAACAATTTTTTTTTTTCGCAAACTCATTATACCCACCTTTATGAGCCTAAATGGAAAAAAAATCATCCTTACCTAAAGGGAGTATAATAATTCTCATTAGATGCACTTTAATTGCTACATTTAGATGAGCTTATTATTGAAAAAAATGATGAATGAGAGAAGAAAAAGATAGATAAAAAGCCTTGAAAAAAAAATGACTAAATAAGACCCAAAGTGGCCAAGGCTAAAAAGAAAAAAAAGAAGAGAAGCTCAATTTTGTGCTACAAATGTGAACTGTAAAATGCTTATACTCTCTTCTTTGCGCTATCCTATCTTTTCTTTGAAGCCAAACACCAAAGGCCTGACATTATAAGCTTAAGAAGACCTTCTGATCCAAGTCTACGGAATAATTACATTAGTAGAGAAGTGCTTGAAAAGTAGACTTATGGAGTGCTTGATAGTAATCTTGACTTTGAGTTTACTAGCAGAATTTGATCTTAAAAATATATATGAAAATCAAGATTGACAATAGCACACACACACGTTCCAATTTTGCGAGGTATTGCTTAGCATAGGAGAAAACACTTCTTGTTGATTTTTGGATTGACTCTTGTTGAAGTGTTAGTGAGATTTTTGAGTTATTACTTTTGAGTTGTTAAGTTAATTCTGTTAAAGTATTGATGATAAACTCTACATTTTGATTTCATTGCTTGCTCGAGGACGATCAAGTCTAAGTTTGAGGGAGTTGATAAGTGTGAATTTTACACTTATTTTGCTATGTTTTTGTATTGATTTTCGTATTGATTCCTGGATGACTTTACGCTTTTTGGTATATTTTTGTGTATTTCAGGAATCTAGGTCCAAGGAGATAAAAGTGGAGGAAATAAGCTAATAATGTTGTAAAAGGACCAAACCGAGCGAAGACTTGAGAAAATGGAATGAAATCTCGAAGTATTAATTTTATACAGCTCGCGATCGATCGGCAGCAACATCGCGATCGATCACCGAGCTATAAAAATGGATCCTGAACAAAATACATTCACGATCGATCGCCAATATACAGTGAAGAACTCGCGATCGATCGCCAATATACAGTGAAGACTCGCGATCGATCGCGAGGGAACAAAGATCGATCGCGGAATGTTTATTTTGGCTATCACGTCCAGCAGAGATTGAAGATCGATCGCGGGGGAACGAAGATCGATCGCCGCGAAGAGTTTTTGGAAAAATAAAGACTTTCCATGTTTGGTTCAAGGTGGACTCCTTCCCAATTATTGTTGCCCTATATATCAGACATAGGGATGAATTTTCAAGGACTTTTGCCAATTTTTGCTGAGACCTAGCAGCCACTTCTCCATCCAAAGCAAGACCACAAATCATTGAAGAGCAAGAGCAACGCAAGGAGCGAAAGAACGGAGCGACGCACGGAGCGACATCCTCGTTATCTTAGTATTTCTGAACTTGATTATTTTTTATTTCAGATTGTGATGTTAAATTTGTTTAAAGACATGTTTTTGCATTATAATTTGATTATGGTTGTTGGCTAAGATATTTGTCAAGACATAGAGGATCCCATGTTTGAACCCTTGAGTTAAGTAATGGTTTTGATTTGATTTCTATGATCTTTGCGCATAATGTATGTTTTTAATGCTTGTAAAAGATTAGCTACCTTTTGCATGATATTGGTAATCGTAATTGAATTGACCATAGGAGATTACGATACGACGTAGTAAATTAGGCCGTGGGTTTTAGGTTGAGACGGACCAAGTAAAATCTAGCACACGTATGATAGCAATAGATTTACCAAAATCGAAGGCTAGTAGTTTTCACAAAGCGTTTTTCGGTATTAATCATTCAATAAAGATACGGGAGTGATTTATTGTAGATTAATGCTAGACTTGTTATAACCGGACCAAGGTATAACGAATGAAATAGGAAAACTCGTCACCCTAGAACATAGAACATTGAATCTTAATTAATAGGCAACTTTTGGGGGATTACATGGGTGAATCGACGTCTTGATAATTCGTTTATAAATTCTCTTCAATTATCCATCACTGCTGGTTAGGTTAATTGTTGTGCTTAAGTCAATTTAGTTTGATAATCATTTCATAATCGTAGGTTAAATATAGAAATTCTAATCGAACGTGGTAATTACTACTAGTCCCTGTGGGTACGACACTCCTTACTTTTAAACCCTTATACTAAAACTTGACACCGTGCACTTGCGGTATAGAATTGCTACACTGAGAAATAACTGTTTAAAATAAAAGCGATCAGCCATACCCGAGAGTATTGAGACAGTTACACCATATGAGGTTTTATGGTGTATACAGATGTGGTCAGTTCGCATATGACTTTCATCTTATCACTGCTCTAGTCGAGAGATGGCGAAAGAGACACATACTTTCCACTTTCGAGTAGGTGAGGTGACCATTACATTACAAGATGTCGATGTGATATGGGATCTTCCTATTTTCGGCCGTCTTGTCATAGATCATGATGTTGACATGTCTATAGAAGAGTGTCATACTTACATTCAGGAGACACTTGGATACATTGCCGAGGAGGGTGAGATCAATGGGTCAAATGTAAGGACTAAGGGGCTGGGAGAATACATGAGAGAACACCCAATAGAAGATAATAGTGATGTACTTGAAGTTGAGCAGTACACCCGTGCATGTGCATTCATGCTTCTTGTGGGTGTGATGTGTCCAAACTCTACTGGAAACTCTATCCCACTACTATATCTGACCATACTATAGGATATTTATGCTGTAAGAGGATATAGTTGGGGTCGTGCTGTCTTGACGTGCTTGTATATAAAGCTCTATACGTCAGCGAACAAGTCAAAATCCACAATTGGCGGTCCATTACAGTTACCGCAGGTAAAATATATATCTTTTCATATATATTTATTGCTTAACGGAATTTATCTACAAACGTGGTCATTCAAATATTTCGGATTTGGGCATGGTCTCGGATAACACCCGTGAGACCTCATGTCGGTGACATCACTGTAGACATGAATGAATGGCATTATGATGTGTATGACTTGATACTTCCAGCCTCCATACGGTGCACGGTAAAATAATTAATTTATATATTTACTTTTATAGTTAATTCATGCTTTTACATCTTCCACTACAATAAAAAAAATAGCAGTTGGAATGCCGGCATGAGATATTATCAGACGACCCGACATTCAGTGTGTTTGTTCCGTAAGGCACTTGATCTTATGGTGCCACATCAGGTTACTCATATTTAATAATTAATCTGAGTTATCTTACACATTTTTATTTACGACAATTATTTTATCATCACAGTTTATATGGCAACCTTATGACACGACATCATCGTATTTTACGGAGTTACCACATGATTGTGCACCATTTTTATGGACAGCTATATGTCCACTTATATTCCATGCTCATGTCGAATGGCACTATCCTGATAGGGTAATACGACAATTTGGGATGATACAACATATACCCACCACTCCACGATTACATTTACATCTACATAGAGTTGATCGTCGGGGACGATCTGGATTTGACTGGATGCATTATCATTCAGGATATATTACCACGTGGATGAATCAAAGTGGAGGTTATGCTAGTGGACCAATGATCGCTTCTTCTATAACCACTCAGGATGGATATATGGAGTGGTATGATATAATTACATGTCTGTTGATATCACATTTTCAGAGCCTTCAAAGTACGGGATATCAACCTGGGAACGAGCCATTATGACTTTTGTGGTATATAATTGGATATTATTATTGTTTATTATTAACTATAATCCTAACATATATATTATGTTGATCAAATAATTATTATTTCTATTGCAGGCCGACCAGTTGGCATCCATGAGCATAAGTGCTTGATTTAGGCCACGAGATGACTTAACGGCTTGTAATTCATTAATAGATCGTTACACTGAAGTTGGTGATAATGCCATGAATTTTCTCAACAGAAGAGTACTGTAAAATGCTCTATTATCCCCTGAACATCCAGTCTCAGAACGTCAGCGATTTAGTGGGTCACTCGATGGTACATATACTTGTGTTGACATACCTACTACTTCGACATTCACCGGGTGGGCGAGTACTTCACAACATACTGTTGGAGGATTTGACACTGGCGCTCCTTCCACATCTCGTTGGACAGTCTCCCACGGTATGAGCACGACGGAGGTCTATCGACCGATCATGACATCATATGATGTTTCACCATTTACTCCACATGATCATGGCATACATACAACCTCGTACTCTAGACAAGTGGATCTTCACTTACCAGCTTACGTGCCACAACGTCCACATTTTATCTCTCCTATTCCATGCGGTGATATGACGTCGGCATACAAAGATGTACAACAATCCACTTCTTCGTCGAGTCAGAATGAGGAAAGTATGGATAGAGATCCACAAACAAATATTAGTGCTCAGCCTACCAATCAGGGAGATAGAGAGCGCAGAAGTACACAATTGCCTAGATGTGACACTCGAGGGCATTTAATTTATCGTCCATATAAATAGTTAGATGCTACTCATGAAAAAATGTAAATGAGTATTCCATATCAATAGTTTGAAATGTAATTTTTAAATTAATTTATATATATATCCATTTAAAATCGTCATTTCGAACGATGATTTTATATAAAAAAAAATATCTGAAAACGGCAATTGGATAGACTATTTCAGGGGGAATAGATAAAAAGTTAAAATCGTATTTGGCAATGACGGTTTACTGTAATTGCATACCTAATTTCCTTGCCACGACAATTTTACATTTTTTTGTTTTTTCAGCTATATTTTAATTTTTTTTTAGCCAAATAAGTTAATACAAATGCAAATATGAAAAAAAAAATAGTGTAATCGTGATGGTATTAAAGCTTAAGTTACTGTATTAAGATCTATCTATATTTGGAATTGGTTTTGTGGTATTATCCAATGTGGTAGATTCATCTATTAGATGTGAATAATGTATTAAGATCTATCTATATTTGGAATTGGTCTTGTGATATTGTTCTATGGGATAGATCCATCTATTGGATGTGGATAATGAATGATTGGACGGTCAAAATTTAATTTTAGACAAGTTGTTATCTTATGAAACATATATGATATTAGTGACGGTGAGAAACAATAGTATTTGTTGGTGGAACAATCCAAACTTTGTACTTAATATTATTTTACAATTCAAAATTATTTGAGTTACATTTATATTACACCTAATATCAGGGTCAATTAAGCGTTCGATTCACATTAATTGGATATTTGTGAGCTTGTAGGTTACATAAAATAGTCGATAAAGTGTGTTGGACAGATTATTATTCTAATATAATAAATAATTCATTTATCATATGCTATTAGAATTTTATGAATATGTTTTGGGGCCCTCGAAATGGTAATGAGGCTCCTTTCTTTTGTAACAATTATCCTAACATCTATTGATTTACGTATATTCTATTTTGTAAGTATTGTACATTTGGAAACTACACATATACCTTTTACACTTATGAGTGTGTGACGTTTAAGACACCATGAACCGACGACTACTTAATCTAATAATTGTCGAAGCTTTATCATTGTTTGTGTAAAGTTTTGTTATACGGTTACCTCTTTCCATCTTTCAAGATAGTATAATTTTGTCTATTGCTCTCCCCGTTTGAGAAAGATTTCCATTTTATTTATGCTCGTTTACGGGGAAAGGCTATAATACATCGGGAGTGTGTCACGCTCTGAGAATGGACGCACGGAATTAGCATTGTTCTCTAAAATTCAAAACAAACTTTCGAAAATACTAAGTATATGTAGTAGAAAAATGGCTCAAAACCAGTATTTTATTCCATATATTCAAAATTAAATTACATTAAAACCTTGTCTTCACTTCAATAAGAAACCACAGCAGCGGAATCAAAATAAAGCATTAACGGAAATCTAAATCCGAATAGCACATAGCCGGATCTACCAACCCCATAACCCAACCAATTCTTATTCTTCAAATTCGTTCTCATTCTTATCTGGGAAAGTGAGTGATATAAGAATCGCTTAATAAGTAGGGGCGTGATTCCTCCCAGTTTCAATAGCGCTCTGAAATAACTAAGTTCGTCATGGCTAGGGGCGAAACTATGGATGTTTGAGGAGGGCAGCTGCCACCCTCAAATGAATTTAATATTATATATTAGTTAGTAGCAACTTCACGAACATGGTCCAATTGTCTAGCAGTAAAGGTATTTCGCGTTTCATCCAGTGGGCACGAGTTCCAATCTAGTTGCAACCTTTTGCTTTTTATTTATTTGTTTTCATGTTTTCCTCTTTCTTTCTAATTTTCTTGCTTGGTGTTGACCGTTTCTTTGTTGAATTTTTTTATCTTCTTATTTTTTATTTATTTATTTATATGTTACTTTCTTTTTTGTAAATACGGTAAAACAAACATTTCACCACAAAATATTATTTTAGTACATGCACTCTCTACCAGAAAAGACTGAGTCTATTAAACATCTAAATTGTCTGAATATCAATTAAATGAACATTGTAATAAATATATTATTACAATTAAGTTCAGTAAGTATGTTATTTATTGAAATCAAGCAGGTCTTTCTTAAAATAATCGTATTATAATTATTTATCTAATGATTTTTACCCACAGTCTTAAAAATCGGATGTTTATCATGAAATTTTTTTGTTTAACTTTTATGCAATTTCCGCCCCCTGAATAAAATTTCTGGATTCGCCATTGGTCATGGCTAGGGCTGCTTAACGGGCCCGGTCAATCCGGACCCGGCCCAATACCGGATCTGTTAGCCCGGTTCGGAACCAAAACTGGGCTAACCAGTTCCGAACCTGTCCGGATCGGTTCTACCGTTTCGGATCAGGTATCTTACCCATTTCAGACCAAACGGATCCGGTTTAGTTTTAGGTAAATATATCCTTGATTTTTCGGGAAATTGTTTTTAAAAAAAAATGGTTCTGGGTTACCGGAACCTGATCATATCTGGTTCTTTAATGGGTCGGACCGGTTTCGGGATTATCGGATCCGAAACCGGCCGATTTCGGACCGAATACAAAATACCAAATAACATGAAAGCAGACGTGCACGAGATGCTTGCTGGTTAGTTATAATGTGGAATTGCGGAACGGCTCATAGAGTCGAGTACGTGTCTTAGATGTTCGTCTGCCCTGAGTTAGGCATGCCCAACCCAATTGAGTTTGGGGAGTATGTAGATGGTCTTGGACAAGACTAGGACGGAAAAGCGAGCATTCTAGACACTAGACTGATTGGAGTTGGTTCCGCTTCCCTGATGAGCCTATGAGGGATGTGTGAAATTAGTATGCATCGGAGATGGAATATGGCTTAACCTCGGAGTTTGGGGATTCGGGTTGTCGCTGCGCTAAAACTCTGAGCCCGTGACACTAAGCCCGAATCATTACGCATTATGTAAAAAAAATGTTTTTGTGGTAACCTCCAAGAAAATTGAGGGGTCTTACAATGTTACTTCCCATGTGGCCACAATACGGATGCTTAACGGACCGAATCAATCCGGTCTGGTCCGAAATCGGCCGGTTCTGGATCCTTTAAGCATGAAATTGGTTCGGTCCGTTAAGGAACCGGATCGGATCCGGTTTCGGTTCCGGATCGATCCGATCCGGTTCATTTTTTTTTTTTTTGGATTTATTTTTTTATTTTCGAACTCTTTTTAAATTTTTTGAATTTTTTTTTTTGATGTTGTAAATGTTCCAATATTCATCACAAATTCAATATATTTCTTCTTCATTTCATAATATAAATACATACAAATAATTGTAAAGAGATGGCAATTGAAATCTAAATAAAAAAAATATTACTATTTAGCACTCTTCATAATTGATAAGTATTGTTTTGGCGTTATCTTATTCTTGCTCGTCATAATGATTTATGAATTCGTCAACCACCCCATCTCTTCTATTCTTACATTCTGCTTCAAACCAATCTTTAAGTAATGTGGGCATGCATAACGAATCAGCAGATAGACTACTTCTGTATTCACCAATAATTCGGCCACATGTTGAGAATACCGATTTAGAAGCGACGCTTGAAGCTTGTACCGCATACACGTCTCTAGACGTCTTTTGATCGTCAACAACCTTCCCCAAAAATTTAGCATAATATTCAAAAAATATCTCACATGAAGATAAACATTGACTAGGATCGAGCAATGTTGTGATGCAGTGCACGTGTGGATTTGTTCCCAATACTTTATAAATCTAGTTTCCATTGCACTAACAAAAGCATGCAAGTCATAGTCATCTCTAAATTCTATAAACTTATCAAGCATCTTAAATACTAAAGAAAGAAAATAAACGGAAGTTGGATAAGTAACACCAGAGAAGCGTTTCGTCGCTTCTTTGAAAGTACCTAACAATGATACACAATTTTCAACAAATTCTCAATCCTCATCAGTCAAATAAATACTTTCATCGCTATCAGGCATTTGATATGAACTATAAAATGGAGTAAAAATATCTTTGTAAGGTAACATAATATTCAACATATTGTACAATGAATTCCACCTAGTTTCTATTGATGATGGAAAAATAAGATGCTTTAAACCATTAGATAAACAAAAGTGTTTCCAATCACGCTTAACACGGCTCGTGCGTAACCATTTAGCACAGTATTTCATTTTCTCAATACATGCTGAGTGATTGTCCTCATAACCAAATTTAACAGCCAAATTAATAACATGACATGCACATCTAACATGAAAAAAAAACATCATCAAGCATTGGTTTCAGATAGGTCTTTAAATCACGCATCGCAGCATTGTAATTCACAACGTTGTCTAATGTGATTGAAAATACCTTATCCTGAATTCCATAATGTCTATAAGTGTTGAATATATATTAGCAATTACATAACCAGTATGTGCACAATCTAACTCATCTGAAGACAAAATTCATTTTTGCATATACCAATTATCATCAATCCAATGACAAGTGACAACAAGATATGTCACGCCCCAAAACCCGAGCGCATGACACCGGCGTTGAATCCAAATATAAAATTCGGATACAACAAGCCCTGTGTACAGATCTATGATAAAACCAGTCTTTTTATTCCATAATTAATAAAATTGTCATTACAATTTCAAATATGAAATACAAATGTCTCTTACTAAATAAAAGTTGCTGAAGCGTAAATAAAATAATAAATCTTCTTGAAGACTCCTCGTGGATCACCATCCCCAGAATTGTTCTTCTTCTTCTTCCTCGATCTCTTCTCCTTCGACTTTGTCTGGGATGGGAGGTAAGTGGGTGAATGTTTGGGAAAAACACCCAGCAAATAGGAGCTGATTGAACATATGAAATTATACATACTTTCATAGTAAAAATCTTTTAAACATTTCTTTATCAAATCCATAGGTCTTGGCATATAAACACATTTCTTACCCATAAACACATATCTTGCACATATCCACATAACGACTTATTGGATTCAAGAGGTAGCACCCGTGTGCATAGCACTTTGCTCTTAAGGATCAAGAGGTGGCTCCCATGCATGTGGCACGCCCACATCATGTATCACCTTTGCCCCGCCGAATCAAGTGGTGACTCATACACACGTAGCACTTTGCTCGGCAAAGTTCTTTCATTCATGATCATGTCACATACTTGTTAGATTTAAAACATATCCTTCATATTGATGTTATAAAGTTTTGAAAACGAAATGGAATTGTAGCAAAAACACACTTACTATGTTGAATAACCAAAGCGTGCTAAGATGAGATACGGGTTGAGAGAATGGTGTGAATCTCCTCCTTTCTTCCTTGAAGGTTTCGAAATGTGTGCGTGTGGTGTGAGTGCCAATTTTCGAAAATGGTGAGTGGGAGAATAGGTTTAAGACATGATGTGTTTTTATGTAAGCTAGTGTTGGAATTAGGGGTGGAAATCCCATAATTTATGTCCTTCAATTGCAAAGATCAAGGTAGGTCAAAAATGGTGTCTTGGTTGGTTAGTATTTTCTTGGTATGGAATGATGTGATTTTATAGGGAAATTAATCATAGATCCATTTCAGTAGCCTTTTATTGTTGTCACAATTTAGTAAGGCAAAAATTATGGTCATCACATCCCTCCCTCCTTATTGTAAGTTTCATCCTTGAAACTTGAGTCAATTCATTGTTGGAAAAAATAGGGGTATTTCTCTAGCATATTTTCTTTCGGTTCCTAAGAGTCTTCTCTCTCCGTACTGTTTGACAATTTGACTTTGACGTATGGAATGGTCCTTCATCTCAGTACTTGATCCTTTTATCCCACGTTCCAGATCATAATTTCTTCGTACTTCATAAGTTCATTCATGTTTCCTTCAACAACTAAAGGTTCTGCTTCAAGTACATGGTTCGGGTTGGAAATGTATCTCCTCAGTTATGGTACGTGAAAGATATTATGAATTTGGGATAGGCTTGGAGTGAGCGCTATTTTGATTCCGTTGGGACCGTCAGTGTTGAAAATAAGTCGCTTAGGGCAAATATTTTCTCCAAATTTCGTATTGAAGTCTGAGGCTCAAACACGTAGCATATACTTGGGGGTTTGAGTTGTCCTTTCAGTCTTGCCATCGATTTGTGGGTAACATAAACGGTACTAAGAGTCACATGACCTACGATAATAAATTGATAATTAAACTAAACTAAATTAAACTACTCTAATCCAACCAAGTCAATCAAAGTAAACGAGAAAAATCCACAAGATAAGATTATCGAGACTTTGGCTCCCCAATGTAATTCCATACAATTCTCGATTGAATATTCAAATATTTCTAAGGTGACGAGTTCTCCCAATTTATCTAATACACTCTCTCGAGCTATATTAAACCTAACACCAAATTGCAGTAAGTAACTCTCGTTCACTTATTTAACAATTCAATGTTGCATAAGATCCATGAAAACTCCTAGCTTTCGATTACTAGAATCTATGGCTATCACGCATGTATTTGACGTCATCTCTCGATCTCGGTCTTAAATCCATGGTATGAGTTATTAATTCAGTATCATAAAATCATCTCTCGATCTCAATTACGATACTAACATCATTCAAAGGTGATCAAACCTCCAAAAGCATGAAGAATATAAAACATACGCAAAGAATTATAAGAATTCAATCATTAAATCATCAAATCGAAGGTTCATAACAAAGGTTCGCCTTGCCTCGATAAATAAAATTAGTTCCTCATAATAAATCAAAGCAAATCAAAACTAATATTAAAAGACAAAGAAAAACTCCCAGCGTCGACTCCGGTTGTAGATCCTCGCTCCTTCTCTTGCTTCCTTCTCGATCGTCTCTTTTTATCGCCTTGTTGGGTTGTTCCAATTCCTAGGGTGAAGTGGTGATGATGGATGATGGTGATGGAAGGATGGAGGTTGATGATGGGGAAGAAAAGGTGGACGTGTGAGAGGAGTGAAGGAAAGAGAGGTTTGGATGGTGAATGGGTGTATGATATATGGAAGAAAGGTGGAGGTTATGGTGGACGTGAGATGGATTGGAGGAAGAAGATGGTGTGTGGTTTGGATGGTGAATGGGTATGGAGGTGTGGAGGCTTTTCCTAGGGTTCAAAAATCTGATATGGGTTGTGATTTTGTGTATAATATATAGGGGAAAGAATTATGAACTTCCCTATTGCATCCAAACTCTACAAGGAATGTATTTTAATGAAAACTGCTCGTTCCAATCGATCCGAACAGAAGAGCCGATCGATCGAGCCTTCCAGTAAGATTTTCGCTCAATTTTCAGCCTTTCTCGATCGATCGGAAAAGCTTGCTCGATCGATCGGAAATCACAGTAAGTTTCTTCGCCTTTTTCATCTTCTGGCGAGTTTCGTATTTTGGCCGTAACTTTCTCATACAAACTCTGAATTTGATGAATCAGCTGTCCACGCGAAGATAAGAGAAAGTTCTACAACTTTTATATGGACCACAGTTCCAAAACATGGCTCGAACATATAGTAATTTGAGGAGAAAGGAGCAACATGTGTCTTGGAATCTGGTTTCTTCCTCTTTTCTTCAACTTAATTCATTTTTTCATCATTTTAGCTTGATTTATTCCCCTGTTATGAATTTCAACATTGATTCCTGAAATAGAGAAATATATACCATAAACCATAAAATTATCCAAGAATCAACACGAAAACATATACATATCAAAGCATAAAAACGCGTAATATTCAACCCTATCAAGTACTTGTCGGTTATCGAAAGCCCTCCCACGGTCGTGATACCAATCGTGAGTCTCTATTAGAAGTTGTCGAGACTGACTTCATACATTCATTAGTTTATAGTTTCAACCGAGCTCTTACCTAATCGAACCAACATTCATGTTTACAAGTATTTCTTCTATCTTGCTTTCGATACGCTCTTTAACGAAAGTATCTTAATCTTAGGAAGGTGAGTGAAAAAAGTTTCGAGTTTGAACGGATGTTATTTGTCAAGAATGATCAACTTTTTGTGAGCTGAACCAATTAACAACGTGATGTAATACTACATGAATTTGCAAGGATAACATACGTTATTCTAGGATACAATCTCATGAAAGAAACGAAATGATAATTCCAAGAAAGTGGAAATAAAGAAAAAGTATGTAGTTTTGTGCATCAACACAAAATAAGTTTTGCAATATGATAGTCGAAAATAATTTTTTGATATGAAGAAGATCAAGGTCATATCAAACTCAAGCAGTCATGGAGTCTAAAAAAATGAATGAATAACCAATTGATGTATCGAACTTTAATGAAGAACGATAACCAAAGAATATTTGGGTAATTATGAAGTAAAAACATACTATGAAGATCCGAAGTACTAGAAATGATTGAACGATTATTTCACAAGTAAGATATATTTCCAATGGTCCAAACTATTTAAAATATATGAGGATATAAGAACAGTTTTAGGGCGAATCAATAGTTGAATAAGTGTTTGAACAAATGAAACTATTTCAAAGTTGACGAAGGAAGCTCTATAGTGCAATAAGTATGTTGAATAATTGTCCAAATAAAATCGTAAGATTCAAGTATTCTAGAAGAATTAAATGTGAGCTTTCACATTGAATACGAGATTATTTCAAAAGGGACAAATAGACCGCAAAAGATATAATTCGATGTTTAGGATGGAATAAATCAAGCGGAGAAATGTCCAATGGGCGTGATGACATGCTACCCGTTATTCCAATGAAAAGTGAGTTCAAGGATATCAATAACAAATTTGAAGGAAGACAAATGAATTTATTGATCAAATAAATTTTATCGAATTTCAAAAGATTTATTGGAATGAAGAAAATAGGCTTCTAATTTCTTAAATTCTAATTGATTAGTGTATTCTCATTTGAACCAAAAATATTGTAAGCCTGAGTACGATGTTCCATCACTATATCCAAATTGAGAAATGGATTCCTAATATCCTTATTATTATTATTTTTAGACTAATCTACCATCTCTTATTTCAACCAAGTGATCATATCAACTTGAACCCAAAATGTCACAATTTACACTAAAATTATGGAGATGTATCTTAAATTATGTATCCCAAAATTATAACATGAATTTACTTAAGTTCTAAGGTATGAATAAGAATAAAGAGGGCGTGTCATTGACTATTCGAGTTAGCCCGAGATTTTACTCGAAATGAGGTTTTTTGGAATTGGGTGAAAAATTTCAAAACAATTTCTATAGATGAATCTAATAAAATATGAACTCGAATATTGAGTGATCTAAGAATTGAAATTCTCGAAGTTAGCCCAAGAATAAAAATTCAAGGAATTATGCGTAATATATTGAAAAGTGGATTAAGTTCATCGTAACTTTCAAAGAGGGATATAACTTTTCAAAATAATAGTAGCAATGGTTTAAAGTTGTTGCGTAGGAGCGTAACCGAGGGACAACACAATTCGAGATACACACGGAGAGTAAACTAAAATTTATTAATTAAACTGAGAGGTTCACGACAAAATCCTGAACAATGAAATTTATCACTAGAATACCCAAGATATATTTCTTATTATCCTTATAACTTTGTATACTAGAAAAAAAAACTAGTCTATTGCTTCTCCGTCTCCTAAATCTTCTTCAACATTTTCCTCTACTATAAGATTTTCCTTAGGGTTTTCCTCTTCCATCAGCAAATTGATCACAGACTGCTTGTAGAAAACTTTCTGTGCTAATCATTCTTCTTGAGTTATGGCAAAGGTCTGGGCATTAGGTTTGCTCTCCCTTAGCTTGTCTGGTGGGGTGATGTGATATGTTCCAGTCTTCCTTATGTCTGCTTCAGGACAATCCGCGATTTGGTGCTCAATCTTCCCACATCGGAAACAAGCTCCGCTCAACATACGACATTAACTAGTATGTACTAGTTTACAGATGGGGCACCTCTGGGCATTCCTAATAGTCGGATTAGACGTGGACCCTTATGATGATTAATGGACTGATTCAGCCTTTTGAATTTGACCACTGTCGGAGGGCTGGCTAGGGGAAGACTGCTTGCGCTTGAACTCTTCTTCCTTACAGGTTGTCATTGATGTCCTCCTGATTGTTGAGGGTGAAAAACGTTCCTATGTTTGTTTTTGTCAGGTGCTTGTTCGTAGTTTCTAGGGCATCAATTTGAGCCCTCAGATTTTCCAACTGCTGTTCCAAGTATTGATTCCTCGCAACTTCAGCTCTATGAAGTGCGTCAAGCCTCATTATCTCCTCCGAGAGCTCCTAATTTGTGCGGCCATAGTAGTAGGAGGACTGGTGGATATTCTGGTGTAAATGATCCAATATCATGAGAAGCTCGGTCTTGTCTTGTCTTTCTCTAGACAAGGACTCCTTGATCTCTTCCATTTCGTGTTCCAGATTTTGGATTCTATCGGACACTGCGCTGGTCGTCATTGCATAATCCAAGAGAGGAGCGGTTTAGCCGACAAATTCTATTTTTTTTTTAAATTTACTAAATGTAAATGATAGAGGACATAGAGCGACAAATGCAAAGAATTTTACTTTATTTTATCGTATTGGGAATTTGGGTTCTATGGGAACGATTTCGGCTTTAGAATTTGATCACTCGAGGTTTGGAATTTCAAGATTGTTAAAGGGCTGTTAATATACATGTTGCGAAGATTCATAACCCAAATTTAATTTTAATTTGGTGTTTTCTATTAAGAGGAATCGAGGCCTAAAATTTTCACTTCATGGGTTTCTTGTGCAACTTTTCAATTTGTAGTTGACCTTACATTATCTGTTAAATTTCAAAATTGACCTGGGGATTTTGGTGGGTATCTTATATGGATCATTATCCCATGATTAATTTGAAAATGGCTTATGGATTTAAGAGGAATTGATGGTTCAATTTCGACTAGTTAGGGTTCTTAGGGAGTAAAATGCGGTTCCAAATTGACGTCATTTTCTTGTCTGTAACTCAACGAAAACATAGGGCTTTTATTGCTCATGTCAAGATGGTCAGTTAACTAGATTTAATTTTAAATACGTGTTCGGATTCATGGAAAAATGTTTGGTCCGAATTCAGGCAGATTTTAGGGTTAAAGGCGTGAATTGTGGTTCAAATTTGGAAACCTTCTCTCATTTTTGATAGAGATCCGATAGAGGGCTTTTATTTCTGGCAGGATTTCGAGTGAGATCCAGAAATTAATTGGATTTTAGTGTTCGAATGATGGATAAAATCGGTAGTGAAATTTTTCGCCAATTAAGGTTCTTTGGAGCATAATTCTCGGTCCGAAATTGAGTACTTACTAGTTTGTAATTTTGATTTGATAGAGGGTTTTTGTTAGGGATTAAATAAAGGTCAAAAACCCAAAATTAATTTGAAATTGATGTTCGGATTGTTGGAGAAATCGAATCCCAAATTTCAGTGACCTAGGGTTCTAAGGGGCGACGATTGCGGCTCAAAATTGAACACCTTCCATCGTTTGTGAAACCGATTTCTTATAGGGCTTTTATTAAGGATGATATTTGGATCATTAACACAGATCGGATTTAAAAATCACGTTAAGATGGGTGAAAAAATCAAGAGCCAAAATTTTGGATTTTAGGGTTCCTGAGGCTTGAAGTTCGCCTTGAAAATGATCATCTTACGTTGTTTTTGAACCAAATTTATTATGGGGTTTTTGCTATATATGTCATGTGGAGCATTAACCCAGAAATAATTTAAAATCTATGTTCGGATTTGAACGAAATCGAGGATGGGACTTAGCGTGACCTAGGGTTAATATGCGAGATTTTAGGCTCGAAATTGGACACCTTCATTTGTTTGTGAATCTGATTTGTTAGAGGGCTTTCACTGGATGATAATTGGATCATTAACCCAAAATTAATTTTAAATTAGTGTTTGGATTGATGGGAAATCAAATTCGGAATATTTCAAAACTTTAGGGTTCTTGGGGCATAGGATTCAATTCGTGATTTGTGACTTAAACTGGAAATTAGTTGAGGGCTTTGAATCGACGGGATTCAGGAATTAATAAACCAACTCCTATTTAGAAACAATGTTGCGGTGACTTCGAAAGCGAAAATATTGCCTGCTGTTTGAGCGTGAGTTCCTATCGATAATTTAGACAAGCAAACGCCGTTTGTTCCACCCGAGATATGGGTCGTGGCATCGTCTGTAGTTGGCAGTCATGGTGGTGGGTTGAATTTCCAACGAAGGGCAGCAGCGGCGCGCGGAGTTAGTGACGGAAGATCAGATCCCTCTTTTTTTTTGTCATTTTGTTTAAATTTCCAGATTTTCGTTTTATTTAATATTAATATTTTTATTTTTATTTTTTTATTTTTTAAATCAATTTGTCTATTAGATCCGGGTTTCACATTTTGGTTGATTTATATCAACTAAAAATCTTTTCTTAGCGGGATTACGGAACATGGTTTTGCTCTGATACCACTAAAATGTCATGCCCCGAAACCCGAGCGCATGACACCGGCATTGAATCCAAATATGTAATTCGGATACAACAAGCCTCGTGTACAGATCTATAATAAAACCAGTCTTTTTATTCCATAATCAATAAAATTATCATTACAATTTCAAATACGAAATACAAATGTCTCGTACTAAATAAAAGTTGTGGAAGCGTAAATAAAATAATAAATCTTCTTGAAGACTCCTCGTGGGTCACCATCTCAAGAATTGTTCTTGTTATTCTTCCTCGATCTCTTCTCCTTCGACTTCGTCTGGGAGGGGAGGTAAGGGAGTGAGTGTTTGCAAAAAACACCCAACAAGTAGTGGTCGATTGAACAAACGAAAATATTGTAAAAATCTTTTAAACATTTCTTTATCAAATCCATAGATCTTGGCATATAAACACATTTCTTACCCATAAGCACATATCTTGCACATATCCACATAACAACTTATTGGATTCAAGATGTGGCTCTCGTGTGCATAACACTTTGCTCTTAAGGATCAAGATGTGGCTCCCATGCATGTGGCACACCCACATCATGTAGCACTTTGCCCCGTCGAATCAAGTGGTGACTCATACACACGTAACACTTTGCTCCGCAAAGTCCTTTCATTCATGATCATGTCACATACTTGTTAGATTTAAAACATATCCTTCATATTGACGTTCAATCGAAAGTTTAAATCATATATAATGTTTTGAAAACAAAATGGAATTGTAGCAAAAACCCACTTACTATGTTGAATAACTGAAGCGTGCTAAGATGAGATCCGGGTTGAGAAAATGGTGTGAATCTCCCCCTTTCTTCCGTGAAGGTTTCGAAATGTGTGTGTGTGGTGTGAGTGCCAATTTTCGAAAATGGTGAGTGGGAGAATTGGTTTAGGGCATGAGATGTTTTTATGTAAGCTAGTTTTGGAATTAGGGGTGGAAATACCATAATTTATGTCCTTCAATTGCAAAGATCAAGGTAGGTCAAAAAATGGTGTCTTGGTCGGTTAGTATTTTGTTGGTATGGAATTGTGTAATTTTATAGGGAAATTAATCATAGATCCATTTCTTTAGCCTTTTATTGACAAGATTGGGGCTAAATAATAATTGGATGGCATTATGATAATTAGGATATTATTGAGGTAATTAAATGGGTTAATGAATGGTCATCATTGTCACAATTTAGTAAGGCAAAAATTAGGGTCATCACAAGATACGAATCCGAATTTACATTTGTCTAAATATCGGTTGTTAAGCTGATGTGACTAGAAATAGACACATCTTGAGTGCTTAATTGTCTACGATTTGGTAGGTTTTGATAGATAATTTGATACGTATGCTACCTAATCGTGTATTTGTGTAATTGTAGGTACAATCGAAGAAAACGAGCTAAAAACGATGTGTAAAGACCAAGAAGAGACATGGACATGACAAGGACTAAAAGTTGATCAAGAAAAGGGCAAAAATGTAATTTTGAAGGAGGAGATCGATTGGCACGAAGAGGAGATCGATCGCCTATGGACAGAAACTTAATCAACAAAATTCACGAACCAGCGATCGATCGCGAAGAATTGGCGATCGATCGCAAAAGTCTACTGGAGCTCGGCGATCGATCGCGATAAAGTGGCGATCGATCGCCTCAAGAAATTCGCTGAAAAATAAAAGCCTCGCGATCGATCGCCACACATCAGGCAATCGATCGCCGAAGAGTCCGGAAATTTGGAAATTGAGTCTTTTACCATGTTTAAAAGATTGTATGCCATATTTTTCACTTCGATACCCTAAACCTCGAAGACAAGCCTGATTAGCAGCAATTTTTGATAGTTTTTCATAATCTTAGAATATTTGGAGATTTTAGATTAATTTTCTTTCAAGTTTTCTTCAAGAACAACGAAGAACGGAACCGGAATCGACAAGCTGGAATCGTGATTTATATTAGTAATTTCTTTTCCTTTATTTATTTAATGTTTTCCATCGAATTTTTATTGTTTCTAGATTTAATTATGCTAGGCTAAAACCCTTTGATTCTTGGTTGAAGGGATACCTACTTTTGGATTTAAATCTTTTATGAGAATTTGGTTTGATTGTTGAATTAGATTTCGATTTCAAATTGTTTCTCAAATTTCGAATTCCACGATTGTTGTGTTGGTGTATTAGACCGATCACCTAATATTCAATTGCATAATCGATAGTTTGTTAAGAAACAACTAAGATCAATAATTAACCGGCTGTAGGTGTTGTTGAATTCTTAGGAGAAACGGTTGAGTAATCAATTTTAACGGCTGTAGTTTTCATTAATTAGATTTATCGAACTCGTTAGTTTTGAAACTATCATTGATTTAATCATTAACGGCTGTAGTGGTGATTAGAGATTTGGTAAGGGTTGAATTGAATGCTGTTTTCTCCTTGACTACGAATAAGATGAGTAGGAATTGAATTTCCAATCGATAGATAATTGAAAGAATTCGAATGTTTTGATTTGATGACTAAAAGATAATTTTCCAAAAGTATGGTTACCTGGAAACCAAGAATCGCTTCGCTCTCATAAGTTTAAATCATCTTAGTTAATCTCGTTAATTAGTTTAATTATAGAATTTGCTTAGTAGTAATCATTCATCCTAAAACCCCCTTGTTACTATTCGTTTTTGGCACGATATAAATTTACCTTCCCTGTGGGATCGATCCCTACTTCCGATACTACATATTTTTGCTATTAACTGAAGGCAATATTATTTTGTGTCGATTTTTTTTATTTTTTATCTAGCATTACTACTTTGGTTTGTTAATGAGTACAGGTGGATCGTTCAATCACGAAGATAACTTTCACTACGATCCTGAGATTGAGAGGACGCTACATCAGAGGAGACGAGACGCACGAAGAATTTTAGAACAAGAAGAGGAAGAAAGGAACAACATGGCTGCAAATCAAAGCTTGAGGCAGTTGGCGAATCCTAACTTGGATCAACAACCGCTCTGCATCAGTTTCCCTGCTCTGGCCAATAACGTAAACTTCGAACTTAAATCTGGTTTAATTCACTTATTGCCAGCTTTTCATGGTCTTGCAGGAGAAAACCCACATAAGCATCTGATGGAGTTCCACGTGGTGTGCACTACCATGAAGCCAACCGGAATCACTGAGGATCAAATAAAGCTAAGAGCATTCCCATTTTCTCTAAAGGACGCTGCAAAAGACTGGCTCTTCTACTTACCATCCGGATCGATCACCACATGGACTGACTTACAAAGAGTATTCCTAGAAAAGTACTTCCCAGCTTCAAGGGCAACGAACTTGAGGAAAGAGATATATGGTGTGAAGCAGCTGTACGAGGAATCACTACACGAGTACTGGGAGAGATTCAAGAAGTTGTGCGCAAGTTGTCCACAACACCAGATAAGTGAACACCTTCTCATCCAATACTTTTATGAAGGTTTACTTTCTTCTGACAGGAACTTAGTGGATGCGGCAAGCGGAGGAGCATTTAGAGATAAAACAGCGGAGGAAGCTAGAAGGTTGATAGCTAACATGGCGGCCAACTCCCAACAATTTGGATCTGTGCGCCATGGACAACCGCAAAGAAAAGAGGTAAACGTATCAAACCTAGAACAACAACTGATAGACCTCACTTTTCTTGTGCGTGGTATGGCAGGTGGAAATGTAGGAAAGACAAAATCATGTGGAATCTGTATGACTGCGAACCATTCCACAGACGCATGTTCCTCACTACAAGAGACAGCCACGGAGAGCGTGAAAGCTGCGGGAGGATTCCCAGGCCCACCACAAAGGAATTAT
The DNA here is from genome assembly GCA_907163345.1 of Haberlea rhodopensis. NCBI lineage: Eukaryota > Viridiplantae > Streptophyta > Magnoliopsida > Lamiales > Gesneriaceae > Haberlea > Haberlea rhodopensis. The sequence continues at coordinate 5,819,045 of CAJQUN010000032.1, forward strand.
GACCATCCACCAAACAACTACAATCAAGGTTGGAGGGACCATTCGAACCAAGGTTATGGTAACCAACATATGAACCAACCTCCACCCTATAGACCGCCATATCAGAGACCTCCACCACCGCCAGTGCACCCTCCTTCTGACAGGTTAGAACATAGCATTAAAATTATTGCTGAAAATAGCTTACAATTTCAACAGGAGACGAGGGCAAGCATCCAGAGCTTGACGACGCAGATGGGACAATTGGCAACTTCAATCAGCAAGATCGAAGCAAGGATTTCAAATGGACTGCCGTCACAACCAGAGATGAACCCCAGGGAAAATGTGAGTGCTATCACAGTGAATGTGAATGAAGATGCAGCTGAAGAGAAGGTGGTACTGACGCCACCCCAGAAAGAAGAGATGACGGAGACATAGACAGATGTTGAAGAGCCAATGCAAGGGGAGGAACCACGAGGTGAGTTCCCTAAACTTTCTGAATATAAATTACCACCCCCTTTCCCCCAAGCATTGAAGGACAATAGGAAAGGTGCCGGACTCAAAGGGCTCTACAAGATGAGTACACGTTGCAAAGAGCAAGCCCCATTGCATGAGACCGTGAAAGAGGATCAAAGCAAGGAACACAAAGGGCAGCCCAAAGTCGAGCTCAATGACAATGTTTCGGCGGATAACCAAAGAAGCATCCCCATTAAATGCAAGGACCCAGGTATGTTCTTTATCCCATGTGAGATTAGGTCTATTAGGATTGAGAAGGCTATGCTCGATTTAGGATCGTCCATAAATGTCATGCCTTACTCAATGTACTCTCAACTGAAGATGGGACCTTTAAAAAGAAATAGCGCAGTTATTCACTTAGTTGATAAATCCACGGTCATACCTAAGGGGATAGTAGAGGACGTAGTTGTGCATGTAAAGAACTTGGTCTTCACAGCTGATTTCTATGTCTTAGATATGGGAAATGGTGATCCTTCTAGTCTAATTATCTTAGGAAGACCATTCTTGAAAACATCAAAATCAGTGATAAATTTAAATAGCGGCTTGTTAACCATGGAGGCAAATGGTGAAATTGAAAAGTTCAACATATATGAACCCATTAAACTTCTTGAGCATTCTAGTTACGCTATTGATGTACATGATGATTATGATTCTGATTTTGATAATGATGAGTTGTGGGAGATGGAAAAGGCTACTGATGGCCTTAACGATAAGAGAGGTATAGATTCGAGCTCTTTTCCTACTGTTCATATGATTGCTACTTTATCTACTCATGATACTGCTGACCCTCTCTTTTCTAACTTGCAGGATCATACCATTGGAAAGAAGCACCCTCCGGATCGACCAAAGCAAGCAACAAGTGGTGAAGGAGTAAAGACTGAGGACGACCACTCAAAGAGCCACAAGCCGAAATACCGAGGAGTGAAGAAGATATTAAGGTGGTTAAGGAAGGATAGAGCAACACTGCATCAACCACCTTGATAGAGGACTGGCGTCGGGCCACCGACGTTAAACAGAGGCGCTGCTTGGGAGGCAACCCAAGGGGAGTTAGTTTCCCTTTTACCCTTTTATTTTATTGCTTTTTAGTTGAACTTTTCTTTTCTCTTGTCTTTTTGCCTTCCATTGGGGACAATGTAAGATTTAAGTATGGGGGAGGGATTAGTAGTGTGTTATTGTTTTTCTTGACTAGCTTATCATCCTAGCCTTTGAGCCTAAATGTGATTTTAATCCATACCTTTTAAGGGAGTATGATGTAATTCATTCAAATGCACTTGGGAATCATTGAAGTATATTTGTGAGCTTAATTGTCAAAAGAATGGAATGCATGAAAGAAAAAGGGATGCCTTGAAAAAATAGATGAAAATATGACTCCAAGGGGAGCCAAGGCACAAAAGAAGCAAAGTGTTGAAATAAACCTTGTGAAAAAAAAAACAAAGTTGAAAAATTCATACAAGAAGAGAAGCTTTTAGTGTGCATTTCATCATACTCTCTTGTTTGAATATCCTTACCCTTTCTTTCATAAGCCAATACCTAGGCCAAGCTACAAGCTAATAAAGACCTACTTGATTTGTGTTTGCAAAGTAGCTAAGATAGTGGAGAAGAGTGTGCAAGTGAGCTTATACTTGTGTTAGTGTATGACTTGAACTATTATGGCTTTGCATATTTTGGATCTATAATTTGTACACAACACTTGTTTATGACCACACACACACGTTCACTACTTCGTTAGGTACGAAATGTTTAGGGATTGAACTTGTTCCACTGTTAACTTTTCACCGCCGTTCATTATTATGCATGTTAAAATTGCTGAGGCATTAAAGTGAGGACAAGTTGCTTTGTTATGAACCTATGAGCCAACCAAAAATATTGTAGTTTTATTTGTTTACTCGAGGTCGAGTAAAGAGTAAGTATGGGGAGTTTGATGTGACTAGAAATAGACACATCTTGAGTGCTTAATTGTCTACGATTTGGTAGGTTTTGATAGATAATTTGATACGTATGCTACCTAATCGTATATTTGTGTAATTGTAGGTACAATCGAAGAAAACGAGCTAAAAACGATGTGTAAAGACCAAGAAGAGACATGGACATGACAAGGACTAAAAGTGATCAAGAAAAGGGCAAAAATGTAATTTTGAAGGAGGAGATCGATTGCCACGAAGAGGAGATCGATCGCCTATGGACAGAAACTTAATCAACAAAATTCACGAACCAGCGATCGATCGCGAAGAATTGGCGATCGATCGCCAAAGTCTACTGGAGCTCGGCGATCGATCGCAATAAAGTGGCGATCGATCGCCTCAAGAAATTCGCTGAAAAATAAAAGCATCGCGATCGATCGCCACACATCAGGCGATCGATCGCCGAAGAGTCCGGAAATTTGGAAATTGAGTCTTTTACCATGTTTAAAAGATTGTATCCCATATTCCTCACTTCAATACCCTAAAACTCGAAGACAAGCCTGATTAGCAGCAATTTTTGATAGTTTTTCATAATCTTAGAATATTTGGAGATTTTAGATTAATTTTCTTTCAAGTTTTCTTCAAGAACAACGAAGAACGGAACCGGAATCGACAAGCCGGAATCGTGATTTATATTAGTAATTTCTTTTCCTTTATTTATTTAATGTTTTCCATCGAATTTTTATTGTTTCTAGATTTAATTATGCTAGGCTAAAACCCTTTGATTCTTGGTTGAAGGGATACCTACTTTTGGATTTAAATCTTTTATGAGAATTTGGTTTGATTGTTGAATTAGATTTCGATTTCAAATTGTTTCTCAAATTTCGAATTCCATGATTGTTGTGTTTGTGTATTAGACCGATCACCTAATATTCAATTGCATAATCGATAGTTTGTTAAGAAACAACTAAGATCAATAATTAACCGGCTGTAGGTGTTGTTGAATTCTTAGGAGAAACGGTTGAGTAATCAATTTTAACGGCTGTAGTTTTCATTGATTAGATTTATCGAACTCATTAGTTTTGAAACTATCATTGATTTAATCATTAATGGCTGTAGTGGTGATTAGAGATTTGGTAAGGGTTGAATTGAATGTTGTTTTCTCTTTGACTACGAATAAGATGAGTAGGAATTGAATTTCCAATCAATAGATAATTGAAAGAATTCGAATGTTTTGATTTGATGACTAAAAGATAATTTTCCAAAAGTACGGTTACCTGGAAACCAAGAATCGCTTCGCTCTCATAAGTTTAAATCATCTTAGTTAATCTCGTTAATTAGGTTACTTTTAGAATTTGCTTAGTAGTAATCATTCATCCTAAAATCCCCTTGTGTTACTATTCGTTTTTGGCACGAAATAAATTTACCTTCCCTGTGGGATCGATCCCTACTTCCGATACTACATATTTTTGCTATTAACTGAAGAATGGTTAATTTGGGCGTACACGATAAGCGCTACCAAAAGCTAACCCTACAAGGCAAATTAGAAAGATGTTCAAACAATGAATTTCTATATTCAACAAATACGTCAATACAATTTCTTTTTAGTGTGTGCCTAGAAATATGTTTAAACATGAGTTGTATAGACGAAGCAAATTCAATAAAACCAGAATGTTCAGTTTGTATAAAAGGTAGTTCACATCTAATCACATATCTAACAAGTGACCTACGGTTGTTTTCAGTAGTTAAAATAAAATCCGTGCCAGTGGGAACATTAATTTGTGCTTGTGTTATTTCTCTACCTAATGGTTGTAATGTTGTCTTATCAAAATTATGTTTTTTTACTAAGTGTTTTTTAAATGTTTCGGTGCCTCCACTGGAACCACCAGCTTTATATGAATATTGTATCTTACATAATTTACATATTGCAACAGATTCATCAGTACCTTCTTTTTGAGCGAGTTCAAAGTGATCGCATACCTTACTTCTTTTGGCACGAGTCGGTTGTCTGCTCGCTGTTGTAGTGGCTCCGGATGACTCCACTTGTTGTCTCTCTTGGGCTTGGGCAGCATGGGCAACATGAGCTTCTGCAAGTTGTTCGGGTTGTTGCGGTTCGACGTTCATAGATGAACCACCAACATTGAGGTCCGCAAAAAAATCATAACTTTCATTTAACTCAGGTATTGGCACAGACAAATTCATTGCCGAAGATGAACTAAGTGATAGACGATCCGGGACGAGACCCCGACTGCAACCCGGCTACGACCTGCGTCGCCGCTAGATGAAAATGTCATTATTATATAGTAAAATGTAGATATCACAATGGAGAGAACAATATGAGATTGAAGTATACAGCTTTGCAAGAATGAATTGTGAAGATTTACAAAGCACAACACAACTATTTATAGTTTTTTTTTTAAAATAAAATGTGAATGTTTGGCAACGGCTAAAGAGCCGTTGCCAAACGTTCAGCGAGACAACGACTTTATAGTCCTTGCCTTGCTGACATTTGTTTTAATTTTCGTTTTTTTTTTCGAAACAGTGGTGCTACCGGTTTGAAGGCATGGAACCGCCCAGAATCGGTTTTATACCGGTTCCGGGCGGTTCGAAATCGGTAGCCCAATTTCAGTTTCGATCCGGGCTAACCAGATGGATCCGCACCTGGCCCGATAAGCACCCCTAGGCCACACCATTGGATGTAATGAAACTTCACGCTAATTTAAACTACACAGCGAGTGCAACATAGAATCATCACACTAGTACTTTAATCACTGATTAAGCCTAATTCTAAATCCCAAAAAAAAAAAAAATCTTATTTGTTGACTATAAGCCTATAATCTCAAGTTAATAAATTCAAATAAACCATAATCTTTTTAATTAAAACCATGTACACATCACTAATTTCTTCTGGACATAAATGAAATTAATGTTTAAAATTGAAATTTATCATTACAGCCATGCCTTCTAGTTTCTGGTCCCTTGATGTTGTTGAAATTGGGATTTCGAGCACCAGACATTCTGCCAGGAAATGCAAGTGGTGGTCTTTTCGTGACGGGGTGTGTTCTTTAGCATTCGGATGTGACTTCTCATGAATAACACCTCCAAATGTTGTCCTTTTGTGGTATCATTTGGCAAAATATAAATATGACGATCCTAAGTGAATTAAACATACTTTTTATGCAAGATCAAAGTCATTTTTTAGAGAAAAAATATGCATACACATATTGTTCATCAATTGTTCTTGTTGAAATGTTTTTAAACATTTGTGGTTTGAGGGCTTGTGATTTAGAGTGCTCTTTTCACAAGTCATAGTCGTATCTTGGAAAACGATTGCCGCTAACTGTAAGCATCGTAGCGAGACAATATCGTTTCAAGGATAGAGATTCCAAATCCTGCCTCGACAAATATTCATATAGCTATTGTTACTTTGCTTGTTATTATACCTAAAGATAGAAATCCATACAAATATTCCTACAACCTTGAAACGATATTGTAACATATGGCTTCATCGAGTGGAACAACGACTATCATTCATCATTGAGAAATGACTGAGAAGTTCAACGGAATCGACATCAAGAGGTAGCAACAAAAGATGCTATTTTGTTTGACAAACTTGGGGTTGGCAAGGATCATCAATGAGGATGCTCCAACCGTCATGGAGAATGAAACCGACAACCAAAAGAAGGTTGCAGCTGATGTGTGGAATCAAAGTGATTTCCTGTGCAAGAATTACATTATCAGTGGACTAGACAACACAATGTACAATGTGTATTGCTCAGTGAAGACGGCCAAGGAATTGTGGCAATCCTTGGAGAAAAAGTATAGATCTGAGGATGGCGGCATGATGAAATTCATTGTTGGACGATTTCTGTATTTCAAAAAGATTGACCAGGATTTTTAGTAAAATTGATATTTTCGGCACCTCCTATTTTTTATGAAGAGAATGAATCTTTTTCTCGAAGGATAAGAAAAAAAAAGGGGTCGGTGATGGCGCAAGTGCAATATTGCAAGTAATCATGCTCGAAATTCATGCGGAGGGAATGGTTATAAGTGACTCATTCCAAGTGATCACAATGATTGAAAAGTTGCCTCCATAATGAAGGACTTCAAGAATTATCTCAGGCACAAACAAAAAGACATGAATATTGAAGACCTTTTGGTTCGCTTGAGAATTGAAGAGGACAACAGAATTTCCGAAAAGGAGGGAAAATAGGACCAACATAGCACGAGTGAACTTGGTGGAAAAACGCGCCAGAACAAAGCGCAAGTTCGACGGCATGGCCTCCAAATCTGGAAAGGCGAAGAAATTTAAAGGTAAGTGCTACAAATGTGGAAAACCTAATGACATGGCGAATGATTGTCGCAATAAAGACGATCGTGGAAGGCTATGGATCAAGTAAATGTGACCGAAGAAGATCATCTCTCAAATTATTTGGATGATCTAGTGCTTACAGCTTAATAAGATTGTGTATTTTTGAAAGTTGTAAACTCCAAAAATAGAGTGAATGTAATAACGATAGTTGTTGAAAGCAATAAAAAATTTATGTCATTGCTTCTTGGATTGAATCGTATAGTTTGTGACGTGATTGTTAGGGTCATTTAAACCATGGTTCGCAACGCAAATTGTAATATTAAATTTATTGCTTATGTGGGGGCTAAGTTAACAAAATCGCCATTCATTTGTTAGAAGAAACGTAACATCTCTAGAGTTAATTCACAATGATGTTTGTGATGAAAATATTGTGCAAACTAGAGATGTGAGAAAATTAATTTGTTACTTTATCAATATTTGCACATGATATTGTTGTGGCTTCTTTGTTACGAAGCAAAAACGAGGCCGTTGAGGTGCCTAAACACGTCAAGAATGAGATTGCAATCAAATTTAGCAAATGAGGTTTGCTATGGGAAATTGCGAGTAGATTATACTTGTGTTGTCTAATAATTTGATTTTTAAGCTTGACTTTGGTTGAGGTGATGATGATAATCAACAATAAACAGTAATCAATAGTGTTCAAAATACATATCCCTACCATTTGGTTCATAATCATTCAGCGCAAAATAGTAATATTTTTAGAAATATTCATCCTTTTAAAACATAAAATAAACCTGCTTCGTTTTTTACATAAAATACATATTTTAAAGCGAAAGTCCACTTATCGTAGTTTTCAAAAAGTGTCTTCAGAAGGCGCAAATAAATTGGACCAAGGTGATATTCTAATGATAACTCTTCTTCTTCTTTGGGGAAGTATCTATATGGATCAGACCAAGATATATAAATATGTGTATATATATGTAAATATTTTTATGTATTTTGATGTTTGTAAAATCGGGTATATAGAGTGAGACAGCTCTTTGGGTACCTTAACTTACCTAGCCTAAGCTGGAGTCATTACGAATTATGCAAAGAATGTAAATAATTTTTTTGTGTTAGTTTGAATGATAGTTCTGGGGTATTTATAGGTGTGATATACCAACTTGTAACCCCTAAATATTATCCTTTTTATTGAAATTATGGCTACCATTACTCTTTTCATTGGTGCACATCATGACCATTTGCGTTCTTGAAATCTCAAGGAAATTCGAGGGGTTTTACAGTGTTACTTTCGATGTGGCCACAACTCTTGGATGGGATGGCTCACTGTACGCTAGTTTAAACTACATTGGAAGTGCAGATGCTAGTTTAAACTACACAGCATATAGAATCATCCTATGTTATGTTATATGTCTTTCCTCAATTCCATTAAACTGAAATGGATTAACGATAACAACCAGGACAGTGACCTAATGATTTGTCACCATCTTCACCTTGTATAGACTCAAATTCGAGTCACCCTCTCCTCATAGATAGGTCGATAAAAATGAAAAAAACAATAATTAATGATGACAGGCGAGATGTCATCACACGAGTACTTTTATCATTATCTGACTAACTTAAATCCCTGAAAAATCTAACTTTGTTGTCTATAAGCCTATAATCTCAATTTAATAAATTCATATCAAACATAATCTTTTTTATTAAAACCACATACACATGTCCAGCAGTTCACTTCGGCGAATCGGGTAGTCTCAGGTTCAAGACCTCTCCACCTCCTCCCCAAATGAATAGCGTAAGATTGTACAAAAAAAAACACATGCATAAATATCACCAATTTCTTCTGGACATAAATGAAATTAATCTCTTACATTGAAATTTATCATAACAGTCATGCCTTCTAATTTGTGGTTCAAAGAAAATTCACATATAATTAAGATCAACAAACCACTACAATAGAATGACCAAGTAAGACAAAATATGTGAAAAATCACCACATATGTTTAATTGCCTTCTAAATTTAATATAACTGCAAATTAAGCTAAAAATAAAATAACTCGGCTCCTTTTCAACTAAAATATCCACAACCAGTTAATGTGATTTTCACAAGTTATAAACAAAAAGTAGTGCTGACGGTTTTTAAATATAATCATAAAAACTATTACTTTTCGACCTTTAATACAATAAAATGACCATAACAATTCATTGATACAATTTCCTCCTGTCACCAAGGAATACAAATACTCAGTAAACTACATGCTACGAGAAAAACTTGGAAATGAATATATAACCGAATCAGAGATTTTCACAAGCTTGAAGTTTCAGTAGGAGGTCCAGGTCGAGTATTCAGCAGCGGCTGTAGAGCTTTAACTACAATGCTCATGTTTGGGCGGAAATCCGCTTCATATTGAACACACAAGGCAGCAACTGCGGCCATCTGCAAGTGTTAACCGATACAAGTATAAGATATACTGGTTAGAAATCAAAAGATTATATTGTAAATTAGATTTAATATTATTAAGACCAGCAATCGATGTACACACGTTTTTGTATCTTTCTTCACATTGTTTTTGGTTGTACCATTATTTGAATAATAGAAGTGCTCTAAGAGTTTGAACAATAAATAACTGAGAGAAAAGAGTATTTTTGACAATTAAAAAACTACCATACCAAAAGAGACTAGTATGCTCTTACATAGTAGTTAGTATAGATCATGATTTAGATTTGATGTTATTTAATTGTAACTCAGAAGTAGGATAATTTTCTACTATAATCTCTGTGCCAATAACTTCACATACATAAAGAGATGATAATTGTATTTCTAAACTAACAGTGATTTAATCATCTTGCAACTGTCTCGTGGATGTAGACGTTTATGGCCTCACCACCTAACACAACATCGTCTTATTTTCTCTTTCGCTATATTCGTACAATATTATTAGTGATCAAATTCATGATGTTCCAAACTATAGGAAAACATATGTAAATTTACCTTAGCTACTGCCTTCGGAGGGTACTCTCCATTCAGTCTAGTATCAACACATTGCTTTACCTTGTCTTCACTAAGCTTTGGTGTGGCCTAATTCAAAATAATTTACAACCCGATCAGTGGAAAACATAATTAAGAGACAAATCAAAACAATCACATCTGGAAGTAATCGCTAAGAAAATGGCATAGTCTACCCATGTCACAAGACTCTGCTGTGTCCTAGGCAATGTATGATCGACTGGCTTACGTCCCGTCAAGAGTTCAAGGAGTACCACACCAAAGCTATAAACATCACTCTTTGAACTAAGTTGCCCAGTCATTGCATACCTACCACCAAAATAGAAATATTCTTGTTTTAGTTGTCATTGATTTGGGAAGTTTCGGTATAGAACTTAATTTAGGAAGAACAATTCACTAATCCCAGCATTTTTAAGTGCTTTTTTGTCGAAAAAAGTACATGTCATTTTATGTTTGGTCGCAACAGTGAAAAAAGAACTCCTTTTACTTTATAAAAGGAAGTTGAAAACATAAAAGCCATGTATCTCTGGCTTCTTGAGTAAGCGCATTGGTAGAAGGTTCCACAAACATCACCATTTAAAAAAAGATTTTTAAAAAAGAGAAATTTAAGCTGTCATCTGTAACAAAACAAAGTCAATTCCTAATATGTTTATTCAAAATAGAGGAATACGAAGGAGAAAAGCTATTAGTGTGTTTAAGAACGAGATATATTCGTCTCTAGTAAACATTTGAAAAAGAATATACTCAGGAGCGTGATAACCAAAAGTCCCAAGAACACGAGTAGAATGAAGTCGAGCTGCCATATCGGGGCCTTGATTTGACAAATCAAAATCAGCAATCTTGGCAACATCATCATCAAACAGTAACACATTGCTGGACTTTATATCACGATGAACTATGTGAGGGTGTGCCTTCTCATGCAAATATTCTAGTCCTTTTGCGGCTCCAACTGCAATTTTAACCCTCTGGGTCCATGACAAAACTGGACCTGGCTGTGCTCCTTTCACGCCTTTTCGTCCTGCAATAATTAACAAGTCAAATAATGAAATGTAAAACGCCGTGAAGGTATGAGTGATATAGTGTATTACTTTTATCTGCAGGCACAAGCCATAAACGAAGAAGCCAAGACCTATGATAGGATATTTTTTCACAATAAAATAACTTTTCAGAAAAAAATTTCAGAAACTACACGGGAAAATATAGATCATGGCGTGAAAAGTATAATACTTCCGTATTGCATGCACAGCCAAGTTAATGAACGTAATGATTCAAGCATTAATTGCAGCATATCCATCTTCACCTCAATATCAAGTTTCTTAGATATATAATGAGAGGATCCAATGACATATTCCAGTCAAAGATTTCAACATCAACAAAAGTGTGCAGCCGTTATCAATTGCCAAATAAAAATATTATCAAATTCAGAGCATGAATTCACCGTGAAGAATGTCGTGCAATGATCCATTCGGAGCATACTCATAAGCAAGGACGCGGAGGCCACCATCCACACAATAACCAAGTAGCTCAACCACGTTTTCATGCTTTAGTCTAGAAACTGTAGAAACCTGAAAACAAATATATTAAATAACATAAACTTTCTGGAAACTGCTACCAATGCAGCTATACAAACAAGCACAGATTTAACGGCAAACCTGAGCTAAAAATTCTTGGTCTGGCTGTTTGCTAGAGTCTAACCTTTTAATTGCAGCAGCACGCTCACTTTTCAAGATGCCATAAAACACCCTTCCGTATGATCCCTCGCCAATCAAAGACTTTGTACCAAAATTATCTGTAATATCCTTTAGTTCATCAACTGAAATGGCGGGGATGGAAATTGGCTGCATGTTAATGGTTTGTTTCTCATTTTGTGCTACTTCGGTGGCACGATAAGCCGCATGGTTTCCTGCAGAAAATTCCTGATGAATTTAATAATCGTAAAATCGAATATCTTCAATGATTAATTAAGAAATACAGCCAGAGGTGAGCAGGAGAATTCACCAACAGAAAACAATATAGTGAAAGGATGTTTAAAACTCCACATCACATTAAAAATTCAGATCAATTCAAAAGACGATAAGGTGACATCCTATATTAATTAGCACATATCAAAGGTTTTTTTGTTCCTCATCTTCATCACTATATATATGCACATTGAGGTAAATGTTAAGATGATGAAGCAACATACTAGCAAATTACTAAATTATATCAACTAGTAATATGATAAGCTTTGCTCCACAGACGTATATACGAGGACAATGGTACGATACCAGGTGCTTCACCAATAATATAAAAAAATGCACTATATATTTGGTTCATCCACGGAGATTTGTCAACTCTAATATATCACATCATATATAATTTCAAATGTAGTATCGAAATCTTTTTAACTTTTGGTTTCCTTCAAAAAATTTAACTATTTTTGAATGAGAAACAATGAAATTTTAAACATTAACGAATTACTACCACCTTATTAGATACATTTAAAAAACAGTATTTCACCATCATATATGCAATACCCTCACTTTTCCTTTTATTTTAAGTTCCAGATATTTTTATAGGATCTTATTCAATAATTCAGCATGGCATGTACGCATCAACTATTTGTACTTAATAAGTAACGGACGGGAGTATGAGAGTATCCATGCATTGTAAAAGATAAGATTTCAATTGAGAATCCGACTCGATTTATCAAAAGGAAAGAAAAATTCAACTCCATCAAGCAAAGATTTCTCCCATTCATCCAATCTATAAAAAGGAAATTTGGCAATTAATTCATAAAATCTTAAAGACGGAACCTAGAAGAAGAAACCTCACCTGCTGAATGGGTTGTCCTGTATGGCCCATTATCAGCGGGTTTATGCATGTCATCTTCCTCACAGCAGCCGAAACAGCTCATGATTTTCACTTCTATAGAATCTGGATTAGAAAATCTGGATAAGAGAAGCATGAAAGTTATAAGGGCAAGGGAAGAGAATATCATTGAGGAAAAAAGCAAATTTGGGATCATTGGCATTTCTCATTACCTGCCCTGAGTTATTAAATTGGTACTCACTTATAGTTTATGCCCAAAAAACTAAAAGAATAAAAATCTTCAAGAAGCAATTCCATTGTGTTTATGGAACTTATGTCGATAGAGATATCCAAGCAATATTCGCTATCGTTATCACCCACTCAATCTACAAAACTATATAGAAAATAGTGCAGTAACTAGAAGGCGTTCCTTTTTCCAAGCGAAGTATCACTTCGAAGCAATAGATCGTTCATATCGAGTGCCAAAACCACGTCCAAAATCCTAGGAATTTTACAGCTCGATGGAAGGCATTGTAACAGAATTTTTTCACGTCTCAAAAACTGTGAGGCAATCTGCTTTTAGTTTCACAATCTCAGATAAAAGAAACTTGGGAAGTTTGATTATAATTTGTTGTCCCAGTTTCTAGTCAAAAGTGGAATATGCATCAGATCCAACATTTTTCAGCTCGTCTTTAAGGAAATCAAGAATTCCAAACTCAAATAACACATAAGCCACGCAACCAAATTCCAAGATTTTGAAGAACACAATCCAAGAACCAAAATAAAATGTAGTCCAAGAATAATAGATCGAAAAAAATAATTCAAAATCCAATCTTCACCGGTTAATTACCTTATAAAGGCGGAAATCGAGAAACCCACAACTTAAAAAGATTGTCAAAACAGGTAAAACCTTCTTATGACAGCAATGAGCTAGAGAACCCACAACTGCAAACTGCAGAACAAATGGAGTCTGAACTGTATTTCGAGAACCGTTTGGACTCTTTCTTGAAGGAAAATAAAATATTACGTCGACTGTTAGAATATTGAAGGCTAATTTTTGTGGGTTTTTTAATTAATTATTCGAAAACAAAAGTTTATTTAACAAAATAATCGATTTTATTTTGGATCATCTGAAATCGCCATCTATGATGGCGACTTCAATGATAAAAAAATTATTATTTTTAAACGAATGCGTCATCTTAGATGACATCTTCTGTGATACCGCCTTCAGATAATAATTGAAGGCACCATCTGGCAAGATGCCTTAAATAAAAAAAAAATATTTTTTTTAAAAAATGTAGCCATTCAGATGGCATCTTCTGTAGTATAAATCTCCGACCTCCCTACTCCTTTCTTTACACCGAAACAACTTTAAAACAGCAGAAAAAAATTTGATAGTTAATCGATAGTTTTGTTTGTCAAATCTCCATCGGCATCGTCTTCCAAGTGTTTTTCAGGTAATAATCTCGTTGTATTAAAAATTTTATCATCTTAAAATTTTTATATTATATAAATTGTTAATAACTTTATTTATTAATTATTTTTTATACTGTTTAATTTTGTTGAAGATATATCGATTAAAATCTTATTGTATTGGGGAGGTACTATATTACAAGATTCAAATATCATTAGATATGATTGTTGTCCATCAAGAGGTACAACAATATCTGACACAATAAATTATGTCGTTGTTGAACGAAATATATAATATCACTGGCATTGGCCGTGACCAGTTCCAGCTGAAAATATATGCAAGACGCATATTTAGATATTTTTCTGGGATACGACAGACAATTTAGCCCATAGATAATGATTATAATTTAGCATGTCTATTGAATTTAGAACATGTCATAGTTGTTTGGAAATTTATATAGAAAAAGAACCACAAAACTATAATTATATTCCACAAAATGTAGATTTTTGCATGTAGTTGCAGAAGGAGTGACTACCTCTGGTAGAGAACCAGATGATGATCCCATAGATGCTGATATTATTGTTATAGAGCCACTTGCGGACAGTTTTGCTGAATTTGGAGATGATATTCAGTCAGAACCAGAGGGGATTCCGTTTGAGGATGAGGCTGATGACGATAAGGTTGGCATTCGTGTCATGTCGGAAACAATTGCAGATCAAGAGGAAATACCAATCATACAAGAAGTCAGTTACTGTACCGGATACAACCACAACAAATACTCATGTCCTCTATCCAACAATTTCATTATTCTCAATGTCACATCCCGAAGTATACAGTAGATGGGGGAGTTATTATGACTACTCGAAAGGGGTTCTCCATCTGGATATGGTCTTAAAAAATAAAGGTCATATACAGGCAGCTGTAAAGGATTACTCTGTACGTGTTGCAAAACACGAGTACCGCGTCGTCAAGAGTACAAAGACATTGTGAAAAGTGGAGTGCAAACACAGTACATAAGATATACCTTGTAGATTGTATCTGCGCGCTTTATTAAGTAAAAAGTTGGATTATTCGAAATAAACAAGTATGGGGGTTCTCACACTTGCCTTTTGAGTGAACTCTCGATTGATCATTCAAATTTGGACAAAAATATTATTGCTAGATTGTTAGTAGGAATTGTTCGGCGTGATCTAGCTTATGAAATAAAGTATGTAATTCAGACAGTTAAAGATAACTATGTGTTTGAGATCTCCTATGCAAAAAGATGGTATAATTTGCGGCGTGATGTTGAGTGTATGGAACATGAGAGAGCTCCGTGAATAAGTTGTCTTACTATATGGGAGCATATTGGAGCTTTTAAAAAATGGAATCCCGGCACAGTTGTTGAGTGGCTTCACCTTGACAATGTCAGACCAAGATAAAAGACTTTGAATTAAGTGTTTTTGGGTCTTACATCCGTGTGTAGAAGGATTTCAACTTAGCCACCGGGTAATAAGTGTGGATGGAACACACCTGTATACAAAATATGAACATAATATGTTGATTGTTATGGCAATGGACGCTAATAATTAAGTATTACCTTTGGCATTTGCAATTGTTGATGAAGAGAACTTTGTGTCATGGAGATGGTTTTTAGAGATGATTAGCAAGCATGGGGGGAGGATTATTGGGACCCCATTTTTGAGTTGTACCACAACTCCACTCTACATAAAACCAGAAGAGTAGGTCGAGATCGAACAATGCGTATTCAGAATGAGGTGGATTGGCCAGAAGCACGTGCAAGATGACAAATGGCTTCAAGTTCTCGAATCAACAAATTTGTGTTTTTATGTGTAAATTATTGTTCGATTATTGGAAATAATTGTCCGTTGTTTGTATGTGTTAATCGATGTTGAATATGATGGTTCAAATCCAAACCCAACATCGTATCTGTAGGATCGAGCGCTTACCGCTTTACCAATAACTATAGTTAAGGGTAATGGCGCAACATCAATCTTTTCAACCATACACTGGCACAAGCGCCACGTGTTCGACCGATCACAAAGCAGAGGCAATTGTTGAACCCCAACAATCCATCCCCCAATAATTGCACTCTCTGCAACTCATGGGAATCGAACACACGACCTTGGCTCTGATACCAATTGTAGGATCGAGCGCTTACCGCTTTACCAATAACTATAGTTAAGGGTAATGGCGCAACATCAATCTTTTCAACCATACACTGGTACAAGCGCCACGTGTTCGACCGATCACAAAGCAGAGGCAATTGTTGAACCCCAACAGTATCCCTGCTGTGTGTGTATCGGAGTATATGGAGTGAATGGTGATTGATCATACATCTGTAAATCGGGGACATAACAACCAGTATATACATCGGTGCCAAAAGATGTAGATGGACCTGCCACATCTGTCGGGATAGGTGTATACATAGATGGACGTGGCACATCCATTGAGATAGGTGTCCACATAGATGGACATGGCACATCCATTGAGATAGGTGTCAACATAGACGGACTTGCAATATCGATTTCATTGCGTGCAGTGTGATATCCCCGAAATGATTATATGATTTTAATCATTTGATTTTAATTATGATGATTTGGGTGTTAATTCATGGGATTGAATTAATATTATTGGGGAGATTCATTTCAGGTGCATGTGATATATGTTGGGATTTTGGGGTTGTGGCATGTTTATTTGGGGTGTGTGTTGTTTGTTTTGGTAAAGCATGTTAATGGGAATTGAAGTATTTTATTGAGAAAATACTATAAATATCATGTGAGGATATTTTAATACATCGTGTTAAATACCAGGACCAAAACATAACACATCAAACCACCCAACACCCAACCCCCCCCCCCCCCCCCAACCCATGCCAATCACACTGTGCACAGGCTGACTTCCCACCCCACTTGGCTCAATCATTTGACCACTCTCAGCCAACCCAAATCTCGGTCCTTCTCTCCCATTTCTACACCAGCACTTGCTAAGCAAACTTCTGAGGAGCTTTCCCTTTTTCATCGCCTGGAAGTCCTTCAAAAATCGGAGCAAAGTAGGGTGAGAAACCATGCACTGTTTTTGTTTTAAACTTGTTTAAGTACATGTTTTTAGGTGGCGTGAAAATGGCATGTTAGCTTAGGTTTCTTAAAACCTTCGATTTAAATGCTTACATGGTGTTATTATGTAACTCTCAGTGTTTTTCCTTATGTGTATTACATGTTTTATGTTGAGGAAATAAGCATGTAAAGTAGGGTGTTCGGAAATCTGGGTAGGGGTATGCCCTGTTTTTCTGGAAAATGTGGACTGGGAGTGATTTTGAGGAGGTGATATTATGCATGTTAGATGGGTTTTAGGGTGAACCTTCGATTTGAGTACATGCATGGTAGTTTGTAAAGCCCAGGACATTTCATGTTTGAGCATGTTTTATGAAATATGTTGTAGTTTTTATAGCATGAAATGAAGTACTCAAAAATCTGGAAATAAAATATGTTGCCCTGTTTCCGGAAATGTTGATCGAGTACTTGTATAAATGGTCGACGTTTATGCATGTGGACTTATGTTTGAGGAGTAAATTTGATATGAATACACTCAGGGTAGTGTGTTATAACTGCTAGCATGTTGTTCTTGGCATGTTGTATGTCTTACATGTTAGATTTAAGGGTATGAATATCGGTGTTAGGGAATTCTGGAAAATCTGGGTTGAATATGATCGACCGATCGATCGGTGAAGAACACCGATCGATCGGCAAAAGCCGTAGCTTTTTCCTTAATTCAAACAGTTCACCGATCGATCGGTGATGAGGGCCGATCGATCGGTAGTGCCTTTTTTTAAAAATGTAGAATTTGTTTTTAAATTTGATATTGGATTGTAATGAGACATCTAATATTGTGTTGTACACTGGTGTAGAGCCTTCACAGACAGCTACACAGCGCAGGGGATAGAGTCCCACAACACACTACATTTTGGAAAGGTACGTAAGCGACGTACGGGCACCCCAACGGTAACATGTATTGTGTGTTTATTTATTTAACACAAGGCAAAGTAAGATATGCATAAGATAGTGCATGATGATATGATACATGTTGATATGCTTCGTTTTTTGCATATATATGTTGTGAAATATAAGAGGTGTATTTCACGTGTGAAATATAAGAGGTGTATTTCACGAGTCAAGGTTATCCTAGTGAGGATTTAATGCTTACGCTAACGTCCATAAGAAGCGAGGAAGAATTCCGCTTACATGGATTTCCATAGGAAGCGAGGAGGAATTCCGCTTACGTGGAAAAGTAAGAAGCATTGAATGCACTATTGATAAGTGACTCAGGATTGAAATAAGGATTTGAGAAGGAAGGATATGTCATGACATTTATTTATGAAACCATATGTTCATATAATGTTTTATTATGAGTTATGGTACAGGGACAACCAATGGGCGTTGTAAATGCTTGGAAATACAGGAAGTGCTTTGTATTTATGATTTGTGCATTTACGCTTTACATTCATATTATGTTGAATATGAATTAGGATATGCTCATGTGTTTGGGGGTTGTCTTTGTAGGTGCTTTTGATGAGGAGAACCAAGGTCAGGGTTGATATGCTGAGCTGTAAGGAGTGCTACAGGATAGCATGTTAGGGAATTTTTGTATAGCTTCTACATGTAGTAGAGTAAGACTATAGTGTAGTACCCTTTTGTAGGAATACATGAAATTCCTTTTAAATTAAGGTACTGTAATCTCTCAAGCTCAGGTTAATCAACACGACTTATTACTCTGATTTATACATATGAATGTTTAGTTCTCTTAATTGCACCTAAGATTATGATTGAGATAACGGGGTCTCACATTTAGTGGTATCAGAGCAGTGGTTAGATAACCAGGGAAGAGTGAAGGGTAGCCTTTAGAAACAAGTTGGCTAGGCATTCATTTGGGCATGCTTATGCATGTGATGCATATGGTTGTATAAGTGTTATACTAACATGCTTTGAATATGATACTCTTGTTATCTAACGGCTTATATTATGAACTGCCTTTGGTATTGTTGTTAACTCTTGTGTTACAGCATGGCTGAGATTAACCCGGAGAACCCCAATGAAGAGGTAGGGGATATGGATAGTAGGAATGCCAGTATCGCTCAGCTGAATCCTTTACCACCACCTGCTGTAGGCGTGGAGCCCAGTGAGCAGATGTTACTGCCAGGGGAGCTCAGTTTGAAGCAGTTTCTGAGTTTCCATCCGCCCATGTTTGAGGGGATTGAGTCTGGTGAAGTAGCCGAGGAGTGGTTGGAGCGTATAGAGCAAATACTTGTGACTGCACCCTGTGCACGCACGGCATGGCTGAGGTTAGCCGAGTTTCAGATGGCTAAGAAGCCTGCTATGTGGTGGAAGACCACCGTGATGGAGCTGAGAGCTCTAGGTATGACAGTTGACTGGACTGTATTCCGGACCCGGTTCCTTAACCGGTATTTCTCTGCAGCTGCCAGACAATTAAAGGAAGACGAGTTTAACGCTTTAAAGCAGGGTAGCATGTCAGTGTCAGACTACGCTATGCAGTATTCCTCACTGCTGAGGTATGTACCTCATATCGCCGTGAGCAGCCATGCAAAGATGAGGAACTTTCTGAAAGGATTGAGGCCAGAGCTATTTGATAGGGTTATCTCCAATAACCCCAGCCCATTTGATGACGCCCTGACACGGGCAGAGTTGGCGGAGATTGCGGTAGGCGCGTATAAGGATGATGTACCCCCTTCAGTACCACCACCGAGGTCTGTTACTGATAGTTTGAGGCCACGAGGGGATCAATTCAAGGCTCAAGGGCCTCATCATCTTCCAGATTAGGTGGGAAGAAGTCTCAGGGTCAGAAGCAGAACAATCAGGGACCCACACAGGGAAGCAAGGCAGGGGGAAACAGGTGTAATAACTGTGGAGGATGGCATTTGTTACGTGACTGTCAGGGTTGCTATGTCTGTGGCAAGATGGGCCACATGGCTCGAGGTTGCCCCAATCGGGCAGGTCAGACAGACTCTGGGCCGAATAGGCCAAGGTTTGATGTTGGGAGGGCACCACAGAGACAGCAGTTTGCACCACGACCACCGGGATGTCAGACGGCAGGACCGCCGCAGGGTCAAGTGTATGCACTGACTAGGGAGCAGGCTGAGGCAGCCCCGGAGGAGGTCATTGCTGGTACGTGCCATTTATTTACGTACCCTGCACTTATATTGATAGATACAGGTGCTTCCCATTCCTTTGTATCTACTGCTTTTGTGGAGAGACACCACTTGTGCTCGTCTCTGTTACCCACGCCTCTCATGGTCTCGACACCCACGGGGAAACATGTGATTGCGGATCGGCTGTTGTCTAATTGCCTCATTTATTTTGAGGGTAATGATCTGAGGGCCGATCTGATTCAATTAGAGATGGCAGACTTTGACTGCATTATCGGCATTGATGTGTTGAGAAGATACCGAGCTATGGTAGATTGCCAAAAGAGGATTGTTCGTTTTATATCTGATCAGGGGTTCCAGTGGACTTTCTATGGGGACGACTCTCGTCCAAAGATTCCGGTAATATCAGCGGTTAAGATGGCGCGATTATTGTAGCGCGGCCACACAGGTTACATCATTTATGCCGTGGATGTATCTGAGGAAAAGGAAGTGAGAGCCGAAGACATATCGGTTGTGGCAGAGTTCATTGATGTGTTCCCAGATGAGATTCCGGGGTTTCCGCCTTTCAGGGATGTTGAGTTTGCCATTGAGCTACTGCCGGGGACTCCTGCTATTTCCCGTGCCCCATACAGGATGGCACCGGCAGAGCTGAGAGAGCTGAAGGTACAGCTACAGGAGCTCCTCGACAAGGGATACATCCGTCCTAGTGTATCGCCTTGGGGTGCACCAGTCTTGTTTGTGAAAAAGAAGGATGGTTCAATGCGTCTGTGCATTGACTATAGGCAACTGAACAAGGCTACAGTGAAGAACAGGTATCCACTTCCGAGGATTGATGATCTGTTCGACCAGCTTCAGGGTACAGAGGTGTACTCCAAGATAGACTTGAGGTCGGGCTATCACCAGGTACGGGTTAGAGCTGGTGATGTCCAAAAGACGGCTTTTAGAACTCGGTATGGACACTACGAGTTCTTAGTGATGCCATTCGGGGTGACGAATGCCCCTGCTACATTTATGAGCCTGATGAACAGAGTATTTCAGGAGTACCTCGATCAGTTTGTGATCGTGTTCATTGATGACATCCTGGTCTATTCAAGGAGTGAGGAGGATCATGCCGATCATCTGAGGATAGTGCTCCAGATCCTCAGAGATCATCAGTTGTACGCCAAACTCAGCAAGTGTGAGTTTTGGCTGAGCAGTGTTGCATTCTTGGGCCATATCATATCACGAGAAGGGATATCAGTAGACCCAAGGAAGATAGAGGCAGTTATGGATTGGTCTGCCCCTACTTCAGTCAGTGAGATTCGAAGTTTTCTTGGTCTGGCTGGCTATTATCGACGTTTCGTCGAGGGTTTCTCAAAGATCGCCAAGCCACTTACACAGCTAACTCAGAAGGGAGTCTCATTTTGTTGGTCAGATGCTTGTGAGCAGAGTTTCAGGGAATTGAAGCACAGACTGACTACTGCACCAGTTCTAGTGATTCCCAAGGAGAACAAAGGATTTGTTCTTTATACCGACGCATCGCTACAGGGCTTAGGGTGCGTACTGATGCAGGACAGACATGTAGTGGCTTACGCTTCGAGACAGTTGAAGCCACACGAGATGAGGTATCCAGTCCATGATCTGGAGTTGGCAGCTATAGTGTTCGCCTTGAAGATATGGCGACACTACTTATACGGTACCTCATTTACCATCTTCACTGATCACAAGAGCCTGAAGTTCTTGTTTACACAGGCTGAGCTGAACATGAGGCAGAGGAGATGGATGGACCTGCTGAAGGATTATGATTGTGAAATCCTATACCATCCCGGGAAAGCAAATCTGACAGCCGACGCTTTGAGTCGGAAGGTGAGGAGCACAGCAGAGGATGCCATGTGTCTATCAGCTATGTTGGGCTCCTACTGCCATATGGGTTTTGATTATGATGTGTCTGCTTCACCAGTACAGGTTTTGACCTTGCTAGCTGAGCCTGTTATTTATGATCACATCAGGAAGGCTCAGGGGACCGATGCAGAGGTTCAGAGATGGATGTCAGTGGTTCATTCAGATCAGCCATCGAGATTCAGAGTGGCTGAGGACGGTTCTCTGAGACTTGGCGACAGATGGGTGGTTCCAGATGCACCCGAGTTGCGTCAGGGTTTATTACAACGAGCTCACTGTAGCAGGAAGAGTATCCACCCAGGCGGGAAGAAGATGTATAAGGATTTATACAGCCAGTTCTGGTGGAGGCGAATGAAACGGGAAGTTACTTCGTTCGTCAATCGCTGTTTGATTTGTCAACAGGTAAAGGCCGAGAGACAGAGGCCTGGAGGTGAACTAAAGAGTTTGGAGATATCCGAGTGGAAGTGGCAGCACGTGTCTATGGATTTCGTGACCCACTTACCGAGGACTATGTCGGGTTTTGATGCCATCTGGGTAGTCGTGGACAGATTGACTAAAGTGGCTCATTTCATTCCCTACTGTATGACATATACGCACTTGAGGATGGCACAGTTATATGTCAGAGATGTGGTGAGACTGCATGGGATCCCTGTTTCGATTGTGTCCGATCGAGATCCGCGGTTCACATCTCACTTCTGGGAGGGTCTGCAGACAGCTCTAGGTACAGAGTTGAGACTGAGCACAGCCTATCACCCTCAGACGGACGGACAAACTGAGCGTACGATACAGACGCTCGAGGATATGTTGAGAGCTTGTGTGCTAGAGTTCAACACTTCATGGCAGGACTCGATAGCCTTGGTGGAGTTCTCTTACAACAACAGCTACCAGGCAAGTATACAGATGGCTCCTTTCGAGGCCCTCTATGGTAGACGTTGTAGGTCACCCTTGTGTTGGGATGACATGGACCGTAAGTCGGTTGGAGGACCAGAGTTGGTTCAGGAAATGGAAGAGAAAGTTAAGGTTATCAAAGGAAAGATGAAGGCAGCTCAGGACAGGCAGGCAGCATATGCCAATCAACGGCGTAGACCGTTGGAGTTTCAGTTAGGCGATAGAGTTTTTCTGAAGATCTCGCCTTTCAGAGACGTAGTACGGTTTGGGATGCGAGGAAAGTTATCCCCGAGATATGTGGGGTCGTATGAGATCTTACAGCGTGTGGGTACGCTGGCGTACCGTTTGGCTTTACCGCCTTCTCTGTCTGGTATACACGATGTATTTCATGTGTCTATGCTTTGCAGCCTTCAGAGGTGCAGTTTGAGTCCGATGTTTCCTACGTGGAGCGGCCTATCAGGATTCTAGATAGAGCAGACCGCAGGCTTCGGAACAAAGTTATTCCTATGATTAAGGTTCAGTGGGATCGTAGGGGTGTCGAGGAGGCTACGTGGGAGACTTAGCGATACATGGTGCAGCATTACCAGAGCTGTTTTCTGGTATGCGTTATTTATTGCTTTACTTCATGTTGGTAAGCATGTTGGATTTCGGGGACGAAATCTTATAAGTAGGGGAGTATTGTGATATCCCCGAAATGATTATATGATTTTAATCATTTGATTTTAATTATGATGATTTGGGTGTTAATTCATGGGATTGAATTAATATTATTGGGGATTTTCATTTCAGGGTGCATGTGATATATGTTGGGATTTTGGGGTTGTGGCATGTTTATTTGGGGTGTGTGTTGTTTGTTTTGGTAAAGCATGTTAATGGGAATTGAAGTATTTTATTGAGAAAATACTATAAATATCATGTGAGGATATTTTAATACATCGTGTTAAATACCAGGACCAAAACATAACACATCAAACCACCCAACACCCAACCACCCCCCCAACCCATGCCAATCACACTGTGCACAGGCTGACTTCCCACCCCACTTGGCTCAATCATTTGACCACTCTCAGCCATCCCAAATCTCGGTCCTTCTCTCCCATTTCTACACCAGCACTTGCTAAGCAAAATTCTGAGGAGCTTTCCCTTTTTCATCGCCTGGAAGTCCTTCAAAAATCGGAGCAAAGTAGGGTGAGAAACCATGCTCTGTTTTTGTTTTAAACTTGTTTAAGTACATGTTTTTAGGTGGCGTGAAAATGGCATGTTAGCTTAGGTTTCTTAAAACCTTCGATTTAAATGCTTACATGGTGTTATTATGTAACTCTCAGTGTTTTTCCTTATGTGTATTACATATTTTATGTTGAGGAAATAAGCATGTAAAGTGGGGTGTTCGGAAATCTGGGTAGGGGTATGCCCTGTTTTTCTGGAAAATGTGGACTGGGAGTGATTTTGAGGAGGTGATATTATGCATGTTAGATGGGTTTTAGGGTGAACCTTCGATTTGAGTACATGCATGGTAGTTTGTAAAGCCCAGGACATTTCATGTTTGAGCATGTTTTATGAAATATGTGGTAGTTTTTATAGCATGAAATGAAGTACTCAAAAATCTGGAAATAAAATATGTTGCCCTGTTTCCGGAAATGTTGATCGAGTACTTGTATAAATGGTCGACGTTTATGCATGTGGACTTATGTTTGAGGAGTAAATTTGATATGAATACACTCAGGGTAGTGTGTTATAACTGCTAGCATGTTGTTCTTGGAATGTTGTATGTCTTACATGTTAGATTTAAGGGTATGAATATCGGTGTTAGGGAATTCTGGAAAATCTGGGTTGAATATGATCGACCGATCGATCGGTGAAGAACACCGATCGATCGGCAAAAGCCGTAGCTTTTTTCCTTAATTCAAACAGTTCACCGATCGATCGGTGATGAGGGCCGATCGATCGGTAGTGCCTTTTTTTAAAAATGTAGAATTTGTTTTTAAATTTGATATTGGATTGTAATGAGACATCTAATATTGTGTTGTACACTGGTGTAGAGCCTTCACAGACAGCTACACAGCGCAGGGGATAGAGTCCCACAACACACTACATTTTGGAAAGGTACGTAAGCGACGTACGGGCACCCCAACGGTAACATGTATTGTGTGTTTATTTATTTAACACAAGGCAAAGTAAGATATGCATAAGATAGTGCATGATGATATGATACATGTTGATATGCTTCGTTTTTGCATATATATGTTGTGAAATATAAGAGGTGTATTTCACGTGTGAAATATAAGAGGTGTATTTCACGAGTCAAGGTTATCCTAGTGAGGATTTAATGCTTACGCTAACGTCCATAAGAAGCGAGGAAGAATTCCGCTTACGTGGATTTCCATAGGAAGCGAGGAGGAATTCCGCTTACGTGGAAAAGTAAGAAGCATTGAATGCACTATTGATAAGTGACTCAGGATTGAAATAAGGATTTGAGAAGGAAGGATATGTCATGACATTTATTTATGAAACCATATGTTCATATAATGTTTTATTATGAGTTATGGTACAGGGACAACCAATGGGCGTTGTAAATGCTTGGAAATACAGGAAGTGCTTTGCATTTATGATTTGTGCATTTACGCTTTACATTCATATTATGTTGAATATGAATTAGGATATGCTCATGTGTTTGGGGGTTGTCTTTGTAGGTGCTTTTGATGAGGAGAACCAAGGTTAGGGTTGATATGCTGAGCTGTAAGGAGTGCTACAGGATAGCATGTTAGGGAATTTTTGTATAGCTTCTACATGTAGTAGAGTAAGACTATAGTGTAGTACCCTTTTGTAGGAATACATGAAATTCCTTTTAAATTAAGGTACTGTAATCTCTCAAGCTCAGGTTAATCAACACAACTTACTACTCTGATTTATACATATGAATGTTTAGTTCTCTTAATTGCACCTAAGATTATGATTGAGATAACGGGGTCTCACATTTAGTGGTATTAGAGCAGTGGTTAGATAACCAGGGAAGAGTGAAGGGTAGCCTTTAGAAACAAGTTTGCTAGGCATTCATTTGGGCATGCTTATGCATGTGATGCATTTGGTTGTATAAGTGTTATACTAACATGCTTTGAATATGATACTCTTGTTATCTAACGGCTTATATTATGAACTTCCTTTGGTATTGTTGTTAACTCTTGTGTTACAGCATGGCTGAGATTAACCCGGAGAACCCCAATGAGGAGGTATGGGATATGGACAGTAGGAATGCCAGACTGAGCGTACTATACAGACGCTCGAGGACATGCTGCGAGCTTGTGTGTTGGAGTTTGATGCCTCATGGCAAGATTCTTTGGCCTTGGTAGAGTTTTCATACAACAACAGCTATCAGGCGAGTATTCAGATGGCACCGTTTGAGGCTTTGTATGGTAGGCGTTGTAGGTCGCCGTTGTACTGGGATGACTTGACCAGTAAAGCAGTGGGAGGACCCGAACTGATTCGGGAGATGGAGGATAAGGTAAAGATTATCCGTCAGAAAATGAAGGCAGCCCAGGACAGGCAAGCCGCCTATGCGAATAAACGGCGGAGACCGTTGGAATTTCAGTTGGGAGACAGGGTCTTTTTGAAGATTTCACCTTTCAGGGGTGTGGTTCAGTTCGGTATGCGTGGTAAATTGTCTCCGAGGTATGTGGGACTGTATGAGATTTTACAGCGCATCGGTACCTTGGCTTACCGTTTAGCACTGCCACCGTCGTTGTCTGGTATTCACGACGTGTTTCATGTATCTATGCTACGAAAGTATGAGCCGGATCCGTCGCATGTATTGCAGCCTTCTGAGGTTCAGCTAGATTCTGATGTATCTTATGAGGAACGGCCAGTCAGGATTCTGGATAGGGCTGATCGCAGGCTTCGAAACAAAGTGATACCTATGGTAAAGGTACAGTGGGATCGCAGGGGTGTCGAAGAGGCCACGTGGGAGACAGAGCAGCATATGGTGCAGCTCTACCCGGAACTATTCTCTGGTATGTGATTTATGTTTAGTTTCTATTTGGGTAAGTGCATGCGATTTCGAGGGCGAAATCTTATAAGTAGGGGAGTATTGTGATATCCCCGAAATAATTAATTGCAATTAGGGCATTAATTATGTTTATGTGATATTATGGCGATAATTAGATTATGTGTTGGGACTAATTATCTTGGTAAAATGCTTGTCACATGGTAGGCGTGACCCGGTAGAGCATTTCAGGGTGCATGTTATACATGTTGGGAAATTGGGTGTTATAATGGTTTAAATGATATGGGTTGTGTCTATTTGGTAATGCATGATTTTAATAGGGATCTTGATGCATTGTGGTAAAATGCTTTTAAAATATCTTGTTGGGGTATTCTATATATCATGCTTGTGTCTTGGAACACATTTAAACCCATAGCATGGCAGGGAGCCACTTGCACACACCTTTACATCCCATCACTCCTCTCCATCAGCTTTTTGGTCCCTAAACCCCATCCACTCATCCATAAGCTGCTATTTTCGTTTTTGAAACAACAGAGGAGGAGAAAGCTTGGAAAAAAAGGAGTCTTTGGTGTTTTCTTGCTTGAAACTTGGAGCTCAAGTGGTAAGCTTCCACTATGGTAGAGTTTTGTTGAGTTTTGGTTGGGTTGTAGCTTGTTTTTGGGGTTAAAAAGGGGTAGATCTTGTTCCAACATCTTGTTTATGTTTGGGGGTTGTATTTTAAGGTTGTTTTGTGGTTATATGTTGAGCATGGGAGTTGTTCTTGGTTGCATATGAGTTTAAGTGTTGTTGGAAGCTCATACATGGAAGTTTCTCGCTGGAACAGGGCTGCTCGATCGATCGAGATTAGGGTCCGATCGATCGAGCAAGGCAGAGCCTGAACAAGGCGTGAAATGAGCTTACCGATCGATCGGTAATTTTTCCCGATCGATCGGTGTGATGTTTCGATCGATCGGTAAAAAAGTTCGATCGATCGGTGGAGGCAGTGCTTGGATGCCTATTTTCTCTTCACTTGGCGATCGATCGGGGCTTAGAGGGCGATCGATCGCAAGGCATAAAATGTGGATTTTGGGATTTTTTTTAAATGATGTTATTTTTGGTAATGATTCACTTATTGGCTTCTAATATGGATTCATGTAATTGTGTAGAACCATCCCAGATAGCCACACATCAAAGGAGATAAAGTTCCACGACATCTCCACTTTTGGAACTAAGGTACGTAGTGAGACGTACGAGCATCGGACGGTAAAACGTATTTATTACGCTTTTGAATTGGCTATGCATTATGGTTGCACATGTGGTCTTATGTATGCATTATGGTTGCATATATAGTTGGAACATGCATTATGGTTGCATGTAATTGTGAGTCGAGGTTATATCACAGTGATGAAGAATACTTGCCGCC
Source organism: Haberlea rhodopensis (assembly GCA_907163345.1). Taxonomy (NCBI): domain Eukaryota; kingdom Viridiplantae; phylum Streptophyta; class Magnoliopsida; order Lamiales; family Gesneriaceae; genus Haberlea; species Haberlea rhodopensis. Next base: position 5,847,286 of record CAJQUN010000032.1, read on the forward strand.
TTCATGTCGAGGCGATGATAGAATACTTGCCGCTGTCATATTTAGCGATGAAGAATATTTGCCGCAAACATGTCGAAGCGAAGGATCATGCCGCTGTCATGTTGATGCGAGGGATATTATGCCGCTAATATGTCGAAGCGAGGGGTATTAATGCCGCTGTCATGTAACGCGAGGGGTATTATGCCACTGATATAATAAGACTGGGAGTGGCCATTGGTATACATGGAACGGATGGATGTCATGACATATATTATTGGTGTTATAATCAATTAATTGTGATTATGGTACAGCGACAACCAAGGGAGCTTTTATATGTGTTAAGTACAGGAAGTGATTTGCATTTTGGTTTATGCATTGAATTATGATCATATTATTGTGAATATGATTTATATACATGCTCATGGTTTGGGGTTGTTCCTGTAGGTACTTTTGGGCGGACGGGCTAAGGCGGGTTGATGCAGTGAGCCAGTGAGGAGTGCTTTTGGCATAGCAGGCTTAATTTTTGTATAGTCTCTACTCTAAGAGTAGTGTAAAGCTATAGGATTAGCATTCATTGGTTGAGAATGTAACTAATCCCTTTTGGAACTTCATGTTGGCACTGTAATTTAATAGCTCAGGGCATCAACACAACCTTTATACTCTGTTATGCATGGAAATTTTTATTTACGCCTTTAATCCGCACTTAAGGAACTAGGGTCCGTACATTAGTGGTATCAGAGCAGTGGTTAGAGAACCCGGGAACGAGTGAAGGGTAGCCTTAGTATGGTTGGCTAGGTGTTTACATTTGGGGCATGTTTATGCATGTGGTGCATATTTATGTATACAATTGGCATACTAACATGCTTGTCATTCATATTGCCTAACGGTTTAGCATATATATTGTTTGGAATTGTGTTAACATTTGTGTTACAGCATGGCGGCTATGGATGCGGGAAACCTCAACGAGGAGGTGGGTGATATTGGGAGCGTGAATGTTAGCATCGGGCAGACAAATCCTTTACCCCCACCTGCTGTGGGCATGGAACCGGTTGCTCAACTACTGTTACCAGGGGAGCTTAGCCTGACTCAATTTCTAACCTTCCACCCACCCATGTTTGAAGGAACAGAGACAGGAGAGGAGGCCGAAGAGTGGCTGGAGAGACTAGAACAGATTTTTGTATCTGCACCGTGTGCTAGGATGGCTTGGTTAAGACTGGCAGAATTCCAACTGGCAAAGAAGTCTTCCATGTGGTGGAAGACGACTGTAATGGAATTGAGGGCACAGGGCATGGTAATCGACTGGACTTTATTTCGGACTCGGTTTCTAAACCGATACTTTTATGCCGCGGCTAGGCAAACTAAGGAGGATGAATTTACGAATCTGAAGCAAGGGAACCTGACAGTTTCAGACTATGCCATGCACTACTCGTCCTTATTGAGGTATGTTCCACACATTGCTACAAATGGGCATGCCAAGATGAGGCACTTTTTGAAGGGGCTGCGACCGGAATTATTTGATCGGGTCATTTCTAACAACCCGACATCCTTTGATGAGGCACTGGTTAGAGCGGAGTTAGCGGAGATAGGGGTGAGTGCTTATCTCGAGGCCATACCCTCACCAGCTCCATCACAAAGATCAACATCTGAAAATCTGAGGCCCCGAGGAGGATCTTTTAAGTCACGGGGGACTTCTTCTTCTACTCGGTTTGGCGGAAGGAGGCCGGAGGGCCGGAAGCAAGGGGATCGGAGGAGTGGTGCATCTACTTATGGGGGACCGGCTCAAGCTAGTAGAGCTGGAGATGTCAAGTGCCACTTTTGTGGAGGGCCACATTTGATGCGAGATTGTTTTGCGTGCTACATTTGTGGCAAGTCGGGCCACATTGCTCGGCGTTACGCCAACCGGGAAGGACAGACGGATCTCAGGGAAGGTCGAGGGAGGTTTTCTAGTGGTACAGTGCAGCAGAGGCCACCAATGGTGCCTCGTCAGATGGGAGGACAGGCGATGGGGCCACCTCAGGGACAGGTCTATGCATTGACCAGGGAGCAGGCCGATGCAGTTCCAGAGGAGGTTATAGCTGGTACGTGCCTACTATTTACATTTTCCGCCTTTATTTTGATAGACACAGGTGCTTTGCACTCCTTCGTGTCTGCGGACTTTGTGGCGAGACATCATATGCGCACGTCTCCGTTACCCACGTCTCTATTGGTCTCGACACCCACCGGGAAGAGAGTTGTTGCTGATCGGTTTCTGATGGACTGCCTCATTTATTTTGAGGGCAACGAGATAAAGGCAGATTTGATTGTTTTGAGTATGTCAGATTTCGACTGCATTGTGGGCATCGACATTCTGAACAGATATCAGGCAGTGGTAGATTGTCGACAGAGGACAGTTCGATTCAGATCTGGTTTGGGAGTTTAGTGGACTTTTTATGGCGACGGGTCTCGTGCGAAGATTCCGTTGATTTCGGCAATCAAAATGTCTCAGTTGTTGGAACGTGGTCACACGGGCTACCTCATCTATGCCGTGGACACGTCGGGAAAGAGCAAAGAGTTAAAGGTTGAGGATATACCAGTGGTAGCGGAATTTACTGACGTATTCCCGGAGGAGATTCCCGGATTCCCATCGGCAAGGGAAGTCGAGTTTGGGATTGAGTTATTACCGGGGACATCCGCTATCTCCCGTGCACCTTACAGGATGGCACCGGCTGAGCTAAGAGAGTTGAAGGAGCAATTGCAGGAACTCCTTGATAAAGGATATATACGCCCTAGCGTATCGCCCTGGGGCACACCAGTTCTTTTTGTGAAGAAGAAGGATGGCTCGATGCGCATGTGCATCGATTACCGGCAACTGAATAAGGCCACGGTAAAGAACAAGTACCCTCTTCCAAGGATCGACGACTTGTTTGACCAGTTGCAAGGCACGAAGTTGTATAGTAAGATTGATTTAAGATCCGGGTACCACCAGATACGGGTCAGGGAGGAGGATGTGCAAAAGACAGCATTTAGGACTCGGTATGGGCACTACGAGTTCTTGGTAATGCCGTTCGGTGTGACGAACGCCCCGACTGTCTTTATGAGCTTGATGAATCGGGTATTCCAACCCTATCTGGATCAGTTCGTCATTGTGTTTATTGACGATATACTCATCTACTCCGGAGCGAGGAAGAGCATGTGAGACATTTGAGGACAGTGCTCCAGATCCTTAGAGATCACCAGTTATATGCCAAACTCAGTAAGTGTGAGTTTTGGTTGAGTAGTGTGGTATTTCTGGGACATGTCATATCTAGCAGTGGGATTTCAGTGGACCCCAGGAAGATTGAGGCGGTGATGGAGTGGGCTGCACCTACTTCTGTGCCCGAGATTCGGAGTTTTCTTGGTTTGGCTGGCTATTATCGACGCTTTGTCGAGGGTTTTTCTAAGATTTCTAAACCACTGACTCAATTGACTCAAAAGGGAGTGCCCTTCTTTTGGTCTGATGCTTGCGAGGAGAGTTTCCAAGAGTTAAAGCACCGATTGACGATGGCAACGGTATTGGTGATCCCTGCGGAGAACAAGAGGTTTGTGCTTTATACTGACGCATCACTGCAGGGCTTGGGTTGTGTACTGATGCAAGATAAGCATGTGGTAGCTTATGCATCGAGGCAGTTGAAGCCGCATGAGGTTAGGTACCCAGTCCATGACTTGGAGTTGGCTGCTATTATCTTTGCCCTGAAGATTTGGAGGCACTATCTGTATGGTACGTCCTTTACCATATATACGGATCATAAGAGCCTGAAATTCTTGTTCACTCAGGCGGAGTTGAATATGCGTCAGAGGAGATGGATGGATTTGCTCAAAGACTATGACTGTGAGATTGAGTACCATCCGGGGAAAGCAAACTTGACGGCAGATGCCTTGAGTCGGAAGGTGAAGAGTACTGCTGAGGAGGTCATGCATTTGTCGGCTATGATGACTTCCTGTTGCCATCTGGGCTATGACTTCGACGTAGATACATCGCCTGTGCATGTATCGACCTTATTGGCTGAGCCAGATATCTATGAGCATATCAGGAGAGCTCAGAGGACAGATGATGAGATTCAGAGATGGTCATCATTGGCACTTCAGAGACAACCATCAAAGTTCAGAGTGGCTGAGGATGGTTCTTTGAGATTCGGTAACCGATGGGTAGTTCCAGGTATGCCGGAGTTGCGTAGAGGAATCTTGGAACGAGCTCATAGTAGCCGATTTAGCATCCACCCAGGAGGGAAGAAGATGTATAAGGACTTGTGTAATCAGTTCTGGTGGAAGCGGATGAAGCGTGATGTGATTGCTTTTGTCAAGAGGTGTTTGATCTGTCAACAGGTTAAGGCGGAGAGGCAGAGACCCGGTGGCGAGCTAAGGAGCTTAGAGATACCGGAGTGGAAGTGGGAACACATATCTATGGACTTTGTGACTCACTTGCCGAGGACTACTTCAGGTTGTGATGCCATTTGGGTGATCATTGACAGGCTGACGAAGGTGGCTCACTTCATTCCCTACAGTATGACGTACACATACTTGAGGATGGCTCAATTGTATGTCCGGGACATAGTGAGACTGCATGGGATTCCAGTGTCTATTGTGTCTGACAGAGATCCGCGGTTCACATCTCATTTCTGGGGAGGTCTTCAGTCAGCCTTGGGTACTGAGTTGAGGTTGAGTACGGCATATCATCCCCAAACGGACGGTCAGACTGAGCGTACTATACAGACGCTCGAGGACATGCTGCGAGCTTGTGTGTTGGAGTTTGAAGCCTCATGGCAAGATTCTTTGGCCTTGGTAGAGTTTTTATACAACAACGGCTATCAGGCGAGTATTCAGATGGCACCGTTTGAGGCTTTGTATGGTAGGCGTTGTAGGTCGCCGTTGTACTGGGATGACTTGACCAGTAAAGCAGTGGGAGGACCCGAACTGATTCGGGAGATGGAGGATAAGGTAAAGATTATCCGTCAGAAAATGAAGGCAGCCCAGGACAGGCAAGCCGCCTATGCGAATAAACGGCGGAGACCGTTGGAATTTCAGTTGGGAGACAGGGTCTTTTTGAAGATTTCACCTTTCAGGGGTGTGGTTCGGTTTGGTATGCGTGGTAAATTGTCTCCGAGGTATGTGGGACTGTATGAGATTTTACAGCGCATCGGTACCTTGGCTTACCGTTTAGCACTACCACCGTCGTTGTCTGGTATTCACGACGTGTTTCATGTATCTATGCTACAGAAGTATGAGCCGGATTCGTCGCATGTATTGCAGCCTTCTGAGGTTCAGCTAGATTCTGATGTATCTTATGAGGAACGGCCAGTCAGGATTCTGGATAGGGCTGATCGCAGGCTTCGAAACAAAGTGATACCTATGGTAAAGGTACAGTGGGATCGCAGGGGTGTCGAAGAGGCCACGTGGGAGACAGAGCAGCATATGGTGCAGTTCTACCCGGAACTATTCTCTGGTATGTGATTTATGTTTAGTTTCTATTTGGGTAAGTGCATGCGATTTCGAGGGCGAAATCTTATAAGTAGGGGAGTATTGTGATATCCCGAAATAATTAATTGCAATTAGGGCATTAATTATGTTTATGTGATATTATGGCGATAATTAGATTATGTGTTGGGACTAATTATCTTGGTAAAATGCTTGTCACATGGTAGGCGTGACCCGGTAGAGCATTTCAGGGTGCATGTTATACATGTTGGGAAATTGGGTGTTATAATGGTTTAAATGATATGGGTTGTGTCTATTTGGTAATACATGATTTTAATAGGGATCTTGATGCATTGTGGTAAAATGCTTTTAAAATATCTTGTTGGGGTATTCTATATATCATGCTTGTGTCTTGGAACACATTTAAACCCATAGCATGGCAGGGAGCCACTTGCACACACCTTTACATCCCATCACTCCTCTCCATCAGCTTTTTGGTCCCTAAACCCCATCCACTCATCCATAAGCTGCTATTTTCGTTTTTGAAACAAGAGAGGAGGAGAAAGCTTGGAAAAAAAGGAGTCTTTGGTGTTTTCTTGCTTGAAACTTGGAGCTCAAGTGGTAAGCTTCCACTATGGTAGAGTTTTGTTGAGTTTTGGTTGGGTTGTAGCTTGTTTTTGGGGTTAAAAAGGGGTAGATCTTGTTCCAACATCTTGTTTATGTTTGGGGGTTGTATTTTAAGGTTGTTTTGTGGCTATATGTTGAGCATGGGAGTTGTTCTTGGTTGCATATGAGTTTAAGTGTTGTTGGAAGCTCATACATGGAAGTTTCTCGCTGGAACAGGGCTGCTCGATCGATCGAGATTAGGGTCCGATCGATCGAGCAAGGCAGAGCCTGAACAAGGCGTGAAATGAGCTTACCGATCGATCGGTAATTTTTCCCGATCGATCGGTGTGATGTTTCGATCGATCGGTAAAATGGTTCGATCGATCGGTGGAAGCAGTGCTTGGATGCCTATTTTCTCTTCACTTGGCGATCGATCGGGGCTTAGAGGGCGATCGATCGCAAGGCATAAAATGTGGATTTTGGGATTTTGTTTTAAATGATGTTATTTTTGGTAATGGTTCACTTATTGGCTTCTAATATGGATTCATGTAATTGTGTAGAACCATCCCAGGTAGCCACACATCAAAGGAGATAAAGTTCCACGACATCTCCACTTTTGGAACTAAGGTACGTAGTGAGACGTACGAGCATCGGACGGTAAAACGTATTTATTACGCTTTTGAATTGGCTATGCATTATGGTTGCATATGTGGTCTTATTTATGCATTATGGTTGCATATATAGTTGGAACATGCATTATGGTTGCATGTAATTGTGAGTCGAGGTTATATCACAGTGATGAAGAATACTTGCCGCCTTCATGTCGAGGCGATGATAGAATACTTGCCGCTGTCATATTTAGCGATGAAGAATATTTGCCGCAAACATGTCGAAGCGAAGGATCATGCCGCTGTCATGTTGATGCGAGGGATATTATGCCACTAATAAGTCGAAGCGAGGGGTATTAATGCCGCTGTCATGTAACGCGAGGGGTATTATGCCACTGATATAATAAGACTGGCATTGGCCATTGGTATACATGGAACGGATGCATGTCATGACATATATTATTGGTGTTATAATCAATTAATTGTGATTATGGTACAGGGACAACCAAGGGAGCTTTTATATGTGTTAAGTACAGGAAGTGATTTGCATTTTGGTTTATGCATTGAATTATGATCATATTATTGTGAATATGATTTATATACATGCTCATGGTTTGGGGTTGTTCCTGTAGGTACTTTTGGGCGGACGGGCTAAGGCGGGTTGATGCAGTGAGCCAGTGAGGAGTGCTTTTGGCATAGCAGGCTTAATTTTTGTATAGTCTCTACTCTAGGAGTAGTGTAAAGCTATAGGATTAGCATTCATTGGTTGAGAATGTAACTAATCCCTTTTGGAACTTCATTTTGGCACTGTAATTTAATAGCTCAGGGCATCAACACAACCTTTATACTCTGTTATGCATGGAAATTTTTATTTACGCCTTTAATCCGCACTTAAGGAACTAGGGTCCTTACAGTAATGCACCACCTATCACTTTTTTTCATCTATGTGAGGAAGTGCACAACTCACGGTACAAATATGCCAACACGATATTACCCCAATTATAATTGCCAGCAGATTCAGTATGCTCTAACTTTTGTAAATAAAATAACTTTACAGTATTGCCGGCGGAATCACGGCACAAAATTCCACCTAACATCAATAATACACAAACCCGTGTATATTTAACTACATCTTCTGCCGTACTGTGCTCATTAAGAGCATTATTCACCAAATGATGTTTTATTGCAGATAGGTACAACTTTGCACCGTTAAAGTGTGCAGTATTTGGTGCAAATCCCAAAAGCATATGTCAATATTCTTGCCACTCATGTATACTTCTATCGTAATTAACACAAGATAATACGGTGTCATCTACTGGCAATGCTCATATCACTGTTATGTCTTCCAAGGTGATGGGGCCTCTTCGGATCTGAAGTGGAATGTATGTGTTTTACGGCGCATCTCTAAACTAAAGCCGTGATGAGTTGAAAATCAAGGGCAATTTTACCACGCCTATAAACACCATAAAAACCAATATTGTCCGACACACTCACAACACGCATATCAAGTGGACAAAGATCCCAAAAATATTTATCAGGGCTTCTGCATCAAAGTATTCTATCAATATCACCTGCCCAAACATCTTTAGACTGATGAGATGACTGCAATGATAGAAGATGACTGTCAGTCGGGCCTGGTGCTCTCTGTAGGTCCATTCTGAAATATTACACCACAAATATCAACATAACAAAAATATAAAATGTCCAAAATATAAAGATGTCCACCACCGCTACCAGCCACCAGCCTCCTGCCGCCGGAAAACCCCACGGCCACCGGACGTCGGCCTTAACTCCACTTGGCCGTAAATCGGCTGGTGGTCTCCGCCACTCATATCCGAACTATAACTATCTTTTCAAATAACAACTACCAAACAACAAAAATCAAACACAAACAACAAAATAATATAAATTCTACCACTTCCAAAATTTCTACCACTTCCAAAATTTATATTTCGAACATAATTATTACATCCATTTGAAAGATAGATAAGCAGCTCAGCTTCAAATGGCGCCACACTTTAAAAAAAAATTATTGAATGCGTTATCTGAGATGGCGTCATCTCTTCAATCATTTTTTTTATAAAAAAAAGGCGTCCTGAAGTCGCTATTTCCGATGGCGACTTGAGTTACTTTATTAAAGTAACCTAAAATCGATTATTTGTTAAATTAACTTTATAAAGACCCCAAAATCGATTATTTTGTTAAATTAACTTTTTTTCGAATAATTAATTAAAAAACCCATTTTTGTAGAACAGCTGCCGAGCTTTCCTTTTCTCCGTAATTATGCGCTGTAAGATTATATTTTCCAAGACCGAATAACACAGTGAAGCTGCTGAAGAGTGAACACTCAAGGGCGTTGATCAGATTGAATATAGAAAATTGCAATTTTTAACTAAAGTAATAATAATAACATTGCAATGTGAGTGAAATAGTCAGCGGCTTATCTATTTGGACTTTGTCCTCAATTTATATTTGAATCATTATCAATCTTGTATTTGCTATAAACTAGTGTATCTATTGGATAAAATCCATTTGTAAGTCAATAATCAACACTATAGGTTGTATCCGGATATGACGATGTAGTAATGGCAAAATGGACGAGCTGACATGGCACGACCCAAAAAATAGATCATTTATCACTATAGCGGGCTATGTCGACACGATGCAGCCTATACTCCATAAACTTTAGTTAATGGGACGTGTTGTGTTGGGGCCATCATGACCCATGTTCAATTTTTAATTTTGATTTTTTAATATATTATATTTTATAATTAATACTAATTAAATATTGAATTTAAAACAATAAAATGTTTATACAAAATTTAGGGTTTTTAATCAAATAATCGATTTTCGAAAATGATTTAACAATTTAACCGATTTTTTTTTATTATCAAACTAACCTAAGTCGCCATGTCAGATGGCGACTTCATTTGAAGTCGCCATCTGACATGGCGACTTTAATAAAAAATATTATTTTTTTTGATGTCGCAATCTGAGTTGGCGACACCAATTTAATTTATTGGTGTCGCCATCTCAGTTGGCGACATCAATTTAATTTATTGATGTCGTCATCTGAGATGACGACACCAATGTAATTTATTGATGTCGCCATCTCAGTTGGCGACATCAATTTAATTTATTGATGTCGTCATCTGAGATGGCGACAACAGTGTTATGACCCTAGCCGCCGCACTCGCAATCTCATTCTGAATCTCATTTTATTTCGTCCGCCGCTCTCATTTTTTTTCTTCCGTCCGCAGCTCTCATTCTCATTTTCTCTCTTCGGTGAACAAGCTACGAAAATCGAACATCTCTTGCAAAAATCAAGTCATTTCTTTCCAAAATATTTAAGAATTTTTATTTTTGTTATTTTTGTATTGTAGATAAATTATGATTTTGATATATTTAGTGGGAGTATATTACTTGTTGGAGTATATTTTTGTGATGTGAATGATTAAAATTTAAGTTGGCTCCGGAAGAAGGCTGGTTGCATTGTGGCCGGTGGCGGCGGCGGTCGAGGGTGGCCGGCGTCGGCGTGGGTTGGCAGCGGTGGGCGGCGGTCGTAGACTGTCAGCGGGTAGTTTTTGTAATGTTGAGAATAATGTTGTAAATTTTTGTATTATATTTCAGGATGGATCAAATGAGACAACCAGGCCCGGTTGACACACATCTTTTGTCGTTGCAGTCTTCACATCGATCTGAGGATGTATGGGGAGGTGATATGGATAGTATACTTTGTGTGAGAAACCCAGATAGCAATTTTTGGGATATGTGTCCATTAGATATACGTGTTGTTAATTTGTTGCACGTTATTGATTTTATGGTATATATAGGTGTGGTAAGATTGAACTTGACATGCACCTGATCACGACTTTAGTTGAGAGATGGCGCCGTGAAACACACACGTTTCATCTTAGATCAGGAGAAGCGTCCATCACACTGCAAGACATTGCAGTAATATGGGTGTTGCCAGTAGATGGCATCGTAGTGTCTGGAATAGATTACGATAGGACTCTACCTGAATGGCAAGAATATTGCCATATATATTTTAGATTCATACCAGATATCAAGGATTTTAAAGGTGCGAGGTTGAGATTAGTTGTTTTGAAAAATCATTTGCTGCAAAATCCCTTGGGGTACATAGTACACCAGATGATGTTGCTAAGTTTACAAGGGTTTGTACGTTATTGATGTTAGGGGGGGTTATGTGCCCTGATTCCTCAGGCAATTTTGTTAGGTTATTGTATTTACAGAAGTTGGAGGATATCGACTCTGCCGGTACATATAGTTGGGGCAGTGCTGTGTTGGCATACTTATATCGTGAGTTGTGCACGTCATCAGAGAAAGGGAAAAAAGTTATAGGTGGTGCATTGCAACTCTTACAGGTAAATAATATGTTTGTTTGTTTTAATAATTAATATATGTTTCTGGTCAATCTAACTTGTGTTATTGATGTCACTACAATAAATGAGATTTGGGCATGGTCACGAATCCCAAGTTTGACTCCGCAATTGGGTAGCGATAGATCTGATATTGGGCCAATAATGGTCGGCCCAAACAATGTGTTACCTTCTGCTCCATATGGTGTAAGTAATACGAATATGCATTGTTTTATAATTGATTTTATGTGTTGATGCATTTAATCATTTATTTGAATATATACAGGTGGTCATGTCATTTAATCTTTACAGAAACTGGGAGTCATTCCATACGCATCATAAGGGGCATCCTCGATGAGCAGCCAGTAACTCAAGTAAACATGCTGTTAAATTAGTTTGTACAAAAATACACTCTTTTCATAGTATGTAAAGCAATGTTGTTTTGCAGTTTAATTGGCAGCCGTACCCTGATTAGTACAAATGTAAGGACCCCTAGCCCTTAACCCTTGATTAGTGTATTAACCACTATGTGTGGCACATGCTTTCATAAAAAAAAATCAATCGGGAAAACTCAGATGATGCTTTACCATTGAATGGCAATTACAAAATTTCTTTAATATTCAATGTTATAAGATCATCTCTACCAGCAAATAGACTCATAAAGTTCGCCCATTACCATCCCCATTATGCCACTTTTTACATTGTGGACTTTTATAAAAATTTGGGCAGAGTCTCCCCATATTGAGCTATCCCGAAATAAAAGCACAACACATAACATAATTCCCGGCCAGGGAAACACAATACTTAACAGAATACAGAAATACTAAGTAAATTCCCAGCCAGGGAAGGCACCACACAAGAAGACAACAAAAGTGGGTTTCAACACCCACATAATACACCAATGACTCTCATATCATTTAGCAATTCTACCACTAATTGCATGCAACATAGAATGAAAGAGAGAAAGGCTCATGCCTTTATATACAACCCATATACAAGTATAATCGTGCTCACATGCGAGCATCATGAATGTGTATATAACCCTCGGGTGTATATAAGTACCCTATATGATACCTTGCTCCATCAAGCCCTGGTACCACGATCCTGGGAGTACACCCAATCAACAGCTCGAGCTCAGCTCCAAAGCCATCGATGTACCTGTTCACCTGCCCCAACAGAGACAGCCCCCAACGGGGTGAGCATACCAATACACAAAATCCCATAATCACAATAATGAAATTCATAATTTACAATGAAAGTAAATACTAATGAATTTAAATGATACTCCCTGGATGGCAACGTCCTCATCCGGGATCCGTGTACTGTCCCTGTTCTCACAATCATCAAACTCATCAAATCTCAAAAATCAGTAAATCAACACATTGATTAACTTATCGCATGCCTGATTCTCAAATATCAATAATTAATGATTCCAAATTCATTATACATACAAATATAGATATCTCAATATCTAATACTGATTCTCAACTTCGCTACCAATCACAGATAGCTCAACTGCCTCACGTTTATTTTTACCAATTCTTCATTATACTCAGACATCTCAAATGTCTTATAATGATTACATGATTCCACGGTCATTCTTAGGCATCTCAATGCCCTACAATGGTCATATAAATCCAGTACCCCATATATCTTGTAAGGTTATACTACTCTAGTATCACGCACGCTTATGGCGACGATATCAAGATTAGGTCGTTCCATAGCTATATCAACACATATATCACCATACGCACAATTATTCAATGCAATCAAAATACATTATGTATTTCACAAATGCTCTCATATAAAGTAATGCTCGTACGTCGCACGTACCTTAAATCTCCGTAGTCCAAGCCAAACCTTGCTTGGGTTCCATGCCCCGAGGAATGATGTGCTAATACGATAAATAATTCACAATTATTTACGAACATGCAAACCCATGCTCAAGCACACCCATAACCCTTATACAAAAATATTGTCAACACACGACAATTAACCATTTAAAAGACCCGGGGTAGAGTACATGCAGGGAGGGAAAACGAATGAGACATCAACGAAAATTGCTCAAGAACCCCCCTACAATTTTCGAACCCCCACATCACAAAATCGAACCCAACCAAGCACCATAATTCACCTAAAACATGAATTAAACGACTAAAATCAAGAATAATCGCCCCTCCTGCCAAAACCCTAAAATCGAACCCAAACCCCTCACGCATACAGGGCAAAATTCGAACCAATAAGCATCACCAAAGAGACTCAAAAGCTGAACCATGTGAAGCAAAACAGTAAGAATTTATCCAATAAATCAGCAAGATTTTCGAAAAAAAAACAACACAATTTTTGAACCAATTGGCAACAAATTTTTGAACCATAAAGTATGAAATTTCGACCCAAACAACAGCACAAAACGCCCCAAAAACGCCTGAAGAAAAGCCCAAAAAACGCACCAAAAATCGAGCCCCAAAATGGACAGATTCGAAATTTCGAACCCCTGCGCTTTTCTGGTAAATCCGAACGCGATTCTCGACGAAACTTCAAATCCTTGGTGTGGAAAGCTGCGCCTGGAAGAGACGAAGCTAACGGCGGTCCGGACGCGCCGGATGGTGGCCGGACGGCGGCGGGCGCACGGCTTGAAGCGGCGAGGGTCGAGGAAGACGGGAAGTGCAGACGGGGAGAGAGAGAGGCAGGCAAGGAGCTGAAAATGATTTCTAAAATTAAAATCTCGGGTTCAACTGGTATTTATAGTAAAATCACCCCGAAATACCAATAGCCCCACAAATACATCATGATTCATTAAAAATCATCTGTTTTCAAAAACTCTCTCTCTAACCTCAAAACCCCCTACCGATGCCCACACAAAGCACCCCAGATCCCGAGTCACACTAAAAACTCAACTCATAGGTTTTTCACCGAAATGATAATACAATCTCAACCTCGGGATCCAACGGTCCCAACTACCCAAATAAACGAGCTCGGGAGACCCAACACCGCGATTAAACTCCAAATCGCCACGTAAAAACAACTTTAGGGGTCATTAATACTCCGGGATTAACATCTATAATCCCAGGTCATCACAACACTGAAGGAATCACTGAGTTGGGGACATATAAAGGACCGTTGATTTTCTTCGACATAGTTGAAATGCAACGGTCTGATTGAGTACTGCGACAATTTGGGATGCTACAAGATATCCCAGAAGATCCACCATCGGGGGATGAGGCATTGCATAATGTTGGTCGAAGGGGAAATGTCAACAAAAACTGGAGCACTAGGTATAGAGCATACATACTTTGCTGGGCGAGGGCAAATGATCTACGTGTAGACAGACCACGATTTACTGACGGTGGTTACTACGTTGTTGGCGGATACAGTGAGTGGTATGAACAAGTCACACGTAGATACATTGGGCGTCAAGAATATTTTGTACAGACAGGATATCAACATGGTGATGGCCCGGCATGGCAGCATGTGGTACGTTAATTACGTGAAATTTTATTTTTATATTTGTGTTTCGATGTATAAATTTTATATGGACTTTTGTACTTTGCAGATTGAGCAGATGGAATAGTTAACTACAAGCTATGACCGACATCTGGCTGATGGAGTGCCTATTACGACAGAGTCGATGAGGCAACACAGGACTATGTTCGATAATGTGGTGCGAGTGGCTCGTTAACGACGAGACAGAAACTTCCCGCCATACAATGAAGTCCATCCTGTTGATACACGTCGGTTCCATGCAGGCACTCCATCTACACATATGCAGACAGATATTGCAGGTCTATCTACGTGGACAGATATTGCAGGTCCATCTGCACATATGCAGACAGATATTGCAGGTCCATCTACGTGTACAGAGCCAGATATGTGTACAGACTATTATATTCCTGTTCCTGTACCATCATATGATTTATCTCCCTTCACGCCATATCCCCCCATGTCCACTCAACCCAGTTCAACAGCATGGGTACATATGTCAGTCTTGAGTTTGCGACATATGCATCTATGACTTCACCTTTCGATGTCTCGCCAATTCTATTCCCTCAACTGACGCCAATTCAGCAGCCTGCCAACACACCTGTGGCAAGGGAAAGGGGCGAAGAAGTCGTTCAACAACGAAGAGTTAGAAGACAGACAAATCCTCCTCCTTGTGGTACTGGAGGAAATCTAGCTCCTCGTCGTCGTCGTTGAAGTCATCATTATGTTGTAAATAGTAACCGATTCTTATAGATTAAATTTGAAAAAATGTTTGTTCTTTGAGCATACAATCGACATACAATAATTTCGTAATTAAACGTACAATAATGTCACAATAATGTAACGTAAACATACAATAATGTCACAATAACATAAAATCATTTACACAATAAACATACAATCAATTACACGTTAAAAAATTTATTGATTTCGAGAAGTTGAAGCACTTTGTCGTCTTGCACGGGCTTCCGGCCAGTCCATCTCATTCTGAATGCGCGTTGTTTGATCTCGACCAACTCTTCTGTTTTTTTGCAGAGTGGAGTTGTGGTACAACTCAAAACATGGGGTGTCCCAATGCTCCTCCCCCCCCCCCCCCCCCCCCCCCCCCCCACATTGGTTCGAATTGTCCTTGATATGTGCTCCAATATTCATTCATATTGTAATATGGCTTCACAAAAGTTTTAGCATTTAAGCCATACTTTCGACACACTTGGATCACATGCGAACAAGGTATTCCGAACTCTTTCCATTTTCCACAAGAGCATTCCCCGGACTTTAAATACACAACATGCGTATTACCCCAACGTCCTGGTTGTACTCTTGTGATAACAGAAGCGGTTAGACGTCTACGATCCAACATCTGGACATCATGATGGATGGAATGATAGTCAGCACGACCATATCTTTCAAACACATAATCTGGCCATTCTTGATTATTTTGAATCATTCGCTCTGTCTTCTTAAGCCGTTCGAAAAAATATAGCACACAACGATCAAAAGTCAATTGCACAATGGCGGTGATTGGAAGTCGACGAGCACCTTTCATAACTCCATTTATGCATTCTGACATATTTGTGGTCATGATACCACAACGCCAGCCTCCGTCATGAGCAAGCGACCATTGACACTTATCAATACGACTCAAGTAATCAAAAGCCATTGGTTCTATAAGTTTAATCTCTTCCATTGCGCGATCAAATTTTCTGACCTGATTTTCTGATCCCGCTCTCCAACATAAGTCTTTCAAATGAACGGATTTGAAGCGACTATTAAAGTTTGAACAAACATGTCTCAAACAAAATCGATGTACTCCACGGGGTGATTTGAAGTCAGGAATACAATCGGCTGCAGCAATGAGGCATGGATGACGGTCAGAAATCAAACATACACCACCCTCAGATCTTCTCACAATATGCTTGCTAATCATCTCCAAAAACCATCTCCATGACACAAAGTTTTCTTCGTCAACAATTGCAAATGCCAAAGGTAAGATTTGATTATTCGCGTCCATTGCCACGGCAATCAACATCTTATGTTGATATTTCGTATACAAATGTGTTCCATCCACACTTATTACCCGGCGGCAATGTTGAAATCCTTGTACACATGGATGGAAGGCCCAGAACACGTAATTCAAAGTCTTTTCTATTGGTCTGGCATTTTCAAGGTGAACCCACTCAACGACTGTGCCGGGATTCCATTTCTGCAAAGCTCCCATATAGTAAGGCAGTTTCCTCACGGAGCTCTCCCATGTTCCGTACACATTCTCAACAGCACGTCGTAAACTAAACCATCCTTTTGCATATGAGATCTCAAATCCATATTTATCTTTCACTGTTTGAATTACATACTTTATTCGTAACCTGGATCACACCGAATAATTCCCACTAACAAGCTAGCAATCATGTTTTTGTCCAAATTTGCATGATCGACCGACAGCTCACTCAAAAGGCAAGTGTGAGAACCTCCATACTTGTTTATTTTGAATAATCCAACTTTTTTCTTCAACGAGGCCCGCAGGTACCATCTACAAGGCATATCTTATGTACTGTGTTTGCACACCACTTTCCACAATGTTTTTGTACTCTTGACAACGCGGTACTCCCGTTTCGCAACACGTACAGAGTAATCCTTTACAGCTGCCTTCAAATGAGCTTTATTTTTGAAAACCATATCTAGATGGATATCCCCTTTGGAGTAGTCGTAATAACTCCCTCATCTACCTGTTGGAATGTCTAATGAGTCTCCAAATACTTCGGGATGTGTCATTGAGAAGAATGGAATTGTTGGATAAAGGACATGAGTATTTGTTGTGGTTGTGTCTGGTACATTATCTGGCACTTCTTCAATATCAACCTCATCGTCATCAGACTCATCCTCAGATGGAATTCCCTCCGATTCAGTCTGAATATCATCTCCAAAATCCACAAAACTGTCTGCTAGTGGCTCGGAAACAATATTGTCAGCAACTATAGGAGCATCATTTTGAATCCTAGAGGTAGTTGGTCTTTCTGTATCTACTACAAATGGACCACTACCACTTGTTGGCATTTCTGTAATAAAATCATAATCTCTTCGTTCTGTTTGTATATACATCTCCAAACAACTGTAATTTTGTTCAGAATCAAATACCCATGCTAAATTGTAATCACTGTCAACGGGAAAAATTGTTTGTTTTATCCCAGAAAAATCACTAAATATATATTTACAATATATTTTCAGAATGAACTGGTTACGGTCGATGCCAATAATATCATATACGTCGTTCACTAACTGCAAATAATTAATAGTGCGAGCCTTTCGACGGACCACGATCATATCTAACAGATTCTGAATCTTGTAATATATCGCCTCCCCAATACAACAAAACTTTAGTTGACATACCTTAAAAAATAAACACAAATTTTATAAATAAGTATAGTATATATAATATTATTAAATTTAATTATTTGTATAACAACATACCTGCAGAGAAAATATTCACGAATTCTGAAGAGAATTTGAATATTCACGAATTCTGAAGAGAATCTGAATATTCGAAAGCCGAAGAGATTTTGCTTTATATTTCAAAATGAGTAACATTTTGTTCAGTTTTATAGACAAAGTAATTGATTATTGTCGCCATCTAAAATGGCGACATTAAATAATTTTTTTTTTTTTAATTGTCGCAATCTTAGATGGCGACAATATTTAAAAATAAAAATAACTTATGTCGTTATATACCGACACCGGCGAAATTTTTTTTTTTTAATATAATGTCGCCATCCTACATGGCGACATCAAAAAAATTTATTTTTTTTAAAGATGTCCCATGTCAGATGGCGACATCAGAAAATAATATTTTTTTTAAGAATTTTTATGGAAGTCGTCATGTCAGATGGCGACTTCACCTAAAATCATCATCTGACATGGCGACATTGGAAAAATAATATTTTTTTAAGAATTCTTTTGGAAGTCGCCATGTCAGATGGCGACTTCAAATGAAGCCGCCATCTGACATGGCGACTTAGGTTACTTTCATAATAATAAAAAAAAGATTATTTTGTTAAATAAATTTTTTTTTTCCGGATAAAGTGTTGTGTATTGAAGCAGTGTGCTTTGTATTGTTAATTACTTAAATTTGCTTTACCCTTCTTGTAAGTTGTGTTGCACCATGGACACTCGACGTAGGAACATTGCCCTAACGCTGCAACGTATATTGTTTGGGTGGCTCGTTTTGGTAAATGTTTAGAACAACATTACAAGAAGTTAGTTGCCAAAAGAAGGCAAGTGGATCATACGTTGGACATGTCTTTCAGTATGACACTACGAGTAAAGGAGCAAGTTGATCATTTACACAGAATAATTGAAATTGGAGATGTGCAATGTGTGGTAAATTTGCGGATGAATCGACGTTGGAGGTCTACTGGAATCGAGATACATGAGGGTTGAAGAGAAAGTGGCCATGTTCTTGACAATCTTAGCACATCATAATAAAAATCGTGTTACTGGACATGATTTTATACGGAGTGGTCAAACTATTATTCTCGGTTGGTGCTTTTATCAAGATTGTATGCATAAAGACATTTGAATGTCCAGCAGATTTTCCTTTATATTTAGGGCTTGAACATCTGTGAATTAAGCTTTGGAGACAAAATATCTTTCTCCTACTTAATCTATTGAAGATTGCTGTATGGGTTTAGTTGACATATTGAGATATTACTGGCTATAAAAATTCTATTGCTCTATATCATTTTTGTTGTACAATGTGAATGTATTAGCTTGCTGCAGTAACTTTGTTTAATTATATTGTTACTTTTGTATAGTAGTGATTAAGTTTGTATTTTGTACGAATACAAGACCAAATTCTTGAATATATGATGGAGGGTGCGCCTAGATCCATTAGATCGTAAATACCTTGGACGGTAAAGTCATGCCATTTTATAGAGAACAATTAATTGATCATTTCATAATAATCTAATGCGTCATTATCCAATGTAGTCATGATCCCCAATCACCGATATTTGCATTGTTAATGATGCAGTGAGACTTGTTTAGAAAATGTTATAGCAGGTTTTTATATTCTTCATATTAGGATGCTGCTTGAATTTTTTTTTTCTTTTTCAGATTGAATTGGTTCGAAATAAATTTAATTTGATTAACATGTATTCATTATAATTTGAGATTAACTTAAAAATTCAAATTAATTTTGTATTATTTATTATAATATTTTCAATATTTTATACATAATTTGAGAATAATTTAAAAGTGATTTCACTCAAGTTATATGAATTGGTTGGAGGGGCGAATCTAGCTTTTGTATTGAGGGGGTCAAAATTATAGGATTGTTGTCGAGTTGGCAAAAGCATAGAATTTTTAAATATGATGGACAACATATATATATATATATATATATTTTAAAAAAATATATAGATAAATATTAAAGAAATTGAGGGGTAATTCATCAATGATTGACTGCGTTAGAACCAAACAAAGTATGGACAAAAACAGGGATCTAACCAGCTAGAATCATGAAACGTGAGGCCCACAAAGGAAGGCTAGCACAATAAACACCTTCTTGCCTATGAGCCCCTTGGAGAGTCGCTTCAGGAAATTTATTTATTAAGCTTCTATTTGATTGATATTTTCATATATTGATATTACCTAGAAAAATTATAAAGGTAGATGTGTGGTGTTTTCAAGTACATCAAAAAGTCTCACACTATATCTCACTTTTCATGCATAGAAAACAGTTAGAAGGCAGGATAAATTTTTTTCCCGACGGATCCCCTCTGATGCTTAAGTCAGCAACAAAAAAATAGAATGCATGAAAATATATAGAAGAAGTCTCAATTTCTGAATGAATCAATTTACAAGATAAACATGATATTTATATGCAAACTTTTTGGGGCTAAAATCGGTATGTGGAAGGGTTCCTTCCCTAATTATGACATTCGATGTTTATCAAGATGACATAAAATCTTGAATTAAATAAAATCTCATATTTGCGATTATCCCTGATTTCTCGGGATTCTTGAAATATTTCTCAAAAATAGTGATATTTCGATCAAATTCGAGCTCTCTTTATTGTCTCTTCTTACTCAAGCTAGGAATATGTTTATGTTAATTCCACAGTTTTTCAACCCGGGTTTTTCCTTTGTGGGTACCGAGCTTTTATCTCTTAGGCCGAGTTGATCTTTCAAACTTCAGCTTGGTCCACACAAGCCCGAGCTATCTTTTTATACGCTGAGCTCTACTTTTGTTTGCCGAGTTCTTACCAGTTCGGCATTAATATTTTTAATCTTTCATTTTTGATTAATAATTCCCGAGCTTAACTGAACGACTATTTGTGTCCTTATACTTGTTTTATTCTTTAGATTACCTCGAGAAAATTAGGTTTGTTCTGTTTTATCCATGCATTGCTAAACCTTTTAGTACTGAGATATCATATATAATTCCTAAACTTTGTAAAAATTAACCTTATTTTTACCCTTTTAGTACTGAGATATCATATATAATTCCTAAACTTTGTAAAAATTAACCTAATTTTTACCGAAGAATTTGGCGATGATTCTATACAATTTTTTTTAGCATGATTCTATACAAACTTTAATATAAGAACAAAACCTCCTTGTTTTTATAAACATTGTCTCACCTTTACACTTAGGACTACATGTTTTTTGTCAAGAAGAGAATAAAAACAATAATTATATGGGGTAAACTATTTAAGTAACTTTTATTTTATCCTATACAGAAATAAATAAATAAAAACATCTCCAAAGTAATTTATGCATTATTAGTTTTTCCTAAATTGTTATTTTGGTGCTCTAGGTCGGTCTTATTACGATATTTGCCATTTAAGTAACATTCCAGTCTTAGCCTGTCATCTTACTAATTTTAGTACAAGATGGCAATAAACACAACCAAGAGAACCAATTATATGATTTTTCATTTTCCAAAGCAGCTACCAAGGATTGTCTAAAATGACGGGTTTGTCTTGGGTGCACCCGATGTTTGGTGCACCCAAGACAAACCCTAAAATGGGCATCTTGGATTTGGTTGTGCACCAAACACTGGGTGCACCCAAGACAAACCCTAAAATGGACAACTGCTACATATGCCTCTTGTCTTAAAGCATCCTTGTTTAAAAAGTAGATTCCCCATTTAATAAAAAACAAAAAAAAAGTTGTGAGATTCACTTTTGGTCATCGAAACTAATTAATGTTAATTATTCAACAAATTTTATTACAAACTGTATCATTTTTACACCAATAAGTCACAACCGATTTATTTTTATAAAGCTATTATATATTTTACATAAATATCTTGTAGTCATTAAATATAAAACATGATTTGTGTGGTGTAAATCTCATATAGCTTTAGCCATTCCATGGACAGCGACCTCAGCATCCACAAGGCAGATGTTTTTCACCAACAACCCAACAGTTGACACACAGAAATATGCATGCGACACGAATCTTGGCCACCCACATGTTGTCTTTGTTGCGGTAAACCAATAATTAGCTGCCATGAAATAGTTCGAGTTAAAGAGCATTATGAGAAGATTATTTTAGTTTTTTTTTTTTTTTGAGACGGGCCAATATTTTCTCTTCGTGTTTAAAGGAGAGATGATCTTTAATCATATAGACTAAGCTCATATAATTATAGTGTTATTTGATACCAAAACCAGTTTATTCCCTCTTATTTGCGAGGTGCCAAAAGTATATATTGACTTATAAATTTGGTACGCAGTTGGTCCCAAATATTAATTCATCCATAAAAACAAACCAAGATAGGGTACGGTGAAAGAAAGATAGACTAAGGTGCTTTTTTTTTTTTTTTTTTTTTATGTAAGACTAAGGTGCTTTTGCTCCTTAATAATAAGGATGAAAAAAATGTAAGGCTCTATTTTGATGAAATGATTTGAAGAATTTGGATTTCAAATCATTAATATAAATTCATTCAAATTGTTTGGCAAATTTTAAAATCCATGAAAAAATGTAAGGCTCCATTTTGATGAAATGATTTGAAGAATTTGGATTTCAAATCATTAATATAAATTCATTCAAATTGTTTGGCAAATTTTGAAATCCATGGATTTTAAATCAAACATCTTCAATTTTAAGATATTAATACCAATGTATTTCAAATTCCTAATTATTAAAGTAATTTTAAATCTAAACTTTCAAATCCATTGTCGAATGAAATTTTCCATCCATGAAATCTAAGTTATCCTGGTTATAGAATAAACCAATTTCTTGCCGTGCTTTTTGTTAGTTATTAATAATGAATTAAACCAAAGTCGTCTAAAATTTATAAGTAAAAAGATTTTTTGGGCACATGTATAAACAAGAGACAACATAAAAGTTTTGTCCCAAAAGGGACCGAAATATTAAGATTACATTGTTTTAAATTTCCCTCCAAATCCCAAAAAATTGGGTTTCCCAACCTATCGAAAAACTTCCACAAATTTTCTTAAAGATATTCTAAAATTTAGTTACTCTCTAAATTTCCTTGGATTTGGTCCTTTAGATACTGATTAAATTGTCTTTTTTTGCTTCTAGTCCTATTTTGTCATAATATTGATGTAGTACCGAGAAAAGGCTTAACATGGAGTAATTAGAAAAGCTAAACCTTATTTTATCTACTTAGAAAACCTACCCAAAATAGGTCAACTTTACAAGATCATTTTGCCAATTTTCCTCGATATATATGTTAATTATTATTTTTGCATAATTTCACTATTAATAAAAATACTATTTCTTGTTTCATCACGAATATTTATAAGATGTTACGAGTAATATACCTTTACCAAAGTAGTGGTTGGTGCCCTTGAGTTGGTCAAGAATGCGTAGTGTAAATTCTGCATATATTTTAGACGTAGGAGGCAGGTTTTCCGGTTCAGCTAAAGTCAAATAAATAGATATGTAGCTTCCAGCGCCACTGCATTTTCCTTTAGGGTAGAGTTGTATCTTCCTGCATGGATTGGAAATTTAAAAAAAATATGAGAAATGTTTGAAATTCCAATTTAAAATAAAGTTCCACAGAGACTAGTTTATGCGACCCGAATTCTATTGGCCTTGACCCGAAAAGCTCGTGGTGCCACATATTACAGCCAGTGGCCGACGCAGAAGTTGTAGAGGGAACCGAAAAAAAAACTAACAAAGTTTATGCCAAAAAAAATTTTAGGGGTCAAAATATAATTTAAGGGAGGCAAATGTAATTTTGAAGGGCAGATTTTTTGGAAGGGTAAAATTGCAATTTTTAAGGTAAATTTTTTTTTTTTGGCAAGGAATCAATATTAACTGGGTCTGACCGGATTAGATAGAGCTACAACGATTTAGATTGTTGGGCTAAAAATAAAATTTCTGAAAATTAACTCTAAATAAAGTTTTCTTTTGAAATATTGCGTTGTGCTGGAGCTCACCCTTGCCCAAGGGTGGTTCCACCATGGACATATACAATACAAAAATGTAAGAAACATCCAATTGTGAGTGAGCAAATATAAATCAACGTATGCAACAAGCTTGTGTGATGCAAAATTTCCAACAAGAAATACATACCATTTTTGATCAGCTGCAACGAACATTTTGGAGTCTATGCATTCTTCTTTTAAATCGGAGTAGTTTTCGATTTTCCATGTGCTTTTATAGCTGATTGGATCCTTTATCATGGATAAACATTCGCCTTTTCCTGTGTGTTTTTCTTGACAGATGTAAACTTCGGCCCCAAATATTGAAGTGTCGTTGACCAGGTACCCGTTCCGAGGATCCTTGAAGGCATCGTGAGATATGAATTTATCGAAGCCCATTTCGAGCTTCATGCCATGGAAGCGTCTCCCTTTTTCTTCTATATCTAAAGAATCCGATGACAAAGAATTCATGGATTATAGATATGAATTGGTGTTGAAATATGGTGCAGGGGAGCAACAAAAATCACAAGGATGATTTGAAAAGTTCAAGTTGCTATGAAGCTGCCAAAAATAGTTTTCATTATAACAACAAATATTGATCCTATTATTAGGGGAAAATTCAAAATTTGGTCTTTTAAATTGACTTATTTTGGCTTTTGGTCAGGCTTCTTTTGCACTTTTCGTGTCTTTTCACTAGAGTGCTAACATGACGCTGTATATTGCTGACATGACTGTCGATCATTGATGACCTAAACTTGAATTTTTTACATGACCAAAACCCAAAAATAATCAAACTTATGGGACCAATTTTGTAGTTTTGTCATGTAATAAGCATAAGAGTCAAAATCATGTATCCGACTGCATTTGTTGAAAGTGTAACTAATAGGGAGTAACTACTTGTCTATATGACAAAAAAAGATTAAAACATGGTGTTTGAACTGATGTATGACTCGAAAGATACATAGGTTGTTTGGTTATCACAAGTTATAAAACATTATATAATACCTTGAAGAATCAGATAATTGTCCTTGTTCTGATCGAGAAGAAACAACCGGAAAGCTGCTCGGATTTCCCAACCCGGAGAAAGCGAATTTCCTTCAATAATCTCCAAGTAAATGGAGATATGGTCTGTAATGCCTTTGTTTTTGTTCCCATTTGGGTGAATTGCCAACTTCCTACAACCACGTAACACAATAAAATTTGATTTGAAAGGGGGCCATCTATTAGGATATAAGTCTATTACCATCTGTAGCCTCCAGCGTCGAAATGGTTAGATGTGTACTTGTCTATATTGTTCTTTGAGAGTTGGGAAAACAGATTAATCTTAGTTATGTAATGAATGGGTGGCACATCGGAAACCGTCCTCGAAACGACCCCTACAAGAAGTGTAAAGAAAGAAATAAACATAACGGCCTATTTGATTTGTTTATAGAAAATTGTTGGAAAAGCGAAAGGGATCACATACCATCTTGATCAAGATCTGGTGCCATGAAGTTTGAAATACCAAATTAGTGATATGTTGTGTGACAATTATGCAAATTCATTCATGGGGATTGGGTCTTTTATGGAATGGGAAAGAACTTCATTCTTTACTTGAATGCATGTGCATGTGTTTTGACAGATGGGAAGCAAAGCATCCATTAGGTGAAAGGTACTCTAGGTAGCAGTAGCAGCTGCTTGGAGACGATGCAACGTATTTATTCGAATATTTCTTGGCTACCCCATCAATAACCAACCAGATTTATCAGTGGATTGAGTCTCGTATATAAAAACGTTATAAGTTTTGGCAGTTGATCCAACACTTGGGGTATTACCCCGTGGAGTAGCCAAAAATTATTCTATTTATTCACCGTGGAGCTAAATTATGAGGGACAAAATTTCAGGTTTTAGAAATAATTAATCATTACAAGTATTAAAAATATAAAATAGTGCTCTCAATGTTTTATAAATTATCAACCATAGTCCCAACTTTTGAATAAAGCAACCCTGCACAAATATTTTTATCAAATATAGTCCCAAATAAATTAGTTTTTTTACAAAAAAGTGGTTCCTAAACCATTATTAAAACTATTTTTGTTATAAAATAATTTCTACATAACTATATTTGATTAAATATATATGTATGCTAGTATTGTTAAAAAATATTTTCTTCTAAACTATATTTCATTAGTACTATTATAAATATCTATTTGCTATAAGACCATTTTTTGTAATTTAATCATATAAATATAATGCTCAACTTTTACTCACAAAATACTAATAATAATGTTTATCACGTTTGGCTTATATTATATCAAAGTTGGTTATAAAATTAATCTTATTTTGTTACCCATTTTTCTTCCAGAGACCAAAATATATCCAACTTTCTTGGATCACTTTTCTAAGTCTAAAAGTCAATTTGAGATCAAAGCAAAAATATCATATTTTTTCTGTGTAAGATTGCCCTGAACTCAACTACATGTATACATAAAATTACGCCAGTCATCGACAATAGCTTTATGCAAACTAAGTAACGGTGGCTACTTGAATTACTTTTCCAAGCAACCACCAAGTAAAATATTAACACTGAAAATAAAAACACCAGTTTTTTCTTGCCTAGTAAAAACTCTTAAATGGTGTTTGCTTATAAGTATTTATCTGCTTTTCAGACTAAAAAATAGATAAAATTGAATCAGAAGAAGAAAATAAGGGTGCTGATCATGTGGGTCATAAGCATGTTTGACCTATGTATAATCAGTAACAAGGGTGCTGAATATTTAATCAGTATCTTTGATGAATACATTACACCATGAGTGGATGCAAGGGCGACTCAAATTTATTGTAGGGCTTATGCAAGTTATAAAAATAAGGTTTTATTGAAAAATGAAAATTAAAGTGAATATTAAACTAAAAACTTACTCTTACGTTTTTTATGCAAAGTTACTTATAAACATTTGTATTCAAGTTTAGACATATGTCGTTTTTGATTGCTAGAATTGTTAATCTATTTAATTGATCTTGAGACATAGTTGCTTGTAAATAATTTTTATAATCTTTTCTTTTGAAAAACATCTTTTTTGCAGAATCAGCTGTAACTGATGTAGTTAAGTAGATTCTACATGCTATAAAATAATTGAAAAAATAATCAAGTTCCTTTATGAAATTTAATATTTCAATTGAGTCTTTAATTTCTATCTTTGCAACTTCTTTTCACACTTTTAACTCCGAAAATAAATCAAACAATCAATATCTACACATTTCATGCTTAAGAACAATTTCAAGATCAAGAGATTTTTTTTTTCAAATCACAATTAGTATGAGAATTTAATCTGTTAAGACCAATAAAAAACCAAATATATCATCATTTTTTGAAAATAATTCAAATCTAGAATGCACTGAAGAGATAGCATGATCAACTACTTTCTAAATATTTACCATGAAAGTAACCGAACAATAAAAGTCAGATCGAGTCCTAATAACACCTAGTCGGCGATTCTCCTTGGTAACAAATAAAAAAAATAAAAATTGGATGAGATATAAGATCTTTCTCTATGCTTCAAAGAAATTTTCCTAGAGAAATTTAGAAGAACGAGACAAAGAAAGGCACAAATAGAAGGGGAATGATCAGTATAATTACTTATTAATATGTGTTATTAATTAACATTAATATAGAGATTTTTTTTCCAGATTCTCCATTCTGTAATTAATAAACCTAGGAAACTATGGACCTAAAACAAATGTTTTTAGTGACTTTATGGGTTGAGCCGCCCTAAGTGGATGTAGACCTGACCACGGTTCAAAACCGTCGGTTAGACGGTTCAAAACCGGTTAGACGGTTAAAAAACTATCGACCATTAACCTTAACCTTCATTGACGGTCCGGGTTACGGTCATGAACCACCGGTTACGGCTTCAGTTACGGTTACAACTTGACCCTTATTTTTTTTAAAAAAATATTAAAATTTGAAATAAAGTGTAAAAGTGTTTGAATGTGTTTTCATCCATGGAATAAACATAAAATAACGTGAAATAAATTCAAGCTCAGATAATCAAAATGTGTAAGATATATTTGTTTGGTTAATATAACACTATATTTTGATCAACAAGGCTCTTATAGCTTAGTGGTTGAAATTAGTTATTCAAGTTGGAGGCCATGAGTTCAAATCTACAACATAACATATAGTTTAAATTAAAAAATGTAAAAAAAAATTAAAATAAACCTTTGAACCGCCGATTAACCGCCCGTTCACGGGTTAGCAAAATTATGACCGGCCCTTCTATAGACGAGTCGGTTACGAAACCGACCCTTCAAACCGTTGACTCAGTTAATCGGACTGTTGACCACTAGTCGATTCCGAGACGATTCAAGGTCGATGAGTGGATGAATGATTGCCTTTGCTAGAGAGAAGGGGAATGGTCAGTATAATTATTTATTAATATGTGTTATTAATTAGCATTAATTTAGAGTTTTTTTTTTCATTTTCTCCATTCTATAATTAATAAACCTAGGAAATTGGGGCCTAAAACAAATGTTTTAGTGGCTTTATGGGTTGAGCCGCCCTAAATGGATCAATGAATGATTGTCTTTGCTATGTATTTGTACCCACCATTACCATTCAACATCGTACATGAATGTATTTTTTTTTATCCGGGCTAACAAATGTTATCTTTAAATGGATTAGGTTGATAGTGCCCTTAAAAGCATATCGATCTTTCGATGTGAATATTCACACCCCGCATTGTAACCCCAGGACAATGTTGGTATCAACAATCCAAGCCTTCATTGATGGATAAAATCCGGATAAAATTATCATCTTTTATAATTATCCGTTGATACTAGCGGTAAAGAGGTCAGTTCTCTTAATCAATGTCCCGAGTTCGATTCTTTTGACTTGAAAAGATAGTTGCTAGGAAGGTTTCTTGATTAATGCCAGACTCAGCTCGCCTCTGTACTGTCCCTTCTATAGACCAGTCGGTTACGAAACTGACCCTTCAAACCGTTGACCCAGTTAATCGGACTGTTGACCACTAGTCGGTTCCGAGACGATTCAAGGTCTATGAGTGGATGAATGATTGCCTTTGCTAGAGAGAAGGGGAATGGTCAGTATAATTACTTATTAATATGTGTTATTAATTAGCATTAATTTAGAGTTTTTTTTTTTTTTTCATTTTCTCCATTCTGTAATTAATAAACCTAGGAAATTGGGGCCTAAAACAAATGTTTTAGTGGCTTTATGGGTTGAGCCGCCCTAAGTGGATCAATGAATGATTGCATTTGCTATATATTTGTACCCACCATTACCATTCAACATCGTACATCAATGTATTTTTTTTTAATCCTGGCTAACAAGTGCTATCTTTAAATGGATTAGGTTGATAGTGCCCTTAAAAGCTCATCAATCTTTGGATGTGAATATTCACACCCGCATTATAACCCCAGGACACTGTTCCCGAGGGGTATCAACAATCCAAGCCTTCATATGTTGATGGATAAAACCCGGATTTAAATAATTATCATTTTTTATAATTATCCGTTGATACTAGCGGTAAAGAGGTCAGTTCTCTTAATCAATGTACCGAGTTCGATTCTTTTGACTTTGAAAAGATAGTTGCTAGGAAGGTTTCTTGATTAATGCCAGACCCAGCTCGCCTCTGTACTGGTGTGGACCCATCGTGACTAGACGACCAAATTTATTTTTTTTTGTTTCCATAATGGTACCTGTTCAACAGTCTGTTTGTCTGGCATCATAGGTTTTGACTCCATGGGACTTTTCGTTCATAGAGTTCTTGAAATATAATAGCTTGAATTTATTTTGCTAAAATTGATGCTGCTTTCATATTGTTGGTATCTGGAATCGTGTCTAGTTAAGTGGTTAGAGTCTATTCTAGCAAAAAAACCACACTTTGTAAATTGGAATTGCTTGCATCAAATGATTTTAACCACACCTAATCAAATTTAAAGCAATTATTGTTGATAAATGTCATTAGATTTTATGAGAATTGAAGAAGATTATTATACATGATGACGAGTGACCCTCACATCTAGTAGGCTTGTCCCATTCCTCACAAACAGTGGCCTGGATCGGGATCACAAGACGTGAACAAGGGCGATCACCCCTTTACATCTCTACCATATATATAAAAAATTGGGTTTCTGCTCTTCTAAAATTTCGACTTTTGAAACTTCGGTTTCGGATTCGGCTCATTCCCTACCTACAAACCAAGAATCAAACAAAAATGTATGTTGTTTGATATTAAAAAGTTCTATCCATGCGTGTTTTAAATTGTTTTAATAGCAAAGTTGCATTCCATTATGAGTTTCATAAATATCCTTAAACACACCCCACCACCTCAACAACAAAGAGTGGAGGGCAACACCAATGACTACATAAATACAAGCTTTAAAGATTCTTGCAGACTGTTTAACACTTTGGCCTTTTCAGTGTACAAATTCTAACTATACAATAGCCAAGATTTATGGAGGCACCCCAATCTCCGAGTCCGCCTCACCAATATCCGCAAGCGATCCAACTTAAGCTTTACCAGGCTTTCATATTCTCAATTCCTGTCCTGTTTTCAATCATTCTTTTTCTTCTATTCTACTTGTTCTACCTGAAAAGAAGAGCTTCTGGCATCTCATCTACCTCTCCAATTCTTTCGAGGACGATTAACGATGTTAACATAACAATAGTAAGCGATTCTGTATATCTTTTTGTTAGATTGTATATGTATTGTAAATGGGATAAGAGGATCTTTTTATTCAATTCTTGTCGAGTTCTAATCGTGTTTCATTGTCTCCCATCCAGCCTTCTGATTTGGATTCGAAAAGTGAGCTCAAGAACAACCTCTTCACAGTCTTGTTTAATGATTATCACAAAGCAAGGGATCCAATGTGAGTTCTACTATCTGTATTTGATCTTTGTTTCTATACGCTAGCCATTTTAACACGAATCATGCACTAGTTTGTGGCTTTGTGCTAAGGGAATGGAGGATTCAGGCTGACTGTTAAAGGGATTTTTTACCTTTTTTATTTGACCATGTTGAGAGTTGAAAGTGGGATGTAGACGACGACTTAAGCTGATAGCCAATAAGGAGCAGTTACAGTGTCTATTTTGTTCACTTTCTAGTCTACTTCTGTTATTCCCACAAGTTATCTGATAACCGAATTATAATCAGATTATAATTATGATCGAAAATAAAATATACTGTAAACTTACAACAATACTATGTAAACACTGTTCGAAATCTGCACAACTGAAAATTGGAACAGGATGAGATCACAGCAACCTGTGTGTCCGTAAACTCAAAATTGTCTGCCTACAAACTTCTGGCCTCCTTGACAAGAGAGTTCCGAAGTATAACGCGCAAACGCCTCTGTTTGGAATGAAGCAGAAATCCGAGCAGACTCACTTGAATACCAATAGTGTGTAGTACTCTCAAATGTATGAATGTATGAGTGAACAATTTTTGGATACTTGAAAAAATGAAGCTGATGCAGCTTATATAGCTGCAGCAGACCTCCCAAAGGTCAAAAATTCAATGCAAGGTTAGTGGGGTAACTGAATAATCTCCACCTTAATCACAGATTTAAGCCTTGCACTTAAATCAGATTAATACAATTTAAATCTCACATTTAAATCAAACTAATTCAGTATTAAATCAGGATGTGAAAAGTCAAGAAGATGAAAAGTCATTTCAGAAATCCGTGTAGTAAAAAGATAGGACTGCATTCGCGGCCGCGCCGCGCCGGGACGAGCGGAGCGGACGGACGGACGGCGCCCGATGGACACCCATCTTTTCTACTTAACTACACTATTGATTTGTTTCTCATTATAAACAAACCATAAGTGCCTCAACTTTTCAATGTGAGATTTCTTTAGCCTAATTAACTATTCATAATTAACTTACCATAGTTTTGTTTTCAGTAACAAAATTAAACATAATTATTGAGCTTTTATCTATTAAACCCGACAATTTTATTATTAATCCCAACACCTTCTGCCTTACGAAAAATCAGCTGAATCCCATTACGAGGACACTGAACACACTCATTCATGCTGTATTATGTGCTAAAATCATGTTTTTCAAAGATGCCATTACATGACTCAATATAGCAAGAGTAGAAACCGAATCACATGAATAAAATTTATCCGAAACCACGAGTTATGCATAAAGTTTGCCTCTTCATTTGCACTTCGATCCCTAGTGACGTACATCATATTTGTTTACTTGATCGATCAGAATATTTAACAGCGTCCACTCTTTTACAATATGCTTATGAACTATAAAGTATTAGAATAAAGGTGAAAGGAGCACTAAATATGTTGAAGCTTGCCCTTTTCCTCTTGATTCATCCTATCAAATCTTTAAGGGAAAATTACAAAAAACAATCTATAGTATGATCCACATTTTACTTTACAACCATTATTTGAAAAATTATAATTTGCATACTCAACTTTCATGAATTGTAACACTTTGCATTCTCATGACTCGATTTTTATATTTTTATCAAAGATTCATCGCTGCATTCCATCATCGCCTTACATATTCAAACTTAGAGTCTCTTAAGTTAGTTATTGTAATTTTTTTTTAAAAATCAAAATAGATATTTGGGGTGTCAAAATTCTATTTTTCTAAATCAAACAACTAGGGAATTTCAATACCCAAAATATTTTTTTTTATTTTTTAAAACTTTACAATAGCTAGCCTAAGACTATCTAAATTTGAATATGCAAGGCGGTGATGGAATGTAACGATAAATCTTTGATAAAAAAATATAAAATCGAGTTAATAAGATGCAAAGTGTTACAATTCATGAAAGTTGAGGATGTAAACTCTAATTTTTGAAATAATAGTTGCAAAGTGAAATTTGAACCAAAATATATAATGTTTTTTGTAATTTTCCCGATCTTTAATAATAATCTAAATTAATTAAGCCTGTGAATTATGGAACTAAATGTAATACAGGTGCTGTGTCTGCTTGGGAGAATCTAAGTTTGAAGTTGTTAAATCTGGGAAGATAGTTTCAAGCGATCCGGGCCATCACCTCAGGCGATCCGAGCCACGCGTGCCAACGCTGCGCACCATCTACTGAAGCGATGGCACGGGCATGCGCCTAGCGATCTGGATCGCCCCAGGCGATGCCAGGAACGCCTGAGGCGATCCAGAGTTGTTCCGACGGCAAATTGTTTAAAGGGCGATCGCCCCAGGCGATGAAAGGACCGCTTGAGGCGATCCAAAATGTTTTCTACGATATTTCTTTCAAGGCGGGATCGCCCCAGGCGATGCAAGGAACGCCGAGGCGATCCAGAACTTCACCTACGACATTTTTATTTAATGGACATCGCCCCAGGCGATGGGGAGATCGCCTGAGGCGATCTGGGCCAGATTTGACCGTTAAGGCTTGGGGATGGAAATCGCCCGAGGCGATGGACTTGGCGATGGAGCGTATTTTGTCCAAAATTGTTGCTAACGGCTATAAACGGCTAGTATGACGTTTAGGAGCCTCCTACACTATAATTGGTGCTTTTGGGATGACAAAATACAACACAACAAGCTATAACAAAGAGAAACACAAGATTTGCTCAAGAATACACATTTATCATTCAAGTTCATCATTTTGAGTTGTGTTTCATTTGTGAGAGTGTGAGGCTTATTTCTATAAGTCATTTGTTGTTGTGAGAGTTTGTGCTTGAGTTTGTATACACCGTGAAGGTTTGATTTATTGTAGCACACGAGTTGTGAGGGGTTGTGCTTGTTTTAACAAGCTTGGTTCATTCTTGTGAGGAGGTTGTCATTGTTTTGCAACTCACAAGAGAGAAGTTCATTGTAAGGTCTTCCAACACCGATGCAAGTTGAAAAATTATATAAGTCATCAACAAGTGAAGTTTGTGCATGTTTGTGGCTATCCTTGGAGCCCTTAAGACCAAGAAGACTCGTGAATAGTGTGTGACTCGGGAAGAGTTTGTTTGTGGCTAACTTGGAGCCCTCAAGGCCAAGATCAAAGTGTTCTAGTGGAACCTCGGTTGGACGTTTTCTAACCGGGAAGAGGAGACGTAGACGATTCATCGCTGAACTTCTATAACAAATACTTGTGTTCTTTATTGCTTTATTTACATTGCGCATTTACTTTATTATTTCTTATTGTTCATTGTTCGATTGACATCAAGTCTTTCGCAGCGCAAACTCGACTTTTGCAAAATCACTTTAAATCGCTAAAGTAGCCAAGGAACCTCATTCACCCCCTCTTCGATTCCAACAAGTGGTATTAGAGCCACTTGGTTTTTTTTTTAAAACCAAAATTTTTATGGCTAATCTAGCAAGTGAGTTTGCTCAAGGTCAATCGACCAATCACCCTCTGCTCTTCACGGGAAATAACTACGGAGATTGGAAGAATAGAATTTCTCTATATATTCAATCCGTAGATTATGACCTATGGAAGATTATTGTGAAAGGTCCACATATTCCTTTAAAGGAAGTTGAGGGAATGAATGTTTCCAAAGAAATGGACGATTTTACAAAGGCGGATATGATTTTAATCTCTCAAAATGCTAAAGCAATTAATATTTTGCATTGTGCTTTAGATATGAAGGAATACAACTGCATCTCGATGTGCTCAACCGCAAATGAAATTTGGGACAAACTACAAATTTGTCATGAGGGCACAAACCAAGTAAAGGAGACAAAGATCGATCACTTGCAACTCAAGTACGAAACCTTTGAGATGAAGTTCGGAGAAAATGTTGATTCAATTTTAGAAGGCTCACTTAAATCATCAATGAGCTTGCCCAACTTGGTGAAAAATATCATTCCAAGCAAATATGGAGAAGAGCACTAAGAGCTTTGCCTAAGGAATGGGTTGCAAGAGGACGTCAATCATTGAGTCCAACAAAGAAGATAGTGCTTCATATGATCTTGATGAACTCCATGGAACCTTGGTAACACATGAGCTTGAAGTTCAACCTCGAAAGAAACAAAGAAGGAAGAAAATAAATCTAAAGGAAAGGGGATTGCCTTGGTTGGAAAGCATGAAAACCCGATGACGAAGATTATGATGAGATGGCATTGTTCACAAGAAAGTTCAAGAAGTTCTATGATAAATACAACAAGCCAAAGATCTCCGGCAACTATGATTCCAAACTAAAGGTAACTTGTTTCATTTGTCAATATAAAGGTCATTATGATATGAATGTCCTAGGAAGAATAATGTGGACAAGAAGAAGAAGAAAGCTCTAATGGCTACATGGAGCGATAGTGACTCCGATGATGAAGATAATCTTTGCCTAATGGCCCTTAGCGATGATGAAGAAGATGATGATGATGAGGTACCCTCCTATGATGAATTACGTGATGCATATATAATGAACTCATTGATTGTCTTGGCAGAACTAAGAAGAGTAACAAAATGCTCAAACTAGACTTGGCTAAGAGGGAAGAAGAAAATATCATTTTAAAAAATCAAGTACATGATTTAAAGACATCATTTGCAAAGTTTAGCGATAGTAGTTTAAATATTGATGAATTGCTTGGCTTGCAACGATATAGCTTCGATAGAGCCGGGCTAGGCTTTTCAAGCAAATCAAAAATATTTTCAAGCTTGTTGGCTAAAGCCAAGCATAATCCCCACACTTGCACTTATTGTTGTAAGGTTGGACATTGATGGCTTTTATTTTAAACAATTATTTCTCAGTGTAGCGATTCTACCGCAAGTGCACGGTGTCAAGTTTTAGTATAGTGATAATATAAGTAAGAAAGTCGAACCCACATGGACTAATGTATAAGTACCAAATAAAATTAGTGAAATTATATTTAGCCTACGAAAAAGATGATTATTAACTAATTAAATAACAGAATTAAAAACTCAAAATTAAAAGAACTCCTTTGAAGATGCGAAGGAATTCCGCTCAAGAAATCTATCAAGATGTTTGTTCAATTGTATATCGTCAATGATTTGTTTGTCAATACAATTACTTATCAATCAACTCTTAAGGTGACAGATTTCCGAATATAATCAATACACTCTCTCGAGCTGTATTGAAACTAGTAATAAATTGACGCAAGTAACTCTCGTTCACTTAAACCAATTTAATACCGAATAAATCTCTATGAAAACCGTTGTTCTTTAAATCTTTCAATTTAAAGTGACCACGTATGTGATTTAATCTCTCGATCTAAATCTTAAACATACAACATGAATTATTTTAGCGTATTATAATTTTATCTCTCGATCTCAATTATAATTCACAAATTCAATCAAAGGTAGCTAGGCTTTGATAGCATGAAGCATATAATTCATGAACAAAAGATATTGATTCACTCAAACACAACCAAATCAAAGGTTCAAACACAAAATTCGTCAAACTTGATAGAATAAACTCAAGTAAATTCAAATCAAATTAATAAGATGCTTAATCGTCTCTCAACCTCAAAAACATCAATTAAATATGAAAATCAAATTAATCTAGAGTTTAGAAATACGATAAACGTAGGAGCGACTCCGTGCGTTGAACGATCTTTCTTCTCTTGCTTCCTTCCTTGCACTTCAAAGGATTCTTCAACCTTCTTTTGTTCGGGGAGGATGAAAGGCGGCTCAAGAATATTTAGGTCTGATTATTCTTCATAATAGGGATCCAATTTTCGTGCCTCTTTTCCTTATTTATAGAGGAGGAGAGATATGGAAGTGTTTCCAAAAATCAAACCAAATCAAGACTTTTATTTTCAGAAAATTTTCCGTCTCGATCGATCGGTTGATATGTCTCGATCGATCGAGTGCCTTCAGCTTCCGCGTCTGAGTTTCTCTGCCTCGCTCGATCGATCGAGCTGGTGATTCCGATCGATCGAGCTTTCTGCACATTTTCTTGCCAACTCGCTGTTTGTGTCGATCGATCGAGCTGGTGCTTCCGATCGATCGAGCTCTGAAATAAAATGTTGGCCAAAACTTCTGCATTTCTCGATCGATCGCCCTCCTGTTCCGATCGATCGAGGATGCCAGAACTCAAATTCTTCATTTATTGGTTTGATTTGATCCGTTTTCTTCCTTGTAGCTCAATTCTTCCACATTCCATCTAGATTCCTGAAACAATCACATAAATACCAAAAAGTATAACATCTTCACGGAATCTACACGAAAATATATATAAATCAAAGCCCAAATACGCGTAATAATCAACCCTATCAACTCCCCCAAACTTAGATTTGATCGTCCTCGAGCAAACATTAAGATCAAAATTCAAAGTTCATCATCAATACTTTGAATGAATTAACTTAGCAACTCAAACGTAGAAGCTCAGAAATCCCACTAACACTTCAATCATAAGTCTATCCAAAAATTAACAAGAAGTGTTTTCTCTTAAGCCAAGCAATATATCGCAAAAGTGGAACGTGCGTGTGTGATCATGTCAATCATGAGTTTCATATATACTTTTAGGATCAAATAATGCTATTAAACTCAAAATCAAGATTTACTTTTAAACACTTCATAAGCCTACTTTTCAAGCACTTCTCCACTAATGTAGTTATTCCATAGACTTGGATTAATAGGTCTTTTAAAGCTTGTAATGTTTGGCCTAGGTGTTTGACTTCAAAGAAAAGATAGTGAAATACAAAGAAGAGAGTATAATCATAGAAATTCAAATTTTTTAGCACACTTTGAGCTCTTCTTCTTTTTCCTAGCTTTGGGCACTTTGGGTCGTATATATGCACTTTTTTCTCAAGGCTTTTTTTTCTATCTTTTTCTTTTCTCATTCATCAATTTTTTTTTTCAACAATAAGCTCATCAAAGTTTAGCAATTCAAGTGCATCTAATGAGAA
This sequence comes from Haberlea rhodopensis, assembly GCA_907163345.1. Classification (NCBI taxonomy): domain Eukaryota; kingdom Viridiplantae; phylum Streptophyta; class Magnoliopsida; order Lamiales; family Gesneriaceae; genus Haberlea; species Haberlea rhodopensis. The sequence goes on from CAJQUN010000032.1 coordinate 5,884,946, forward strand.
TCATTATACTCCCTTAGGGTCAAGATAAAAATCTTCCATTTAGGCTCAAGTAGGTAGGTATAATGAGGTTGCCAAAAAAATGTTGAATGGGGCTAATAGTATGTCAAACATACTCCATTCTTTTATCATTTAGGCTCAAAGCAGGGAACAAGAGATTGATATAAATATGGTAAGCTTGAAAGGCTCAAACGGTCCAAAGATCGCCTAAATCATTTCAAAGTCTAGTTCCTAACTATAAAATTTCGCCTCAAAGTGCTCTCAAATAGGTTCTAAAGTGTTTTAAGGTCCTCAAGACCAATCATAGTTAACACAATTGTTCCAATATACAATTCACTCAATCATGAGCCAAAAGTGCTCAAAATATTCCTCAATTTTTGAAATATTAACTTAACCTAAGATATTCACAAACAAGTCAAAATCTTCAAGACTTAAGTTGAGATGGGGATTAACATCATCATGTAATACCATTGCAATTCTAATTCATTATTTCTAAATGATGAACTCATTTTCTAGAATCTTATAATAAACTCATCATGCAAAGAAGTACCACAAGTCAACAGCAGAAACCAGTAAACACCCCCCCAAACTTAGTACATGCATTGCCCTCAATGTATTGTAAACAATAAATGCAAAGGCAAAGCACATACCTCTACGACGATCGTCAGTGATCGTCGTCCTCACCATGCTCCGGAGGTGGTACTGGGTAATATGGCTCCTCAAGCTGGTATGGTGGGTGTGTCGGATATTCCGGTGGTGGTGGTTGATGGTATGGCGGGAATGGTCGAAATTACAGCTCAGGTGGGAACTGAATATATGGGAAACCTTGGGCCAAGGCAATATTCCATGCACATTGGTATTGCAGGTGCTCACTTATCTGTGCTTGGCCCCACTGTAGTTCCCGTTGCAGATTTTGGATGCCTTGCTGCTCCAGGCGGAGGTCTTGGAGATCCCTGTGAAGGGAGTCTAAGGTAATCGCTGAATGCTCTGCAGCAGAAGAGGAGGATGGCCCATCATGTCTGCTGCTAGAGGGCCGTGGCTCGGCCCTTCGTCGGCCTGTAGGGGGTGGTGGCCCATCAACCACAATTGGTCCTTTAGGTGGTAGGAGCTCCTCATCGGTGTCCCACTTCACTCCACCTCTCTTGCAAAGGGCTGTGATAGTCGAAGGAAAAGGCAAAGCAGAGGTGGGTGGACTCCTACCGATGTCACATATGTGTTCATTGATTATATGCCCCAAATCCACCGTTTGCCCTATAAGTATGGCATATATCAGGGCAGCTCTCTCCTTAGTAACCTCCAAAGTGTGGGTCGATGGCATGACCCGGGCGGCTATAAAAGAGAACCAAGCTTGTGCCTCTGGCTTCAGATGTTTCTTCAGGACCAATTGAGGCTCTCCATTGCTATTTCTTTGCCAATCAACTCCCTCGATACCGATTACAGAAATTACCTCGTCATAGTTGATGTGGCTTGTTTTGAACGCTTGGCAATCGCTGTTCTTTATAGATGGCATCCTAAAAATCGCATTCACCCTGAATCGATCATATTCAATATATTTACCTCTGACAAATACAACCTCTCTTGAATTTGGGTGGACCGTCCTCAAATTAGCATAGAATTCCCTTACTACCGGGACCACCGCATCAATGGGTTGTTGGATGAATTCAAACCACCCCCGTCGTCTAGCTTCTTGAATGACTGGGCATTCAAGCTTATCCAAACTCATTCCCCTTTCGCGACTAAGGGGTTTGCGGTGATAGCTGGGGAACAATTCCCCAGCTACGGAATTCATAAAGCGCTTCTCATCATAGTCGGCAGCCGAAGTAGTGGTTTCGACTTGCTTTTGCTTCCTCTTTGGCGCCATTTGATCAATTAACAATTCTTACTTTGTCACTCCCAACCACAACAAAAATCACCAATATCTCAAACCACAACAAGAATGTACAAATCTTACCAACCAACCTTTCACTTCCCAAAAATTCAACTACTTAATTTCCAAAATCACCATAAAAGTCAACCTTATATATCCAAACAAAAATAATCAGTAAATCTTGGATATAGATAAGAGTTGAAATCATATACCAAGTAAATCTAGGTGATTGTATGGAATGTGTTTGAATTCCTCCTTGTTGATGCAATCTCCCAATTTCAGTTGTAAATCTTCAAATCTGTAGCAAAAACTGTGATTAGATGAAGCTTGGAAGCTTAAATTGCAAGATTTGTGAGTGTATGGGAAGATTAGAAGAAGAAATTTGGGAATTAGGTTAAAAAGATGCCATTTTTCTGTGTAAAATTTGGAAAAGTCGTGACAGTTTTCTGATGGAATCGAGTTTAAAAACCAAATTATCTGTCTCTCGATCAATCGAGAGATGCTGCTCGATCGATCGAGCTTGACAGAAAATTTTCTCCTCCTTTTAAAACTTTCCTCGATCGATCGAGACAAGTCACTCGATCGATCGGCGACTCCAGAAAAAATATTTATTTTTGCAACTCTTGGTCAATCGATCGAGATTATGTCTCCGATCGAACCCTTCCAGACCAAATTTTTTTAAAAAGTTTTCAATGATCGATTCGCCCCATCAGTTGGACTCATTCCATTTTTTCTGCATTTGAAAATTAACGCACGGAGTTAGGCTCTAAAAATAACAAAAATAAAAATAAAAACAATTAGACTAAAAAAATGAAAAACAAACAAGGGATAGAGGAAAGTTCTTAATTTATAGTCCCAAGCTGGTCTGTCACCTTCGTCTCAGTGGTCCGTTTTCACTTGTTCCTTCGGGTTTTTCACCGTATCAGTAGGTAGTGTCCCTTGAGCTCGTCCATGAATTATAGCTGCTAGTTGCCCTACTTGAACCTCCAAATTTTTTATAGTTGCATCCTGATTTTGCATCCTTGTTTCAGTTGATGAAATTAACTTGGTCAAGAGCTCCTCCATACTCTGCTTAGGCACATTCCACGGTGGTTGTTGTGGATTCAACACATTATTTTGGTTGGACCATTGCAAGTTCGGATGATTTCTCCACCCCGGGTTGTAAGTATTGGAGTATGGGTTGTTGGGCTGCCTGTTTCCTACATAATTCATAGACTCATTAGACTGTATGAATGTGTTACCTTCCTGGCACTCAGTGCTCGAATGATTGCTTCCACATAGTTCTCAAGTGATAACTTGAGCTTGCATTGCTGTCATGCTCATGCTATCTATCTTTTTGTTCAGCGCGTCCAACTGTGCCGAAAGAGCAGTGATGTCATCAATTTGGTGAACTCCAGCTAGTTTCTTTGGCACATTCCTCTCCGATTGCCATTGATAGCTGTTAGAAGCCATCTCTTCTAAGAGTTCATATGTTGCTTCCGGTGTTTTGCGCATTATGGAACCTCCTGAGGCTGCATCTATCATAGAACGGTTAGATGAAAATAAACCGTTATAAAAAGTCTGTACCTGGAGCCAAATAGGAAGTCCATGGTGTGGGCATCTCCTAAGCAAATCCTTGAAACGATCCCACTCCTCATATAGTGTTTCAGGGTCGTATTGCCCGAATGTTGTGATATCGTTCCTCATCTTTGCCGTTTTGGAAGGGGGAAAGTATTTGGACAGAAACGCTTGCGTTCCCCTCCCAAGTTGTTATCGATCCTGCAGGTAAAGAGTTCAACCAAGCTTTAGCTTTATCTTTTAATGAGAAAGGGAATAGCCTTAACCTGATGGCGTCGTCAGAAACGCCATTATGCTTGAATGTGTCACAGATCTCCAAGAAGTTGGAGATGTGAGCGTTCGAGTCATCAGTGGCTACTCCCCCAAACATCACGGAGTGTTGGATCATCTGTATGATAGCTGGCTTTATCTCGAAGTTGTTCGCTTGAATGGTTGTCCTTGTAATGCTGGACAATGATCCATGAAAAGCCGGTTGAGCATAATCCATCATCGATCTGGGATTCAGTGCTTCATTGTTAGCGCCCCCTTCTTGATTATGGTCAGCCATTGCTCGAGCTTCCCTTATTCTTCGTAGAAATGTACGCTCGATTTCTGGGTCAATTGGCTCTAGTACGGGGTCGCTACTCCTTAGCATGCACCAAAACAATAACTACGTGTAAAAAAAATAAATCCAAAAGGAGAAAATGCGACTGTAGTAAATTCGATGGTCAAAAGTGACAAAACAAAACAAAAACAAAACTAAAAAAAAAAAATTAATGGCTAAATTACAATTAACTAATCTCGTATGATATTATACAAATTAGTCCCCGGCAACGACGCCAAAAACTTGATCGCTTTTATTTTAAACAATTATTTCTCAGTGTAGCGATTCTACCGCAAGTGCACGGTGTCAAGTTTTAGTATAGTGATAATATAAGTAAGGATGTCGAACCCACAGGGACTAATGTATAAGTACCAAATAAAATTAGTGAAATTATATTTAGCCTACGAAAAAGATGATTAATTAACTAATTAAATAACAGAATTAAAAACTCAAAATTAAAACAACTCCTTTGAAGATGCGAAGGAATTCCGCTCAAGAAATCTATCAAGATGTTTGTTCAATTTTGTATCGTCAATGATTTGTTTGTCAATACAATTACTTATCAATCAACTCTTAAGGTGACGGATTTCCGAATATAATCAATACACTCTCTCGAGCTGTATTGAAACTAGTAATAAATTGACGCAAGTAACTCTCGTTCACTTAAACCAATTTAATACCGAATAAATCTCTATGAAAACCGTTGTTCTTTACTTTCAATTTAAAGTGACCACGTATGTGATTTAATCTCTCGATCTAAATCTTAAACATACAACATGAATTATTTTAGCGTATTATAATTTTATCTCTCGATCTCAATTATAATTCACAAATTCAATCAAAGGTAGCTAGGCTTTGATAGCATGAAGCATATAATTCATGAACAAAAGATATTGATTCACTCAAACACAACCAAATCAAAGATTCAAACACAATATTCCTCAAACTTGATAGAATAAACTCAATTAAATTCAAATCAAATTAATAAGATGCTTAATCGTCTCTCAACCTCAAAAACATCAATTAAATATGAAAATCAAATTATTCTAGAGTTTAGAAATACGATAAACGTAGGAGCGACTCCGTGCGTTGAACGATCTTTCTTCTCTTGCTTCCTTCCTTGCACTTCAAAGGATTCTTCAACCTTCTTTTGTTCGGGGAGGATGAAAGGCGGCTCAAGAATATTTAGGTCTGATTATTCTTCAGAATAGGGTCCAATTTTCGTGCCTCTTTTCCTTATTTATAGAGGAGGGGAGATATGGAAGTGTTTCCAAAAATCAAACCAAATCAAGACTTTTATTTTCAGAAAATTCTCCGTCTCGATCGATCGGTTGATATGTCTCGATCGATCGAGCGCCTTCAGCTTCCGCGTCTGAGTTTCTCTGCCTCGCTCGATCGATCGAGCTGGTGATTCCGATCGATCGAGCTTTCTTCACATTTTCTTGCCAACTCGCTGCCTGTGTCGATCGATCGAGCTGGTGCTTCCGATCGATTGAGCTCTGAAATAAAATGTTGGCCAAAACTTCTGCCTTTCTCAATCGATCGCCCTCCTGTTCCGATCAATCGAGGATTTCACAACTCAAATTCTTCATTTATTGGCTTGATTTGATCCGTTTTCTTCCTTGTTGCTCAATTCTTCCACATTCCATTTAGATTCCTGAAACAATCACATAAATACCAAAAAGTATAACATCTTCACGGAATCTACACGAAAATATATATAAATCAAAGCTCAAATACGAGTAATAATCAACCCTATCAGACATGTAAGAAACAAATGTAGATTTGTTAAAAATCAATCCCAACTAAACAAGAGGTGTAAGTGGATTCCAAAGTCTCCCATTATTACTAACCAACAAGGACCCAAAGATAAAATGGGTACCAAAGATCCTCCTATTATAAGCTTGTTGAGTAGGAACTACAAAGTGACCGAAGATGAAGGGACTAGCACATCAAATGCACCACAATAGAGGAAGCTCGAGATATATGACCAATGATAATAACATACTCTTATCATTAGAGGTAAATTTATTTTAAGCATCATAATAGAATAATTAGCTATTTGCTTGGTTAATGTTCCTTGAATTGTATATCATGATTATGTGGTGAAATTCAATTCCTTTGAAGGTGATCTTTGAGAAATTGAGCTTTGAGTACGTTATTGTGATATCATATTTAAGGGGAGCTAATAATATTTTCATTGTGCATGTAAAAGAGCAATTGCAAAATTTCATTGACAAAGTAATTGTGATCAAGAAATTGTGTGGCTCAATATTCATTTGTAATGTATTGCATTTCCCCTTAGCTTGTGCATATTTTTGTGACCATATATTCTCAAATGTGCTAGAACTTTTATAATCATACTTATGGGTTTATATGCTCGAGTTGTGTGAATTGAGTAGGCAAATTTGACACCATGAGCATGATAATTTGTTGGCCTAGTCTCATGATGCCATGTTATAAATTGTTTGAGACTTTGCCATGAGCTTTAAAAAATTTCTTCATGGTGCTATAATTGTTTTATGGTTAAATACATGGAGCTATTTGATCAAAGCATGTTTAATGTGTTTAAATTTTCATCTTGTCCTACACATGTTTTGATTGTTTTAACATGAGCTCTAATTTGTTATACTTGATCATGGGCATGTTGAGTTTGGTGTCAAAGCTGTGAGTTGACAATTTTCGATGATTAGAAAGCTTTGAGTTAGGCAATTGAATTATATGATATAAAGTATGTTATATGTGATTTGATTGCTTAGATGAGCTTAGTTTAGCTCATTCTCTTTCAATTTTGAATACATGCCTCTATGCTTAAGTTTTAACTTCTAGTTAAATGATCATGAGACTATTTGCATGCTTTATTAATCTCAAATTTACATTCTTCGTGATAGCTTGTTGTAAAACTAATTAAAACATTGCATGAGGCTAAGTTTATTTGCTATGAGGTACAATGTGCAATTTTATGATCAAACGTGTTTCATTTGTTTAGATGTTCAATCTTGGATCATAGAAATATGGCTTAGGATTTTCATATACCTTTATTATTTCAATGACCAAAATGATTTTTCTCTCATCGCATGCGCCTTATAAACTTGTCAAATGTTTATGATGATGCATTGAGCATGAATGCATGATTGTTTGATGGAACATATGCACACTTTGCACATTTAAGAATACATTGACATATCGTTAATTGCCTTAAATGCATATTTGTCTTCGTCTTAATGATTTAATCTTATGCTTGTTATGGCTATTAAATTCTTGACGAGGAACTTGTGCTATGATCTCTTGATTTGTTATCAATATTGTGCTTTTTGATTATCAAAAAAAGTGGGAGAATTTTGTGTTAAACTTGAAGCTTAATACATGCATGTTTTGAGGGGGAGAGTTCTGAAATGTGATTTTCTTGGTTAAATTTGTATGTGCTATGCATTTGTTGAGGGGAGGCCGTAATTATTCTTATTTCATGCATATTTCATTTACAAGTTTACCAAGTTTTGTGATCATAAAAAAGGGGGAGATTGTTTAGCCTTAAACGCATTGTTGAGTTTAATGCTTAATTAATCTCCAAATTATTTATGGGTTTGATGATCAACAAAACTTGCATTTGTTGTACTAATCTGTCTACTTAGTGTACATGGTTAGATTGATAAATTGGTTGGGAAGACCAATGGAAGAGGACCCAAGTTACACAATGACATTTGCGAGTTCATAGGACAAGCGGTGAATTTTATCAAGGAAGATATTGAGCTTGGAAGAGAAGGAATAACATCTATGAACAACCAAACAAAGTGTTCAATATGTGTGGAATGATGTTGGAACAATATCTTATGATGGGATGAAGACCCACGAACCAATGGTCCGTTGATGGGCAAATTCGTATAGAAGCCAATTGGAGCGTAGTGCAGTGTTTTGATTAAATCTCTTGGTTGGATGATCCAAATGATGTGAATCCAAAGAGGTTCGAGAGCCAACTCAATATGATAGATTTCATTTTCAAACATCTCAATCCAATTCGATTGCATCATGGAGCAAAAAGGCATGGAAGTCATAGCAAGTGCAGATTGCATTTAACTTGTAGCAAGGTTGTAGCGGCTGTAGCATTTAGAGCATAACTTCTTTATACCTTAATGAAATTTGATGATTTTGGTGTACACGCATAGCTAATAGGACATGCTACAACTTTGATGTTCAACACTTTTCCCAAAAACGAGCTTAAGATGGTCGAAACGTGCAAAGTTTGAAGTTGTTAAATCTGGGAAGATAGTTTCAGGCGATCCGGGCCATCACCTCAGGCGATCCGAGCCATGCATTCCAAGGCCGTGGACCATTGACTGAAGCGATGGCACGGGCGTGCGCCTGGCGATCTGTATCACCCCAGGCAATGCCTGGAATGCCTGAGGCGATCCAGAATTGTTCCGACGGCAAAGTGTTTAAAGGGCGATCACCCAGGCGATGCAAGGACCGCCTTAGGCGATCCTACGACAATTTTTTCAAGGCGGGATCACCCCAAGCGATGCAAGGAATGCCCGAGGCGATCCAGAACTCACCTACGACATTTTTATTTAATGGAGATCACCCCATGTGATGCCCCATGCGATCGCCTGAGGCGGTCTGGGCCAGATTTGATCGTTAAGGCTTGGGGATGGAGATCGCCCGAGGCAATGGACCTGGCGATGGAGCATATTTTTGGTCCAAAAAATGGCTATAAACGGCTAGTATGACCTTTAGGAGCCTCCTACACTATAAATTGGTGCTTTTGGGATGGCACAATACAACACAAGCTACAACAAAGAGAAACACAAGATTTGCTCAAGAATACACATTTATCATTCAAGTTCATCATTTTGAGTTGTGTTTCATTTGTGAGAGTGTGAGGCTTATTTCTATAAGTCATTTGTTGTTGTGAGAGTTTGTGCTTGAGTTTGTATACACCGTGAAGGTGTGATTTATTGTAGCACACGAGTTGTGAGGGGTTGTGCTTGTTTTTTTAACAAGCTTGGTTCATTCTTGTGAGGAGGTTGTCATTGTTTTGCAACTCATAAGAGAGAAGTTCATTGTAAGGTCTTCCAACACCGACGCAAGTTGGAAAATTGTATAAGTCATCAACAAGTGAAGTTGGTGCATGTTTGTGGCTATCCTTGGAGCCCTTAAGGCGAAGAAGACTCGTGAAGTGTGTGTGACTCGGAAAGAGTTTGTTTGTAGATCTATCCTTGGAGCCCTTAAGGCCAAGAAGACTCGTGAAGAGTGTGTGACTCGGGAAGAGTTTATTTGACTAACTTGGAGCCCTCAAGGCCAAGATCAAAGTGTTCTAGTGGAACCTCGGTTGGACGTTTTCTAACCGGGAAGAGGAGACGTAAGCGACTCATCGCCGAACTTTTATAACAAATACTTGTGTTCTTTATTGCTTTATTTACATTACACATTTACTTTATTATTTCTTATTGTTCATTGTTCGATTGACATCAAGTCTTCCGCAACGCAAACTCGACTTTTGTAAAATCATTTTAAATCGCTAAAGTAGCCAAGGAACCTCATTCACCCCCCTCTTCGGTTCCAACATGTATATATATATATATATATATATATATATATATATATATATATAGTTTCAGAAAAATGATAAATAGATTAATTCTCTTATCCCAACAATACTTTTTCCTTTCTTCTCTATATGTATATGTGGATAAATACATTTGTATGTTTACTTGACATTTTATGTAGGATCAAATGTTTGTCATTTTACTAAAAACTATAGTTTGTGCTAACAGTTCAACTAAATCTTTTAAATCGTACAACAACCCAAACATCATATATCAACCACTCTCTTTACAAAAGTAATTATTATACCACAATACTCTCACTCGCAACAATTACATTCCTGCAGCAATCCATGGGAACCAAACTCTTGACATTGGCTTTTTGATACTAATTATAGGATCACACGCTTATCGTTTTACAAAAAAACTATAGTTGGTTGTGACGGTGCAACTCAAATCTTCTAACCATACAATAGTTCAAGCACTACGTTTCAATCGCTCTCTCATCAACGGCAATTGTTGCATGCCAACTAGTGGTGTACGTGGGTGGGTAGACATTAAAAAATCATTCAACTCAATACATACGAGTTGCTAAATTGTTAAACTACAATTGTACAATAAATATATTAAATCACACGGTTAGGTTGAGTGCGGATGCGGGCGGTTAACGGGTCAAATACAAATAAATTATGATTAGTGCATTTTACAATTTCTTAAACTAAGCTATTTACTGTCGATGATAAAAAAAAGAATTAAAACTAAAATAAAATGAGAGGGCAACATAAACCAGTAAAAATCTAAAATCACGTGAACAAAAATAATACACGAAAATAATTATCAAATTCTTTGCAATTGAAAATCAAAGAGATCACCAATCATATCATCATCATCCTAAAACTTTATATGTCCCATTCATTTAATAAAACTGAAACTGAAATGTTCTCTCATAATATAAAACATAAAAATAATAAATTAAATCATCCACCATCAAATTGGGACATCAACAACTTTAAACATTTTATCTGTATAAAAAAAAGATAATTCATAAGTTCACAAAATAAAAGTGTTTCTTGCTACTACAAGATAAAGTTTACAAATAAAAAGGATTTCTTATTACTATAAGATGCATAATGAAAGGAACTTGAAATTACTGTTTCTCAATGAATCATCAACTTTTTTTAATTGACAAAAATAAATTATATTAAAAAGATGCGTACAAGTTACACTCTAAACAACACACAAGAAATACGTTTAAAATTACAATTTGCAACTTAAATCCCTACAATATTTAAATGTATAACTGAAGACATCTTTAATATATAAAGATGTGGCGAATTGGGTGGTAGGCAGGTGGACCTACAACAATCTACTACACATCCACATAAATGTTTGTTGATCGATTTTTCAACTGCAACTTCTTTTTTCAAATATTAAAATGGGTGGAAACGGGTAGGTGAATGCGGATGTGTTGGGTTTTCCGGTTCTTTTGTACACCTGTAACACCAACGCTTTATAAGATATGGCTTTTGTACCATTAAATTATGGAATGCATATATTTAAGATATAATAAAATTTGTGAGCTGATTTGATATTTTAAATATTTAAATACGAACTTTAAAATTGAAGCTATGGTAACTCAATTTTTTTTAAGTAGCGTCTAACCTGCCAAACAACTTATGTTTTAGTTTTATAAGGGCCTTTAAATTTTGTCAGCCAAACACTGTTTAGAGTTTACTAGCTCTAAAAAAACTTATTTTTTAAAAAACTATTAAGTTAACTAAATATGATTTTAATTAGAAAAAAATATCAGATTTTAATGTAAATCTAACATGAAGATACCTATTATTTCCATGTTATCTCAAGATCAAGTAATGATACTTAAATCGAAATGATTTTTACTTCATGCACTAATATTTTATATTGAGCTATTTTATTGAACGGGAGAATCGATATTATTTCCATGTTATACTTCATGCACTAATATTTTATACCTAAATTTTTACTTGAGATCTAATCTTACTGGAGATTCAACAATATTCTAAGAGTAGTATTTCAAGTGTTGTGTCAATAGTCCAGATTGATTTTGGGGAGTGAGTCCCACATTTTTTGTGTGAGACTCACTCCTCAAAATCAACCTAGGCCACTGATACTAGCCATAGGGTATGGTCGAATCTCCCATAATCTTACTCCTTTGGTTGTGCGAGGTGAGTGGGAAAGGAGGGCCTAAGAAAATATTGATATCATTTTAATAATACAGCATTTATTGACAGCATAAAATCTTACTCCCCGATTTAATGTTTCAATTGTTTAACAGGTCTTCCATTTTAGCCCTTCAATTCTAATGGTGGATTGTTTATATATATATATAGAGTATTTCTAATAAAAGCATTGAGAAGACCAGGTTTGTAGATTTGAAGAGCAAGTCATAAATTGGTGTTAGTTCTTCAAGTGTAGAGAAAAATTTACAATGTTATTTTAAAGTTTTAATAGGCTTAATTCATGATTGATACCTTTGATTCTAATGTATTGAGGCATATTTGTGTTAGCTGGTTTCTAGGTAGAGAGGAATTTTGTTCACTTCTGTTCCTATAACTCATTCCGCTAGTATTTATTATGTTCCACTTATGTATTTGTAGGATTGAATACTTGTCGTTTTACCAAAAATTATAGTTAGTGATAACAATAATAACTCTTCATGCATGAACAATTATTCATCTCCAACAATCCATATCAAAATAAATATATTCTTTGTAATCAATAAAAATTGAACGCGTGACATTGATATCTTGGTCTTGATATCAGTTGCAAGATCGGGTTGAAAACCGCATTTACTGTCTTCAGGTCTAGCAATGTGTATAGACAGACTATGTTTAATAGTTCCAAATTGTATCAAGTCGGGCCTGAGTTTTGGGCTTAAGTACTTTTTAAGGTGATGAAATTTAGTGTAACTATGTTAAGTGTAAAGGATAAATTTAGTTACATTTTATCTTATAGCTATTTAAATTTTAGGGTTATTATTTTATTAATGAGGTTGATTGAGCAAACAACAACTCAAGGGGACAAAATGAAATTTACACTTAAAATTATAATATATCATAAAACCAACATTTTCAATTTTTCAATATATCATAAAACGAAGCTACTTCACAAGGAATTTCCATTTTTGGGCCTCTATGATCTTACAGGCCTGGCATAAAATCATGTGGACATCTTCAAGCCCAAAACTAAGCCAAATTCAACTTGGTGCGTTTTAGCCTTCTAATTCTTAGGCCCATAAAATGTGTAATATTTAAACAAATAACATTCGGTTGCATTACTTAAACTAATTAATAACCAATCATATTTTTTTTTTGTGTATATCAAATTAGCAAATAAAGATGCATTATAAATTTATTTTGACGACTCATTAAATTGCTTTAAAATTTAAAAATAACTTTTTTTATTATAATTTATATTATATCTCAATAAAATTAATTTTGTTGCACTTTAATCATATTGCTGAAGGGATAATTTAAAAAAAACAATATTTATTTGACCAAGATTTTAAATATAACCTTTTAAATTTCTGAAATTTGTTTGTTTTTTGTTACGTGTTTGAAGGTATTTTATCAAACATATTTTAAGAAAAGTCACAAATAAAAAAAAATGGTTGATCGATTCCATTTTTTCAAATTATCCCCAGAATATGGAAGTTTATGTTTGGAATATCAAAATTGATTTTTATGAGGCGTTGTCCATGAAAGTTAGAAATATTCCATAAATTATCATTCGTATCATTTTTGTAAGGCTAATATTTAAAAAAAATTGTGAATTTTTAAAAAATATTCAAAAACAATGTTAATTTTTTTTGTCTTACTAAATTATGGTGAGACGCATACTGTGTATACGTTTCTTACTTTTTAAAAGTAAGAAACGCATACACAATATGTGTTTCTTAGCTTTTTTAAAAAAACATTTTTTTAAAGTGAGAAACGCGTTTGCGTTTCTTATTTATTTATTATTTTTTAAAAATTTGTTTTTAAATAATAAAATGTTATTATTAGCCATATTTTTATGGTATATATCTATTTGATTTAGCATTAGCAAGTGAAATGCGGCATTTTATTTCCTTCAATTCGATTTGGAATATTTTATTGTATTAAAATGATTGGTTTATTTTATGATAAAATTACAAGAAGGTACCATCTTTTTAATTTTTACTCACTATTTTGTGGGTTCATTAATTGTTGCACTCAAGCGATGAATGTATATTATATTTTAGGTGCAACACTTGTGTCTAGTTTTGCACGTAAATTACATGCATCGCTAGACTCATGTAATGCATGTGACTCATATGGTGCATGTGAAATTGACTCATGTGGTGCAGACAAAAATTAATCATGCGGTGCATATAGAAATTAATCATGTGGTGCATGTAAAATTGACTTATGCACCTATGCGGTGCACGTAAAAATTACTCATGCGGTGCATGTAAAATTGACTTATGCGGTGAATGCAAAAATTAATCATGCGGTGCATGTAAAATTTAATTATGCGGTGCATGTAAAATTACTCATGTGATGCATGTAAAAATTTACTCATGCAGTGCATGTAAAATTTACTCATGTTATGCATGTAAAAATTGACTCATGCGGTGTATGTAAAAAGTAATTATGCGGTGCATGTAAAAAGTAATTATACGACGGATGTAAAATTTACTCATGTCGTGGATGTAAAATTGACTCATGCGGTGCATGTAAAAACTAATCACGCGGTGCATATAAAATTACTCATGCGGTGCATGTAAAAATTAATCATGTGGTGCATGTAAAATTACTCATGCGGTGCATGTAAAAATTTGCTCATAAAGTGCATGTAAAATTGACTCCTGCGGTGGATGTAAAAATTAATCATGCGGTGCATGTAAAAATTTACTCATGCGATGCATGTAACAATTACTCATCCGGTGCATGTAAAATTGACTCATGTGGTGCAGAGTGTTTTGATAAATGGGGTTAGTTTGGTCAGTGTATTAAAAAATGGACTTCGTTGAAAGAACTTTTTTGGTTGACTGAGCTGAAAAATCTTTTACCTAATAGTACCATCCCAAAATTTTCTCTTAAAAAAACAATTTTTTTTTTAAAAGTAAGAAACGCAGATGCGTTTCTCACTTTAAAAAATATATATAAAAAAAATTAATTTTTCTAAAAACTAAGAAACGCATATTTTGTATGCGTTTTTTACTTTTTAAAAGTAATAAAAAGTAAGAACGCATACCATCACCCTAATTTAATAAGACAAAAAATTTTAACATTATTTTTGAATTTTAAAAAAAAATTCACAATTTTTTTTTAAAAATAGCCTATTTGTAAACTGAAAATAAAGGTAGTTTTCGAAATGTATATATATGTATATATATATACACACACAGACGAATGAGTGTAGGGTGGGGTCATCCTCGTATATTGTGTTAAACTTGGTGGATTCTATCATGTTATAAATTCCATTCCATTATATTATTTTGAGAGGACATATTAAAGGGGTTTTTTAATAAAATATTCGATTTTTGAAAATGATTTAATCGATTATTTTTTTTTATTATCAAAGCCATGTCAGATGGCGACTTCTGATATGGCGACTTTCATAAAATTTTTTTTTTTTTTGGATGTCGCCATCATGAGATGGCGACACCAATTTTTTTTTATTGGTGTCGCCATCTCAGTTGGCGACATCAATTTAATTTACTGATGTCGCCATCTGAGATGGCGACACCAATGTAATTTATAACTCTACCCTTTCTCTTTTACACGCTCGTCGCACTCGCAAATCTCATTTTCTTCCGTGAACAAGCTGCGAAAAACGAACATCTCTTGCGAAAATCAAGCCATTTATTTCCAAAATATTTAAGGTAAGCTTTTTTATTTTTGTTATTTGTGAATTTTAGATAAATTATGATTTTGATATATTTAGTGGGAGTATATTATTTGTTGGTGTATATTTTGGTGATGTGAATGATTAAAATTAGAGTTGGCTCCGGAGGAAGGCTGGTGCACTGTGGGCGGAGGTGGCCGACGGCGTCGGCCGAGGGTTGCCGGCGGCGGCGTGGGCTGGCGGCGGTGGGCGTCGGTCGTAGACTGTAGGCGGGTAGTTTTTGCAATGTTGAGATTAATGTTGTTAAGTTTTGTATTATATTTCAGGATGGATCAAATGAGACAACCAGGCCCGGTTGACACACATCTTTTGTCGTTGCAGTCTTCACATCGATCTGATGATGTATGAGGAGGTGATATGGATAGCATACTTCGTGTGAGAAACCCAGATAGCTATTTTTGGGATATTTGTCCACTAGATATACGTGTTGTTAATTTGTTCACGTTATTGGATTTTATGGTATATATAGGTGTGGTAAGATTGAACTTGACATGCACCTGAACACGGCTTTAGTTGAGAGATGGCGCCGTGAAACACACACATTTCATCTTAGATCGGGAGAAGTGTCCATCACACTACATGCCATTGCAGTAATATGGGCGTTGCCAGTAGATGGCATCGTAGTGTCTGGGATAGATTATGATAGGACTCTACCCGAATGGCAAGAGTATTGCCATACATATTTATGATTCATACCAGATATCAAAGATTTTAAAGGTGCGAGGTTGAGATTAGTTCTTTTGAAAAATCATTTGCTGCAAAATCCCTTGGGGATACAGAGTACGCCAGATGATGTTGCTAAGTTTACACGGGTTTATGCGTTATTGATGTTAGGGGGAATTATTCATCAGGCAATTTGGAGGATATCGACTCTGCCCGTACATATAGTTGGGCCAGTGCTATGTTGGCATTTGTATCGTGAGTTGTGCACGACCATATCTTTCGAACACATAATCTTGCCATTCTTGATTATTTTGAATCATTCGCTCCTTCTTCTTAAGCAGTTCGAAAAAATATAGCACACAACGATCAAAAGTTAATTGCACAATATCGGTGATTGGAAGTCGACGAGCACCTTTCATAACTCCATTTATGCATTCTGACATATTTGTGGTCATGATCCCACAACGCCAGTCTCCGTCATGAGCAAGCGACCATTGACACTTTTCAATATGAATCAAGTAATCAAAAGCCCTTGGTTCTATAAGTTTAATCTCTGCCATTGTGCGATCAAATTTTCTGACCTGATTTTCTGATCCCGCTCTCCAACATAAGTCTTCGAATGAACCGATTTGAAGCGACTATTAAAGTTTGAACAAATATGTCTCAAACAAAATCGATGTACTCCACGAGGTGATTTGAAGTCAGGAATACAATCGGCTGCAGTAATGAGGCCGGATGACAGTCAGAAATCAAACATACACCACCCTCAGATCTTCTCACAATATGCTTGCTAATCATCTCCAAAGATCATCTCCATGACACAAAGTTTTCTTCGTCAACAATTACAAATGCCAAAGGTAAGATTTGATTATTAGCGTCCATTGCCACGACAATCAACATCTTATGTTGATATTTCGTATACAGATGTGTTCCATCCACACTTATTACCCGGCGGCAATGTTGAAATCCTTGTACACATGGATGGAAGGCCCAGAACACGTAATTCAAAGTCTTTTCTCTTGGTCTGGCATTTTCAAGGTGAACACACTCAACGACTATGCGGGATTCCATTTTTGCAAAGCTCCCATATAGTAAGGCAATTTCTTCACGGAGCTCTTCCATGTTCCGTACACATTCTCAACAACACGTCGCAAACTAAACCATCATTTTGCATAGGAGATCTCAAATCCATATTTATCTTTCACTGTTTGAATTACATACTTTATTTCGTAAGCTGGATCACGCCGAACAATTCCCACTAACAAGCTAGCAATCATGTTTTTGTACTCTTGACAACGCGGTACTCCCGTTATGCAACACGTACAGAGTAATCCTTTACAGCTCTACCTGCAAATGAGCTTTATTTTTGAAGACCATATCTAGATGGATATCCCCTTTGGAGTAGTCGTAATAACTCCCCCATCTACATATTGGAATGTCTAATGAGTCTCCAAATACTTTGGGATGTGTCATTGAGAAGAATGTAATTGTTGGATAAAGGACATGAGTATTTGTCGTGGTTGTGTCTGGTACATTATCTGGCGCTTCTTCAGTATCAACCTCATCGTCATCAGACTCATCCTCAGATGGAATTTCCTCCGGTTCAATCTGAATATCATCTCCAAAATCCACAAAACTGTCTGCTAGTGGCTCGGGAACAATATTGTCAGCAACTATAGGAGCATCATCTTGAATCCTAGAGGTAGTTAGTCTTTCTGTATCTACTACAAACAGACAACTACCACTTGTTGGCATTTCTGTAATAAAATCATAAGCTCTTCGTTCTGTTTGTATACACATCTCCAAACAACTATAATTTTGTTCAGAATCCGATACCCATGCTAAATTGTAATCACTGTCAACGGGAAAAATTGTTTGTTTTATCCCAGAAAAATCACTAAATATATATTTACAATATATTTTCAGAATGAACTGGTTACGGTCGATGCCAGTAATATCATATACGTTGTTCAATAACTGCAAATAATTAATAGTGCGAGATATTGTCATGTCTTTCGACGGACCACGATTATATCTAACAGATTCTGAATCTAGTAATATATCGTCTCCCCAATACAACAAAACTTTAATTGACATACCTTAAAAAATAAAGACAAATTTCATAAATTAGTACATTATATATAATATTATTAAATTTGATTATTTGTATAACAACGTACCTGCAGAGAAAATATTCATGAATTCTGAAGAGAATTTGAATATTCACGAATTCTGAAGACAATTTGTTTACGAATGTCGAAGAGATTTTGCTTTACATTTTAAAATGAGTAACATTTTGTTCGATTTTGTAGACAAAGAAACTGATTGTTGTCGCCATCTAAAATGGCGACATTAAATAAATTTTTTTTTTCAATTGTCGCCATCTGAGATGGCGACAACGTTTAAAAACAAAAGAAATTTATGTCGTTATATACCGACACCGGTGAAAAAATTATTATTTTTATATGATGTCGCCATCATACATGGCGACATTAAAAAATATATTTTTTTAAAGATGTCGCCATGTCAGATGGCGACATCAGAAAAATATTATTTTTTTAAGAATTTTTATGAAAGTCGCCATGTCAGATGGCGACTTCACCTAAAATCGCCATCTGACATGGCGACATCATAAAAATAAGATTTTTTAAAGAATTTTTAAGAAAATCGCCATGTCAGATGGCGACTTCATTTTTTAAAGAATTTTTAAGAAAATCGCCATGTCAGATGGCGACTTCATTTGAAGTCGCCATCTGACATGGCGACATCCAAAAAAAAAATAATTTTTATGAAAGTCGCTATGTCAGATGGCGAATAAAAAAAAGTCGGTTAAATTGTTAAATCATTTTCAAAAATCGAATATTTTATTAAAAAACCCCATATTAAAGTTTTTATACTTGACATTGTTTTTAATAATCATTACATATGTTACCAGAGAGATAAAAAATTATAATTATATAATAATAACTAAGTTTTTAATCTCAATAAATTAGGGTACACTACATTAATAATAAAGAGAATCAAGTAGTGTCGAACACATGCACCAGTCTTCTTCAAGTGCTTCTATCGACCAGACTATCATCTTCAATCCTCTTGAACTCCAATTCGTTGAGTATAACTTCGAGCCATGTTTTCTTCGGTCATCCTCCCGCTCTCCACTCGACACACTGATGCATTGCTGGGCCTACGTCGTACGTGACCAAACCAACGTAAACGATTTTCTTGCATCTTCTATTATATACAAGCTACGTCTACTCCATCTCAAATATCTTTGTTCCTTATTTTATTTCTTCTGGTCTTATAGCACATCCAACGAAGCATACACATCTCTGTCACACTCATATTTTGGATATGATTCTTCTTGGGTGCCCAACATTCATTCTCATACAATATGGCAGGTCTAATGGCGGTTCTATCAAACCTTCCCTTCAATTTCAGCGGGATATTACGATCGCATAGAACTATGGTGACATTTCTCTATTTCAACCAACCCGCCTGACTCATGTGGTTAACGTCACTGTCAATCTCTACATCTTTTTGGATAACAGAACCTAGGTATCGACTCATCGATACCTCTTGATCATCGAGTGCTACAACAACGGGCCCCCGAAAGGTACGACAACTAAATTTGCACTCCATATATTCCGTTTAGACCTACTTAATCTAAAACCCTTGATTTGAAGGTCTCTCTTCATGACTCAAATTTGGCACTTACCCATATACTGGTCTCGTCGATTAACACACATCGTCAGCGAAATGTATGGTCCAAGGTAATTCAGTCTGTATATATTTTGTTATCTCATCCATCACTAGGACAAACAAGAAAGGACTCAGCGTAGACCCTTAATGCAATCCGATAGTGATCGAGAACTCACTTGTCACCCCAATGCACGTTCTCACATTGGATGATACTCTGTCGTACATGCTCTTGATTATATTGACATATTTAATATGAACTCTTTTATTCATCAAAACAAATCATAATAAGTATGTGTCAGGATCGATCGGGGTGGGTGGTCAGTCCACACCCGAGTTCAACCAACTTGAGCTTCAATAGCTCGTGTTCTTGAAATAATGCACCGAGAGATTATATCGAGTTCGGTTACAAAACCGAGCGGATTACACTCGAAATAACCTGCTCTATAACCGATTAACCATTTGAAAGACATTTTAAAGATATGTAATTAAAGTAAATAAACAAGCATTTGTTTATGGAAGTTCGAAGGTGGTGTAATCCTTCTACGTCTCCCCTTCTTCCACCTCATGGAAGGATTCCACTAGAAGACTTATTTATACAATCCGTTGTTCAAACCCGATCCAGTTGGGAATTCCCCATCCAACTAGAACTCCTAGCAACTCAACTATGTATGTTCTTTAATGTCTCACATACAAAGACCTCTCATCGGTTGTGATAAATCATCAACCGTTACAATGATATTCACTCATCTATTAAGCTCTCAAATACAATGAATAGAGTGAATATATATGGCACAAATGATCTCTAACGAGATCTGATATAGCAAGGTAAGTGGTGCTTAAATCTGGGCTTGCTCTCTTTCAAGCTGTTTTTTTCTTGTAAGCTGCCCATTTTGAATCTCAAGTGGGCTTGCTTTGATCTTGCTTGGATTGATCTCCAATCACCTTATTTGAGCTTCCAAGACTTGTATATATAGCCCCAAACAATGATATATACGTTAGACACAAGAATATGCCCGTTGGAAAAGGTTATGCACCATTCCCAAGCTTGCAACGGTCATATTCTGGTTTCTGAGCTCTTTGTATTTCGGACCTGACTGGCTGGATCAGTCTTGTACAGATCAGTCTGGCCGGATCAGCTTGGGAAGATCAGTCTGGCCAGATCAGTCAAGGCAGATAAGTCTGGCCGGATCAGTCTGGACAATCAGCTTGATACAAAACAGATTGATAAACTTGCTCTTCCAATCTGTTGCTTGTAGCTATTCATTCTTTGATTTCTGGGCAAAGTGATCTACATGAAAGTTGTAGCCCTTTCTCTTAGCTTTCCATGGAATCAAGAATTGCTCGATTTCAAGTTTGTATGAGAGAGTTATGCTCGAAATACGAGGCAATGGTCATACTGTATGTTTGCTGGATGCAGCAGCACATGTCGTGACTTGCAGAAGCTTTTTGGCCATCTTAACGTCCAGTTCAGTCTTTTACTTCCAAAGATGACTTGTAGATTTTTGTCTTAGATTTCCAACCCATACTGAATCATCTCGTTTCGATAAGCGAGCTAAGAGTTATGCCCAACAGACTGATAGCTGCTTGCTGTAACAACTTGCTATTTCTTCGCTGTACAGCTCGATCTTGCAGGCGTCTTTTCTCCTTGATAACATTCGAACTAGCCGGTCTGTTGTGAAATATGAATTTTAGTATTTTGAGTTGGCTGTTCAACTCTTTGGAAGCACGTCATTTCGATATCCGAGCTATGAGATATGATCGAAACAATCCGCTCTGCTAGGATTTCAGTTTTGGTACAACTTGATATTATCAAGCTACTTCTTTGTAATTCATCAAGCTCTTAATTATGATCTATGAACTGCACACTTGATGAAATATGTTAGCAACAAATAACAAATTTTGTTAACATCAAACCCAAGATTATTCGGGTTCCTAAAACACAACAATATGAATACTGTAAATATGTACACACGTAAGGAGGTCAAATAGTTATAAATATATAATATAATATGAAATAATGTCTAAAAGTGAAAATATAGGTTTTTCTAATTATTCAACCAAAAAAATAAAAACATTTATCAAACTAACCTAATTTTAATTTCTTATCAAAAAAACCAAACTCGTCATTTTAGGTGACGCCTTCATTTGAAGGCGTCATATGAGAGGACGCCTTCTATATAAAATAAAAAAAATTATATGAAAGACGTCATCTCACATAGTATCTTCCATAAAAAAAAAATTTATTTTCAGAAGGCGACATATATATATATATATTATGGATTAATTTAACATATATGACTATGTTTAAACATGGTTATTATATACTAATTACTTAACATAAATATCACAATATATTATAAAATTAATTTCAAATTGTTAATAAATATTAATTTAATATTATAGCATTATATTATATTATATTATATATATATATATATTAATAATGAGCTAATTACTTAACATAATGACTGTGCTTATATATGATTAATTATATTACTTAACATAAATATTATAATATTCTAGTGTTATTTCATTATATGATTAACTTTATACTTAAAAATCTCATATTCCTATAATAATCATAATAATAATAATTTAGTCTTATTTTTGTAAAACAACATGAAAGAGTTTATATCATAATAATAATAAGAGTTTAAATTAAATGGCGCTTTATAACATAAGAGTTTATATTTATTTTCATAATAATAATATTATTACTGCAAATCTCTGAGTTAGCACATGTAGAATTAACGATTTCATGAGTTTATATTTATTTTTATAATAATAATAATAATAATAATATTAGTATTATTATGAGAATATGAGATTTTTAAATATAAAGTTAATGAAACAACACCGGAAGATTATAATATTTATGTTAAGTAATTAGAATATAATTAATCATGTATAAGCTTAGCCATTATGTTAAGTAATTTGCCCATTATTACTAATATATAATATAATATAATGTTATAATATTAAATTAATATATCTTGACAATTTGAAAATAATTTTATAATAGATTATAATATTTATGTTAAGTAATTAGAATATAATTAATTATATATAAGCATAATCATATATGTTAAGAAATTAACCCATAATTAATATATATATATATATATATATATATATATATATATATATATATATATATATATATATATATATATATATATATATAGACACACACACGCCTTCTATATACAAATTATTTTATACGGAAGGCGCCATTTGTGATCACGTCTTTCATATAATTTTTTTATTTAATATAGAAGGCGCCACCTCAGATGACGACTTCGATCATTTTGATAAAATATTTAAAAGTAAGTTAGTTTGATAAACGTTTTTATTTTTTGGGTTAAATAATTTAGAAAACCCCTCAGAAATGATATCTTGAAGGAGATATCAATCATTTTATGTGAATATTTATATTCAATTGTTTGGCTCTTAAGTTACCCTTATTTATCTATGACGAAAAATTCTTACATGGATCGTGTGTAAGTATCAGTCCATGCACCAATATATATATATATATATATATATATATATATATATATGTATATATATATATATATATATATAGGTTCATGGGTTTTATTGTTGCTGCCTTGAAGGGCACTGCCCTCAGGGACATCATCCACCACCCATGTGGAATTTTTTTTTCCTTTTCTAAAAAAAGATTTCAAATGAATTGTGATGATGCCCTTAAGGGACATGTTTCAATGAGTCAAATCAAACGTCAAACCTAACTAGTATTTTCTTACAATTTCTTGAAGGTCAACCAATCCTAAGACGGCGTTTAGCCAGCAGATAGTTGGCCTTGGACGGTCATACATTTTATGTAAGATATTGGAACATCTTCGAATTTAAAACAGGAGGGGTTTTATAAATTCTTCCCCAATTTTTTTTTATCACAACTTTTGATGAATAGGGGTGCTTTGCAATAAAACCTAATTTTTATTTTGACATTCAATAAGTGGACAAATATCCATCTACTACCACTACAGAGTTTTCTATATTTACTTAGTTTTTTTTCAAAACATAATAATTGATTGCTGTTTTTCTTCCGAATATGCTTCTTTTCAATACTATCCAAAAGTAGGGTTTTTTAATCAAATATTCGATTTTTGAAAATCATTTAACAATTTAACTGATTTTTTTTTTAATTATCAAACTAACCTAAGTCGCCATGTCAGATGGCGACTTCATTTGAAGTCGCCATCTGACATGACGACTTTAATAAAAAAAATTATTTTTTTTGATGTCGCCATCTGAGTTGGCGACACCAATTTAACTTATTGATGTCGCCATCTCAGTTGGCGACATCAATTTAATTATTGATGTCGCCATCTGAGATGGCGACACCAATGTATTTTAACTAACCCTAACCCTTTTCCTCGCCGCCGCACTCGCTCATTCTCTCATTTTCTTCTGCTGCGAAAATTTCTTCCATCGGTCTCATTTTCTTTCGTCCGCTCGTTCTCAAATTTTCTTCCAACATCTCTGCAAAAATCAAGCTATTTTTTTCCAAAATATTTAAGGTAAGCTTTTTTATTTTGTTATTTGTGTATCGTAGATAAATTATGATTTAGATATATTTAATAGGAGTATATTATTTGTTGGTGTATATTTTGATGATGTGAATAATTAAAATTCAGGTTGACTTCGGAGGGCGGCGGTGGGCGGCGGCGACGTCGGCTGGTGGTGGGCGGCGGCGGTGGGTGGCGGACGGGTATTTTCGTAATGTTGAGATTAATGTTGTTAATTTTTGTATTATATTTCCGGATGGATCAAATGAGACAACCATGCCCGGTTGACACA
The DNA here is from genome assembly GCA_907163345.1 of Haberlea rhodopensis. Taxonomy (NCBI): domain Eukaryota; kingdom Viridiplantae; phylum Streptophyta; class Magnoliopsida; order Lamiales; family Gesneriaceae; genus Haberlea; species Haberlea rhodopensis. The sequence continues at coordinate 5,909,586 of CAJQUN010000032.1, forward strand.
CATCTTTTGTCGTTGCAGTCTTCACATCGATCTGAGGATGTATGTGCAGGTGATATGGATAGTATACTTCGTGTGAGAAACCCAGATAGCTATTTTTGGGATATGTGTCCATTAGATATATGTGTTGTTAATTTGTTGCACGTTATTGGATTTTATGGTATCTATAGGTGTGGTAAGATTGAACTTGACATGCACCTGATCACGGCTTTAGTTGAGAGATGGCGCCGTGAAACACACACGTTTCATTTTAGATCAGGAGAAGCGTCCATCACACTGCAAGACATTGCAGTAATATGGGCGTTGCCAATAGATGGCATCGTAGTGTCTGGAATAGATTATGATAGGACTCTACCTGAATGGCAAGAATATTTCCATATATATTTAGGATTCATACCAGATATCAAGGATTTTAAAGGTGCGAGGTTGAGGTTAGTTGTTTTGAAAAATCATTTGCTGCAAAATCCCTTGGGGGTACATAGTACGCCAGATGATGTTGCTAAGTTTACAAGGGTTTGTGCGTTATTGATGTTAGGGGGGATTATGTGCCCTGATTCCTCAGGCAATTTTGTTAGGTTATTGTATTTACAGAAGTTGGAGGATATCGACTCTTCCAGTACATATAGTTGGGGCAGTGCTGTGTTGGCATACTTATATCGTGAGTTGTGCACGTCATCAGAGAAAGGGAAAAAAGTTATAGGTGGTGCATTGCAACTCTTACAGGTAAATAATATGTTTGTTTGTTTTAATAATGTAGGGTCTTCCTACCTTAATCATCATCTTAATAACATATTAGGGACTAAACATGCATTTATAACCTCTTAGGGCACCGGTTGTAGCTTTGAGTTAATAAGATTACAGGCAAAAAATGAAATTTCAAACTTAATTAATTACATTCTCAAATGAATGTTAAGGCGAAAGAATTATACTACTCCTAGAGTAGAGACTATATAAAAATCTTGTATCCTAACTTCTTTCATGCTCCTCATAGCTCACTGCCTCAACCCGGCCCTTAGTCCTTTAGTCCAAAAGTGTACCTACAGGAACAACCCATCATGAGCATATACATCGTTACTTAACATCATAAGGTAATGGCATATAAATAAATGCATGAAATTAATTGGTAACATATACTTCCTGGTTAATCGTATTAACCCTCTTTGGTTGTCCCTGTTTCATAATCATGCATGTAATCATTAGTTCTTGACATAACTGATTAAAATCGTACTTCACTTATATGCTCGTAATCAACAATGTTAATTAGAAATGGGACTATCCTGGTTCTATTATGACAGCGGCACAATTGGCCCCCCTCGCTCGATATAAAGCGGAATTGTGATACCCCTCGCTACGCCTTGATAGCGGATGTATCTCCTCGCTTAGCGGAATATGATACCCCTCGCTACGCCTTGATAGCGGATGTATCCCCTCGCTAGTTATGTGAGCGGCAAGTACCTTCCTCGCTTGCCCATAATAACCACCGGACATTCAACCATTCTTAATAACATAGTTAAACATACATCATCATCATCATATCATAAACATCGTCATCTTATAAACATCATCATCTTGTAAACATCATCATCTCATAAGCATCATCGTCATATAGACATCATTATCTTATCATAATCGTCATCGTAAACGTCATATCATCTTCATTTATCATAACATCATCATCATAAATTTACAAATCATAATCATCATCATAGACATCATAAATACTTATGCAATCAATGCATAGTCATAGTTTAGGAGTGTGTTACCGTCCGATGCCCGTACGCTTCTTACGTACCTTAACTCCAAAAATGGAGAAGTTGCAGAACTTTATCTCCGTGAAGTTGTGGGTACCTGGGTTGGTTCTACATAACCATACAAATTGATATTAGAAGCTAAACAATAGCCAAATACAAAATTCAACAAAAATCATCATTTCCACTTTTTAAACAGTGGCGATCGATCGCTACTTGAGGCGATCGATCGCCTCACTTTTTGCCTTGCGGCGATCGATCGCTTCATTGGAGGCGATCGATCGCCTGCTACGCGAAATGGCTACTGGCCTTTGGCCATCGATCGCCTCATTTCAGGCGATCGATCGCCACCTGCTGGTGCGCGATTTTTCACCATTTTTGAGCATTTTTCAAGCTCCATCTTAAACCATTCGAACCCAAACTTTCCTACAGCAACAACAACATCATAACCCACTAAAACCCACATAAAACACTTCAAAAATCATACCCCAAACATGTATAACATATACCCAAAACAAACCCACATAAATCACTTCAAAATCATCCCATTTCAAAACCAAACATCATAAAAACTTTAGGAAGGGTTCCATACCTCTTGTAGGCTCCAAATCTTAACAAAGATCACACAAACAAAGGTTTTGTGAAGCTTTCCTTCTCCTTCCTTGGTGAATTTCGAAAATGGGAGATAGGTTAGGGTTGAGGAATGAATTGGGGATTTTAAAAGTGATTGGTAAAGTAAGTGGGTATAGTGGAAAAAAGGGGGGTTAAAAGGTTAATATTAAAATTATACCCCAAAGTTAACATGATGTATAAAACACCCCAACATGGTATTTTAAAAGCATTTACAAAAATGCATTAAACTTCCACTAAATCATGCTTTCCTCATAATTGACAATCAATACAATTAAATCATGTTAACACTTCATTACCCATCACATAAATCAATTACCAACATAATTTATCATATAACCATCATTAAAGCCAAAATTGCATATAATCAATTTCGGGGCATCACATTACTCCCCTACTTATAAGATTTCGTCCTCGAAATCGTACGCACTTACCCAAAATGAAATTAAACATAAATCATACCAGAAAATAGTTCCGGGTAATGCTGCATCATATGTCGTTCCGTCTCCCACGTAGCCTCCTCGACACCCCGACGATCCCACTGAACTTTGACCATCGGTATAATCTTGCTTCGTAATCTGCGATCCTCACGATCCAGAATTCTAACCGGTCGTTCAACGTAGGATACATCTGATTCCAACTGCACTTCAGTAGGCTGTAATACATGAGAAGGATCTGGCTCATACTTCCGCAACATAGAGACGTGAAAGACATCATGAATACCAGATAGAGACGGCGGTAGAGCCAAACGGTAGGCCAAAGTACCGATACGCTGCAATACTTCATATGGCCCAACATACCTCGGAGATAACTTTCCCCGCATACCAAACCGAACCACACCCCTGAAGGGCGAGATCTTCAAGAAGACCCTGTCTCCTACTTGGAATTCTAGCGGTCGTCGTCGCTTATTGGCATAGGCTGCTTGCCTATCCTGGGCCGCTTTCATCTTTTGGTGTATCATATTAATCTTTTCTTCCATATCCTTAATCATATCCGGTCCTCCGACCGCTTTACTAGTCAAGTCCTCCAAATACAGCGGTGACCTACATCATCGTCCGTAAAGAGCTTCAAAAGGGGCCATTTGAATGCTCGCATGATAGCTGTTATTATAGGAGAACTCCACCAATGGCACTGCATCCTGCCATGGAGTATCAAACTCCAAAACACATGCCCTCAACATGTCTTCGAGCGTCTGAATGGTACGCTCTGTCTGGCCATCTGTCTGAGGGTGATAAGCTGTACTCAGTCTCACTTCTGTGCCCAAAGCTGCCTAGAGACCCTCCCAGAAATGTGAAGTAAACCTTGGGTCTCTGTCAGACACAATCGAGACTGGAACCCCATGCAACCTCACTACATCCCGTACATATAATTGGGTCATCTTTAGGTATGTGAAAGTCATACAGTAGGGGATGAAGTGAGCTACCTTCGTTAGCCTATCCACGATCACCCAGATCGCATCAAATCCAGAGGCCGTCCTTGGCAAGTGGGTCACGAAGTCCATAGATATGTGTTCCCACTTCCATTGGGGTACCTCTAAGCTCTTCAGCTAGCCACCAGGCCTCTGCCTCTCTGCCTTTACTTGCTGGCAGATCAAACATCTCTTAACAAAAGCGATCACATCACGCTTCATCCGTCTCCACCAAAACTGGCCACATAGGTCCTTATACATCTTCCTTCCTCCTGGGTGGATACTGAACCGACTACTATGAGCTCGCTCCAATATTCCTCTACGCAACTCTGGTGTATCTGGGACTACCCATCGGTTGCCCAGTCTCAAGGAATCATCTTCTGCCACTCTGAACTTTGATGGTTGTCCTTGAAGTACTATCGATGACCATCTTTGAACCTCATCACCCGACCTCTGGGCTTTCCTGATAGCTTCAAATATGTCTGGCTCAGCCAACAAGGTTGACACTCGCACCGGCCACGTGTCCACAACAAAATCATAGCCCAGATGGCAGTAAGAAGTCATCAAAGCTGACAAACACATAGCATCCTCAGCATTACTCTTCACTTTCCGACTTAAGGCGTCTGCTATCAAATTTGCTTTACCAGGATGGTACTCAATCTCACAGTCATAATCCTTGAGTAAATCCATCCATCTTCTTTGCCTAATATTCAGTTCCGCTTGGGTGAATAAGAACTTCAAACTCTTATGGTCCGCATAGATGGTAAACGAAGTACCATAGAGATAATGCCGCCAAATCTTCAAGGCGAAAATGATGGCCGCCAGTTTCAGATCATGAACTGGGTATCTGGTCTCATGAGGCTTCAACTGCCTCGAAGCATAAGCCACCACGTGCTTCTCCTGCATCAATACACAGTCCAAACCCTGCAATGATGCATCTGTGTACAAGGAAAACCTCTTATTCTCAGAAGGAATCACCAACACTGGCGTTGTCGTCAAACGACGCTTCAATTCTTGGAAGCTTTCCTCACAAGCTTCGGACCAAAGGAATGGGACTCCTTTCTGAGTCAGCTGTGTCAGCGGCTTAGCGATCTTAGAAAATCCCTCGACAAAACGTCGGTAATAACCTGCTAAGCCAAGGAAGCTCCGTATCTCGAGTACAGAAGTGGGTGCAGCCCACTCCATCACAGCTTCAAGCTTCCTGGGGTCTACAGATATCCTGCTGCTAGATATAACATGACCCAAGAACACTACACTGCTCAACCAGAACTCGCACTTCCTGAGCTTTGCATACAACTGATGATCCCTAAGGATCTGAAGTACTGTCCTCAAGTTCCTTACATGATCTTCTTCGGTCCGGGAGTAAATGAGTATACTGTCAATGAAAACAATGACGAACTGATCCAAATACGGTTGGAAAACCTTGTTCATCAGGCTCATAAAAACAGCTGGGGCATTCGTAACTCCAAAAGGCATGACTAGGAATTCATAGTGCCCATATCTAGTCCTGAAGGCTGTCTTCTGAACATCATCTTCTCTTACTCGAATCTGATGGTACCCCGACCTCAGATCGATCTTACTGTAGAGCCTCGTACCTTGTAACTGATCAAACAAATCGTCGATCCTCGGAAGTGGATACTTATTCTTCACTGTGGCTTTGTTCAGTTGTCTGTAATCGATGCACAGCCGCATCGAACCATCTTTCTTCTTAACAAACAAAACTGGCGCACCCCAGGGCGATACGCTAGGGCGTATATAGCCCTTATCAAGGAGCTCTTGCAACTGAATCTTTAACTCCCTTAGCTCAGCTGGTGCCATCCTATATGGGGCACGAGAAATGACAGACGTTCCTGGTAGTAACTCAATCCCAAACTCGACCTCTCTCGTCGGTGAGAATCCGGGAATATCTTCCGGAAAGACATCAGGATACTCCGCCACTACGGGCACATCCTAAACTTTTAATTCTTCCCTCTTCTCAGTAACATCAACAGCATAGATGAGATATCCTGTATGGCCCCGTTCCAACAACTGTGCCATCTTGACAGCAGATATCAACGGGATCTTAGATAGAGAAATATCCCCAAAGAATGTCCACTGGACTCCCATATCAGACCTGAATCGGACTGTCCTTTGCCTGCAGTTCACAACTGCCTGATACCTGTTCAGAACGTCAATGCCTACAATGCAGTCAAAGTCCGACATCCCTAGGACAATCAAATCTGACCTTAGCTCGTTATCCTCAAAATAAATGAGGCCATCATAGACAATCTGATCAGTAATCATACTTCTTCCAGCGGGGGTCGAGACTATAAGAGGCGTGGGTGACTGAGAAGTGCATATGTGGTGCCTCTCCACAAAACTTGTCGACACGAAAGAGTGTGATGCACCTGTGTCGATCAATATAAAAGTAGGGTGCGTAAATAAAAGACACGTACCCGCTATAACCTCCTCCGGAGCTGCTGTAGCCTGCTCCCTCGTCAATGCATAGACTTGCCCTTGAGGTGGCCCCATGGGTTGACCTCCATACTGCCTCGGTGCAAAAGGTGGCCTGTGCTGTGCTGCTCTGTCCGCAGGCCTCCCTGCAGAGTTCTGTTGCCTTCCCCTGTTGGGACACTGCCGAGCAAAGTGACCTTTTTTTCCACAAACATAACATCCTACGCAATCTTTTGTCATATGTGGTTGCCCGCAAAGAGAGCACTGGACCATCCCAAACCTGCCTCCCTGAGACTGTCCTCTTCCTGATGGGGTGTCATTCTTACGGTTTCCTTTTCAACAATTCTTGGGCCTCTTACCACTGAATCTCGAAGTCGAAGTATTCGCCCTTGGCTTGAACTGATCACCCCTCGGCCTCAAATTATCAGAAGTGGATTTCTGAGGGGGTGCTGGAGGTGGCACAGCGTCAGGGTATGCACCAACTCCCAGTTCGGCTAGCTCAGCCCTAGAAAGTGCGTCGTCAAAGCAAGCAGGGCCATAAGTGATCACCCTGTCATATAGCTCAGGCCTCAAGCCCTTCATGAAGTTCCTCATCTTCGCTTGAGTGCTTGCAGCAATGTGAGGTACATATCTGAGCAAGGAACATTACTGGAGAGCATAATCTGATACATGCATATTACCTTGCTTGAGGTTAGTGAATTCATCTTCCTTGGCCTGTCGTGCAGCAGCTGAGAAATAGCGGGTCAGAAATCGAGTTCTGAACAACTTCCAATTAATTTCATGACCTTGAGCCTCTTGCTCTACTACTGTGGTCTTCCACCACATCAGTGCCTTCTTGGCCAATTGGAACTCCGCTAGTCTGATCCAGGCTGTCTTAGCACAAGGAGCCACCACAAATATTTGCTCTATTCTTTCCAACCACTCCTCTGCCTGTTCCCCTGTCTCAGTTCCTTTGTCGGAGGTCGGTATGCAAGAAATTGAGTCAAGCTCAGTTCCCCAGGCAACAACTGTTGTTCAGATGGTTCTTCGCCGAAAGCTGGCGGAGGTAGGGGATTCGTACGTCCAGCACTTGCATTAACACTCACAGCATCGCCCACTTCTACATTTGCTGCCATACTACAAGACAAGGGTTACCAACAATACCCAAAAGCAGTTCATATAATACATCGTTAGAGAAACAAAACACGTTAGTGTAACATCATATACTTCATATGCAACTTATACACAAAACATGTTTAAAAGTGAGCCTCTAGCTAACTTATTGCTAAGGCTACCCTTCACTCATTCCCGGGTTATCTAACCACTGCTCTGATACCACTAATGTAGGGTCTTCCTACCTTAATCATCATCTTAATAACATATTAGGGACTAAACGTGCATTTATAACCTCTTAGGGCACCGGTTGTAGCTTTGAGCTAATAAGATTACAGGCCAAAAATGAAATTTCAAACTTAATTAATTACATTCTCAAATGAATGTTAAGGCGAAAGAATTATACTACTCCTAGAGTAGAGATTATCCAAAAATCCTGTATCCTAACTTCTTTCATGCTCCTCATAGCTCACTGCCTCAACCCGGCCCTTAGTCCTTTAGTCCAAAAGTGTACCTACAGGAACAACCCATCATGAGCATATACATCGTTACTTAACATCATAAGGTAATGGCATATAAATAAATGCATGAAAGTAATTGGTAACATATACTTCTTGGTTAATCGTATTAACCCTCTTTGGTTGTCCCTGTTTCATAATCATGCATGTAATCATTAGTTCTTGACATAACTGATTAAAATCGTACTTCACTTATATGCTCGTAATCAACAATGTTAATTAGAAATGGGACTATCCTGGTTCTATTATGACAGCGGCACAATTGGCCCCCCTCGCTCGACATAAAGCGGAATTGTGATACTGATGTGACTAGAAATAGACAAATCTTTAGTGCTTAATTGTATACGATTTGGTAGGTTTTGATGGATAATTTGATACGTATGCTACCTAATAGTATATTTGTATAATTGTAGGTACAATCGAAGAAAACAAGCTAAAAATGATATGTAAAGACCAAGAAAAGATATGGACATGACAAGGACTCAAAGTTGATCAAGAAAAGGGCAAAAACGTAATTTTGGAGGTGGCGATCGATCGCCTGGGAGAGGAAATCGATCGCCTATGGACAGAAACTTTTGCAACAAAATTTACGAGCCAACGATCGATCGCGTGTATCAGGCGATCGATCGCCAAAGTCCACTGGAGCCAAGCGATCGATCGCGATAAAGTGGCGATCGATCGCCTCAGGCGATCTGCTGAAAAAAAATAAAGAAGCGATCGATCGCCACATTCAAGGCGATCGATCGCCGAAGAGTCCGGAAATAAGGAAATTGAGTCTTTTACCATGTTTAAAAGATTGTAACCTAAATCTTAGCCTCCATAACCTCAGAACTCGATTTTTACACCTCATATCAGAGAGATTTCGATAGTTTTAGACTAATTTAGGTTTTGAGAATAATTTTCTTTCAAGTTTTCTTCAAGAACAACAATGAACGGAGCCGGAACTGACAAGCCGGAATCGCAATTCGTCCTAGTAATCTCTTTTCCTTTATTTAATTCAATGTTTTCGGTACAATTTATTATGTTTTTAGATTTGAATATGATAGGCTAAAACCCTTCGATTCTTGGTTGAAGGGATACCTACTTTTGGATTTGAATCTTTTATGAGAATTCGGTTTGATTGTTGAATTAGATTTCGATTTCAATGTGTTTCTCAGATTTCGAATTCCATGATTGTTGTGTTTGTGTATTAGATTGATCAACTAATATTCAATTGCATAATCGATAGTTTGTTAAGAAACAACTAAGATTAATAATTAACCGGCTGTAGGTGTTATTGAATTCTTAGGAGAAACGATTGAGTAATCGATTTTAACGGCTGTAGTTTTCATTGATTAGATTTATCGAACTCATTAGTTTTGAAAACTATCATTGATTTAATCATTAACGGCTGTAGTGGTGATTAGAGATTTGGTAAGGGTTGAATTGGATGTTGTTTTCTCTTTGACTGCGAATAAGATGAGTAGGAATTGAATTTCCAATCGATAGATAATTGAAAGAATTTGAATGTTTTGATTTGATGACCAAAAGATAATTTTCCGAAAGTACGGTTACCTGAAAACCAAGAATCGCTTTAATCTTGTAAGTCTTAATTCGTTTAGTTAATTTTGCGTATTAGTTTAATCCTTAGAATTTGTTAAGTAGTAAAATTCCAATCCAAAACCCCATTTTTACTTTTTGTTTTTGATTGGCACGAAATAAATACTACCTTCCCTGTGGGATCGATCCCTACTCTCGCTACTACATAATTTTGCTATTAACTTGAGAAGGGTTAATTTGGGCGTACGCGATAAGCGCTACCAGATTTTGGCGCCGTTGCCGGGGAAGGCATTGGTATTATTTTGTGTCGATTTTTTTTATTTTTATCCCGCATTACTACTTTGGTTTGTTAATGAGTACAGGTGGATCGTTCAATCACGAAGATAACTTTCACTACGATCCTGAGATTGAAAGGACGCTACATCAGAGGAGACGAGAAGCACGAAGGATTATAGAACAAGAAGAAGAAGAGAGGTCCATGATGGCTGCAAATCAAAGCTTGAGGCAGTTGGCGAATCCTAACTTGGATCAACAACCGCTCTGCATCAATTTCCCTGCTCTGACCAATAACGTAAACTACGAACTTAAGTCTCGTTTAATTCACTTATTGCCAGCTTTTCATGGTCTTGCAGGTGAAAACCCGCATAAGCATCTGATGGAGTTCCACGTGGTGTGCACTACCATGAAGCCGACCGGAATCACTGAGGATCAAATAAAGTTAAGAGGATTCCCGTTTTCTCTAAAGGACGCTGCAAAAGACTGGCTCTTCTACTTACCATCCGGATCGATCACCACGTGGACTGACTTACAAAGAGTATTCCTAGAAAAATATTTCCCAGCTTCAAGGGCAACGAACTTGAGGAAAGAGATATATGGTGTGAAGCAGCTCCACGAGGAATCACTACACGAGTACTGGGAGAGATTCAAGAAGTTGTGCGCAAGTTTTCCACAACACCAGATAAGTGAACACCTTCTAATCCAATACTTCTATGAAGGTTTACTTTCTTCTGACAGGAACTTGGTGGATGCGGCAAGCGGAGGAGCATTTATAGATAAAACAGCGGAGGAAGCTAGAAGGTTGATAGCTAACATGGCGGCCAACTCCCAACAATTCGGATCTGTGCACCATGGTATCAAACCTAGAACAACAACTGATAGACCTCACTTTTCTTGTGTGTGGTATGGCAGGTGGAAATGTAGGAAAGGCAAAGCCATGTGGAATATGTTTGGAGATAAGTCATACCACTGATGCATGCCCGACACTTCAAGAGACATCAGCCGAGCAAGTACATGCAGCAGGGGGATTTCCGGGACAACCCCAATGAAGACATGACCCTTACTCAAACACATACAATCCAGGATGGAGAGACCACCCTAACTTGAGCTATGGACCACAATCGATAAATCATGTTCCTCCTCAAGCACCACAACATCCTCCACCATACAGGCCACCTTTTCAGAGGGCACAACAATCCAATTTTCCTTCTACTACTGACAGGTTAGAGGTAATCATTCAAGATTTTGCTCACAATGTTACTAAATTTCAACAGAAAACAAGATCGAGTATTCAAACCTTGAACACCCAAGTGGGTCAACTAGCCACTGCTCTTAATCGAGTTGAAGCAAACGGATCAACCACTCTACCATCACAAACAGTGGTGAATCTGAGAGAAAATGTAAATGCAGTCACAACTAGGAGTGGGAAGGAATTGGAGACACCGGAGACGACGGAGAAAGAACCGCCCAAGAGTGAGGAAGAAAAGGAAGCGGAAGTTGGAGAAAAGCTCGGGATAGCACACGAGGCACCAAAAGGTAAGCCCCCTTCTTTTTCTGAATATAAAGTGCTTTTCCCCAAGTTTTAAAAGACAACATGAAAGACGCTGGACTCAAAGGCTTGTATGAGACCTTCCGAAGATGTGAGATAAACATCCCATTGTTGGACGCCATCCAACAAGTACCTCGCTATGCGAAGTTTCTAAAGGAATTATGCACAGCCAAGAGGAGTCATAGATTGAAGGGACCTCAAAAGGTTGAACTGGGTGAAAACGTATCAGCAGTGATACAAAGAAAAATCCCTACCAAGTGTAAGGATCCAGGTATGTTCTCTATCCCGTGCACTATTGGAAACACTCGCCTTGAAAAGGCCATGCTAGATTTAGGAGCAGCAATTAATGTCATGCCATATTCTATTTATGCTTCTTTACAACTCGGTCCTTTGAACCCTACGGGAGTGGTGATTCAATTAGCGGATAGATCTAGTGCATACCCTAGGGGCTTAATTGAAGATGTGTTAGTGCAAGTGAATGAACTAGTTTTCCCAGCTGATTTTTATATCTTTGACATGGAGAATGGTGATAAAAGTAGCCCCATCTTATTAGGAAGACCATTTCTCAAAACTTCTAAAACAAAGATAGATGTGCATAGTGGTACCCTCACTATGGAATTTGATGGTGAGATTGTTACATTTAACATCTATGATGCCATGAAATATCCTTGCAATAATAATGATACTGTGTACTCTATTGATGTTATTGATTACCTGTCACAGGAGGTTTTTGAGAATGTAGGAAACGAAGAATTGGAAAGCACTCTCACCATGGATTTGGAGAAGGAAGAAGCGGACATATCCCTCATGGACGAAGTGAAGCACACCATCGATGCGCTGGATGATACACCTGAGCTATTTCAGTCAGGTAACGTTTCTTTCATAACATTGCTTGTTTCTAACGCTAGACCTCTCCCATCTGTTTTGCAGGCACCCACCATCGAGCTGAAGCCACTACCCACCCACCTTAAATACGTATTCCTTGGTGAAGGTAATACATTACCAGTGATCATCTCCAGCAAGTTGGGGGATGATCAAGAGAAGGACTTGATTCATGTGCTCAAGGAGCACAAGACTGCTATAGGCTGGACAATCGCAGACATCAAGGGAATCAGTCCCTCCACGTGCATGCACCAAATTCTACTAGAGGAAGGAGGGAGCCCGACACGTCAGCCCCAAAGGAAGCTAAACCACCCATGATGGAGGTGGTGAAGGAGGAGATTCTGAAACTTCTATCGGTTGGTGTGATATACCCTATATCAGATAGTCAATGGGTTAGTCCAGTTCAAGTGGTTCCAAAGAAGACCGGTATCACTGTGATAAAGAATAAGGACGATGAACTTGTGCCCACACGCATTCAAAATGGATGGCGAGTGTGCATTGACTACCGGAAGCTTAACACCGTGACTAGAAAGGATCATTTTCCTCTACCTTTTATTGATCAGATGCTTGAGAGGTTAGCATGCCATTCTTATTATTGTTTTCTTGATGGTTACTCAGGCTATTTTCAGATTGCAATCGCTCGGGAGGACCAAGAGAAGACAACTTTCACATGTCCCTTCGGCACATTCGCATACCGTCGCATGCCCTTTGGACTATGCAATGCCCCAGCCACTTTTCAACGGTGTATGGTCAGTATCTTTTCTGAGTTTATTGAACATATTTTAGAAGTATTCATGGATGACTTTACTGTTTACGGTAACTCATTCAAGGATTGCCTTTCTAGCCTTACACTGGTATTGAAAAAGTGCATTGATACTAACCTTGTGTTAAATTCTGAGAAATGTCATTTTATGGTTGAACAAGGTATAGTGCTGGGTCATGTTGTTTCTGCTAATGGCATAGAGGTAGATAAGGCAAAAATTGATGTTATGCAATCTTTACCCTACCCTACTTGTGTCCGGGATGTCCGCTCTTTTCTTGATCATGCAGGTTTTTACAGGAGGTACATCAAAGACTTCGCCAAGATAGCTACACCTTTGTGTAAGCTACTACAAAAGGATGTCCCCTTTGAGATGGATGCCGAAAGCAAGAGAGCTTTTGATACACTGAAAGAGTTATTAACCTCTACCCCCATCATCCAACCACCCGACTGGAGTAAACCCTTCGAGATCATGTGCGATGCAAGTGACTATGCGGTTGGTGCTGTTTTGGGACAAAAAAAGGGCAATGCTTCACATGCCATCTACTACGCATCAAAAACCTTGAATGATGCCCAACGAAATTATTCTACTACTGAGAAAGAGCTCTTAGCAGTTGTTTTTGCTCTTGAAAAATTTCGATCGTATTTACTTGGTACTAAAGTTATTGTTTATTCTGATCATGCAGCTCTTTGCTATTTGATGACGAAGAAGGAGGCTAAACCAAGGCTAATAAGATGGATTTTGCTCTTGAGTGAATTCGACATACAAATCAAGGATAAGAAGGGCAGCGAGAACAAAGTAGCGGATCACTTGAGCCGTCTACCACATGTAGAGGATGAGCTTTGTTTGAAGGAGGAATTCCCGGATGAGCACCTGTTCTCCATAAACGACAATCTTCCATGGTATGCTCATATTGTGAATTTTTTAGCTTCTAATGTGCTACCCCCTGAATTGTCTAGGTCTCAACGAGCTAAGATCAGGAGTGATGCCAAGTATTATGTATGGGATGATCCTTACTTATGGAAGAACCGCGCGGACCAAATCATTCGACGTTGCATACCCGAGACTGAGGTAAATGACATTTTAATGTTTTGCCATTCATATGCTTGTGGTGGACATTTTGGAGCCAAGAGGACCTCTAGGAAGGTACTCGAGTGTGGATTCTTTTGGCCCACCCTATTTCGTGACGCATATCTTTTCTGCAAGAACTGTGCACAATGCCAACTGACCGGTAATCTCTCCCAAAGAAAGGAGATGCCTCAACAACCCATTCTCATTTCTGAAATTTTTGACGTTTGGGGCATCGATTTTATGGGACCCTTTCCTATGTCTTATGGTCATATTTATATACTGCTTGCTGTTGATTATGTGTCGAAATGGGTGGAAGCTATAGCCACCAGTACTGACGATTCCAAGGTTGTTGCAGATTTTATCAAACATAACCTTTTCTCTAGGTTTGGAATCCCAAGAGCCATCATCAGTGATCGAGGGACACACTTCTGCATCCGGACAGTGGAAAGCCTATTCAAGAAATACCACGTGACTCACAAAGTCTCCACTGCCTATCACCCGCAAACAAATGGCCAAGCCGAGGTCTCTAACCGAGAAATCAAGGCAATATTGGAAAAAACGGTCAACCCGACAAGGAAAGATTGGAGCTTGCGACTAGACGATGCACTGTGGGCCTACAGAACCGCATATAAGACTCCAATAGCTATGTCTCCTTATCGACTGATTTTTGGTAAACCGTGTCATCTCCCTGTAGAGTTGGAACACAAAGCATACTGGGCCGTGAAGAATTTCAACATGAACTACGATGAGAGTGGCGTGCATAGGAAGCTGCAATTGCAAGAGTTAGAGGAGATACGGAATGAAGCTTACGAGAGTGCTAGATTTTACAAAGAAAAGACGAAGGATTTTCACGACAAGATGATATCACGGAGAACCTTTGAAGTTGGTCAAATAGTTCTCCTTTACCATTCCCGCCTTCGCCTGTTCCCAGGTAAGCTTCGTTCTAGGTGGCATGGGCCTTATTTAGTTATTAATGTGTATCCTCATGGTGCAGTGGAGATTCAAAGTTTTGACACCACCAAGACATTCAAGGTGAATGGTCACTGATTGAAGCACTACTTTGAAGGTGTCCAACATGACGAAGGAGGGAACGTAGACATCAAGGTGGCTCTAGAGGATCCACCCCACTTTGACTGAGCACGAGGACTGGCGTCGGGCCACCGACGTTAAACAGAGGCGCTGCTTGGGAGGCAACCCAAGGGGAGTTAGTTTCCCTTTTACCCTTTTATTTTTATTGCTTTTTAGTTTAAACTTTTCTCTTTTCTTGTATTTTTGCCTTACATTGGGACAATGTAAGATTTAAGTATGGGGGAGGGATTAGTAGTTAGTTTTGCTTTAATATTTCAAAAATAAAATAAAAATCGAAAAACTTAAAAAATTTTGAGCTCATAGTTAGTAATGAATGAATGATTAGAATCACTAGCCCGTGATGAAACCTAATTGATATCATGCATGCTTTTGAACATAGGTGAATTGTTAACTTTGGAACACTTTGAACTCTAATGCAAAGTTTACTTTAACTTAGTAAGTGAATATCTTGAGCACGATTTTGTCATTACTTGTGAAGTGTGCATAACATAGTGAAGATTGTGTGAATTTTGTGATAGTCTTAAGAAGTCTCTAATACATGCTAGAACTTAACTACATGCTCTTTGAGGCGTATGTCTAGACTACTTGCAAACATGAAAGTGATATAGGTAATCTTTGATGCGTTTGAGCCTTTCAAGCCTACCATATGAACAAAATCTATCTCTAGTACCCTTTTTGAGCCTTAATGCAGAAGAATGGGAGTATGCTAAGCATACTCAAGACCCCCATTCAACATTCCTTGACTAGCTTATCATCCTTCCCTAATGAGCCTAAATATGAATTTTAATCCATACCTTTTAAGGGAGTATGATGTATTTCATTCAAATGCACTTGGTAATCATTGAAGTATATTTGTAAACTTTATTGTCAAAAGAATGAAATACATGAAAGAAAAGGGATGTCTTGAGAAATTTGAGAAAAAAAATATGACTCCAAGGGGAGCCAAGGCACAAAAGAAGAAAAAAATGTTGAAATAAACCTTGAAAAAAATTGAACAAGGTTTGAGAAAAAATCATGCAAGAAGGGAAGTCTTAGTGTGCATTTCATCATACTCTCTTGTTTGATACATCTTTATCCTTTCTTCATAAGCCAATACCTAGGCCAAGCTACAAGCTAATAAAGACCTACTTGATTTATGTTTGCAAAGTGGCTAAGATAGTGGAGAAGAGTGTGCAAGTGAGCTTATACTTGTGTTAGTGTATAACTTGAACTATTATGGCTTTGCATATTTTGGATCTATAATTTGTACACGACACTCGTCTATGACCACACACACACGTTCACTACTTTGTTGAGTATGAAATGTTTAGGGATTGAACTTGTTCCACTGTTAACTTTTCAACGCCTTTCATTACTGTGCATGTTAAAATTGTTGAGGCATTAAAGTGAGGACAAGTTGCTTTGTTATGATACTATGAGCCAACCAAAAATATTGTAGTTTTATTTGGTTTACTCGAGGTCGAGTAAAGAGTAAGTATGTGGGAGTTTGATGTGACTAGAAATAGACACATCTTTAGTGCTTAATTGTATACGATTTGGTAGGTTTTGATGGATAATTTGATACGTATGCTACCTAATTGTATATTTGTGTAATTGTAGGTACAATCAAAGAAAACAAGCTAAAAATGATGTGTAAAGACCAAGAAAAGATATGGACATGACAAGGACTCAAAGTTGATCAAGAAAAGGGCAAAAACATAATTTTGGAGGTGGCGATCGATCGCCTGGGAGAGAAAATTGATCGCCTATGGACAGAAACTTTTGCAACAAAATTTACGAGCCAGCGATCGATCGCGTGTATCAGGCGATCGATCGCCAAAGTCCACTTGTGATGACCAGGGATTATAGGTGTTAATCCCGTAGTGTTAATAATCCCTAAAGTGGTTTTACGTGGGGATTTGGAATTTAATCGAGGTGTTGGGCCTTCTGGGCTCGTTTATTTGGGCAGTTGGGATCGTTGGATCCAGAGGTTGAGATTGTATTCACATTTCGGTGTAAAACCTAAGAGTTGGGTTTTTGATGTGTCTCGGAATCTCGGGTGCTATGTGAGCACCGGTAGAGGGTTTTGGAGTTAGAGAGAGAGTTTTTGAAAACAGATGATTTTTAAGGAATCATGATGTATTGGTGGGGCTATTATTTTTTCGGGGTATTTTTGCTATAAATAGCAGTTGAACCCGAAATTTTAAGAAAATTATCATTTCAGCCCAATTTCTTTCTCCTCCCTCTCTCCGGCGCGATTTCCCGCTGCTACAGCACCCCCGCCGCTTCAAACGCTTCGCCCGCCGCCGTCCCGCCGCCGATCGGCGCGTGCGACCTACCCACGGCTTCGTCTCGTCCAGGCGCTCCTTTCCCCTCCGTCAATTCGAAGTTTCGTCGCGTCTTGGAGTCGGATTTTGCTGGTAAGCGTCGATCCCCAATTTCTAGGGTTCTTCGTTTTTCGTTCGATTTTCTTCCAATTTTCGTATGGATAGCCTCCCTTACCCCTTTTGCATCCCTCTCATGTTATTCCCTACTAAATTCGGTGGTTTTGGTTCGAAATTATTTTCGAAAATTGGTAGGGTTTGGTTCGAATTTTGGAGGTTTTTGGCAGGGGTATTAATTCGTGCTATTGATCGATTATTGCATGTTTTAGGAGTATTATGATGCTTGATGGAGATCGAATTGAGAAGCTATGGTTCGAATTTGAAGAATTTTAAGGGTTCGAATTTAAGGGCTTGTTTGGGTTCGAATTTAATGGTTTTGAGTTCGAAAATTTGGGGGTTTTTGTCAAGGGATGTTGATTCTTGCTTGGATAGCTTAATTGACATTTTAGATAAATTATGGTATTTAATTGGGTTCGAAATTGTGAGATTAGGGTTCGATTTTTGTAGGGCATTCTTGAACAAATTTCGATATTGTCTCATTTATTTCCTTCCCTGCATGTACCCTGCCCCGGGTCTTTTAAGAGGATAATTGTCGTGTGTTGACAATATTTTGAGGGATATGGGTGTGCTTGAGCATAGGTTACATGTTCGTAAATAATTGTGAATTATTTATCGTGTTAGCACATCATTCCTCGGGGCATGGAACTCGAGCAAGGTTTGGCTCGGACTTCGGAGATTTAAGATACGTGCGACGTACGAGCATTACTATATATATGTGAAATGCATAAGGTGTTTTTGATTGCATTGAATGTTTTGCGTATGGTTATACATATATGTTGATATGGCCAAGGAATGACCCAAATCTTGATATCGCAGCTTGTAGCGTGCGTGACACTAGAGTAGGATGACTCTTACATGATATAAGGGATACTGGGTTTATATGACTATATTATGAGACATTTGAGATGTCTAGGTTTGTAGAAGCATGTATTCTTCGTGAGACATTGAGATGTCTAGGTTCGTAGAATCATGTATTCATTATGAGACATTTGAGATGTCTAGGTATAATGGAAAGCGAGATTATGAAATCAATATTAGATATTGATATATCTATATTTGCATGTATATGAACTTGGAATCATTCATTATTGATATTTGAGAATCAGGCATGCGATGTGTAAATCAATGTGTTGGTTTACTGATTTATGAGGTTTGATGAGTTTGATGATTGTGAGAACAGGGACAGTACACGGAATCCCGGATGAGGTTGCCATCCAGGGAGTATCATTTAAATTCATTAGCATTTACCTTTGTTGTAAATTATGAATTTCATTATTATGATTATGGGATTTTGTGTATTGGTATGCTCACCCCGTTGGGGGCTGTCTCTGTTGGGACAGGTGGACAGGTACATCGATGGCTATGGAGCTGAGCTCGAGCTGTTGATTTGAGGTACTCCCAGGATCGTGGTACCAGGGCTTGATGGAGCACGGTATCGTAAAGAGTACCTATATATACACCTGAGGATTTATACATATTCATGATGCTCGCATGTGAGCACGATTATACTTGTACATGGATTGTATATAAAGGCATGAGCCTATCTCTCTTTCATTTAAGGTTGCATGCAATTAGAGGTTGAATTGCTAGAATGATATGAGAGTCATTGGTGTATTATGTGTGGCGTCTTCCCTGGCTGGGAATTTACTAGTATTGCTGCTTTCTGTTGAGTATTATGCTTTCCCTGGCCGGGAATTTTGCTATGTGTTGTACTCTTTTTTTTTGGGATAGCTCTATTTATGGGGAGACTCTGCCCAAATTTTTATAAAAGTTTACAATGTGAAAAGTGGCACCAAGGGGTTGGTAAAAGGCAAACATATGAGTCTTTCATTGACAGGCAATGATTAAGTATCATCAGAGCTTCCCGATTGACATTTTATAGAAAGCATGTACCACACATAGTGGTTAATACACTAATCAAGGTTTAAGGGCTTGGGGCCCTTACATTAGTGGTATCAGAGCAGTGGTTGCTCATTGTGGCTGTTAAGGGCCTAGGAAGTTATTGATAGCACATATTTATGCATGATGGCATCAATGTTGTATGACATAACAAATTGTTTATGTGCTATTATGATATGAAAAGTGGTATTGCTAACCATTGTGGTTGCAGGAATCGTGTGGAACACGATAGGATGGCATTAATAGGGATATTTCCGAGGTAACATGTACTTTATGTTGTCTTGTTGACACATGATGAATGCAAAGTGGTGCATTAAGGTTATGATATATGTTATTGTGCATTGTTTTTGCATATGCATGTTGTGAAATATAAGAGGTGTATTTCTTGAGTCAAAGTTATCTTAGTAAGGATTTTAATGGCTTATGCTAAAGTCCATTGCATGGAGTAGCAACGCTAAAGTCCATTGGAAGCGATGAAGAATCCCGCTTACATGGAGTAGCAACGCTAAAGTCCATTGCATGGAGTAGCAACGCTAAAGTCCATATGAAGCGATGAAGAGTCCCGCTTATATGGAGTAGCAACGCTAAAGTCCATTGGAAGCGATGAAGAGTCCCGCTTACATGGAGTAGCAACGCTAAAGTCCATTGGAAGCGATGAAGAGTCCCGCTTACATGGAGTAGCAAGAAGCATTAAAATGTACTAATGATAAGGGCTCAAGATGAAATATGGATTTAAAGAGGAAGGATGTCATGACATTTATTTATGAAACCATACATTCTTATAATGCGTTTTTATTATGTATTGAATGTTGATGCATAGCGTATATGGCTATTGTTGTTAACCCTGATGGTTGCAGGTTACAGGAAATAAGGAATACGAAAAGGAATGATGATTATACATATGCACGGGCATCCCAAGGGCAACATGTATTATGTGGTTAGTCATTTAACACAAGGTAAATCAAGGTATGCATAAGATAGTGCATTATGATATGATACATGTTGATACGCATCGTTTTGCATATGTATATTGTGAAATATAAAGTGAGGATTTCAATGCTTACACTAAGGTCCATATGAAGCGAGGAAGGATTCCGCTTATATGGAGTAGTGAGAAGCATTGAAATGCACTGATATTTCACGAGTCCAGGTTATCCTAGTGAGGATTTCAATGCTTGCACTAAGGTCCATATGAAGCGAGGAAGGATTCCGCTTATATGGAGTAGTGAGAAGCATTGAAATACACTACTGATAAGTGACTCAATTCGAGGTGTATTTATAGCGATGGTTCATTCCGCTATATCTATTGGCGATGGTTCATTCCGCCAGGTGTATTTATAGCGATGGTTCATTCCGCTATATCTATTGGCGATGGTTCATTCCGCTATATCTATTGGCGATGGTTCATTCCGCCAGGTGTATTTATAGCGACGGTTCATTCCGCTATATTGATTGGCGATGGTTCATTCCGCCAGGTGTATTGATAGCGATGCTTCTTTCCGCTACTATGTGGACGATGATTCGTACTCAGGTGTATAGCGAGGTTTCATGCCACTTATTATATGACGAGGTGTCATGCCGTCGATTCTATAGCGAGGGATTTTGCCGCTATGTACTCAGCACAGGATTTTGCCGCCTTCGAGCGATGGGTGCTGATTACACACTATTATTGAGCGACGGAGACAGGTATGACGCTATATTGCTAGCGATGAGGTATGAGATATTGCTATTTTATTAGCTTTATTTTAGCTGGCATGCATTGATATACATGTTTTATTATGCCTATTTTACTAGCATGATAGTGGATTGACATACGCTGATGTACATGTATCGTCACTAGTTGACAATGTTTTAGATGCCATGAGTTGGCATGTGTCGTCACAGGATGACGATGACGATGGTGTAGGAGATGTCTTATTAGACATGCATCATCGTTACGATGATCGATGCGTTGAGTATACGTATTCTGTGGTATGCCTTGGGTGCCAGTACCGAGCACAAGGTGGTGTGTGCGGCACCGATTGACGTGACCCTTATACCGAGCGGGTTGCTCGAGGAATGGATGGATGCGCTGTACATGTGATTGCACCGCAGCTTATGTTTGGGGGTAATCATTTTACGAGTGGTGATACCCTTGAGGTATGCTCGTTGGAATGGCTTTTGGCCATGTGATTTGACGACAGGAGTAATCATGGAGGAAATTACTCGCTTTCTGTCGATGTGACATGTGGTAGACATGGTCACACCACCCTTGAGGGTGTAGGATGGGTCCTAAGGGAGTAGGATCAGGTTATGTTAAGTACATAGGGACATTGGAGTGTCCAGGGTGTATCGGCATTGAGGAATGTTGGATAAAGACCCACTACTCTATTGAGTTTTCCTCCCATAGTATGTTATACCATGTGGAAACGTCCGTCTTATTGGTAGGTTTGAGGTAAACCTAAAGAGGCAGAGACTAGGTTGTCTGCCGCGTGTGTGTAGCACCATGATGGGCTTGCTAGAGCCGTTACACTGCTCGTTGGAACCAAGTTTGGCAAATCGTAAGGTGATACGATGTGGATTGTGGTGGACTCTAGTAGTCACCATGTCATTGAGGTTAAGGTTGTTCATGCCTCACTGAAACGTGTATACGTTTATGTTTAATCTTGGAGACTTGTCTGGGACAGCTCAGGATGTTGGAGTACCAACAAGAGAGTCATCAGGTCGTTATTGACTCAATCTAAGGGAACCCGTGTATTAGGGATACAATGGGTGTTCTTATATCCAGTTTTTCCGAACGATGGTTCGAGACTTGTGGATCTCGAGTTCAATGGCGCTTCCCTTGCGAGGAAGGAGGTAGTATTATACCTATTTGGGAATCTTTGAAAGATTCGGTAAGTTGGTGCAAGTGGTGTTGATTTTGGGAATCACACCGTGTATTGTTAATCGTCGATTATCATCCTCCACTGAGTAAGGAATGACTCAGAATTGACGGTTGTGTTTGGGGCTTAGGGATATGTGGTAGATACCCGAGCCGAGTGCATTGAGTATGCATGCGATATCAGTGCTTAGGTAGGTATACCGGTGAGTATACGGATGCCAGTTATTGATTTCCTCTCTGTTAAGCATAGAGTTATGCTGTTTTAGGATGGTTAAATCTCTGATGTGAGATATGGAACACCTTGAGATTGGGAATCTCCATGGCACGATGATTATGAGGGATAATCGTGAAGTTAGTTGACTCCCTTGAAGAGGGATTTTCTTGTGAGGGTTAAGTATTTCCCTTGTTGGTGTTTTCCTTCGAGTTATGCGACAGCCTTCCCAAGTTTGGATTGTTAAATCCGAGGATTTTCAAGGGATGGCAGGATTTCGGATTGGTTGAGTGTCGCTGACGACACAAGCGTTGAGGATGCAATGGGTTTATTGCATGCCCCTTAATAAATTTAAACTCTGCGGAGTCTCGGTTGTTATTTATGATCAGGACGTGATTCTTGGAACATCCGGAGGTGGACATCTTGTGAGATGTCTTTTGTTTGAATTTGTGGCCGTGAGTTGCCCAAATTAAGTTGCAATGAGGCGACTACTCCTTCGATGGAGGAAGTTTGAAAGTGGAAACCAGGTTTGGTATGTGTACACCGTGGTTGTACTAGTGTTTCCCTCGTAACGATGTAGGTTAGACATCGTGAGTCTGGATAAAGATGCCATTGGATGATATCTACGATAGAATCAGGAGCGATTCGAATCCTTACAGTTTCAGTTGACTAACTGCTTTTGGATTATTAGCGTTGAGCTGTGCTGACGCTCTTTGACGTTATGATGGATTTGGAAGTCTATTCCACTCCAGAGATTGACACGAGGTCAACGTTCTTACGGTTGAGGTGTCATTCAGGACGTGTTCGTACTGTTGTATTAGATCGAAGGATGACTGTCCGATCTACAGTCGTAAGTATTGGTTGATTTGCAGTCATGAGAGGCTGACTTCTGGGATGACCCGCATCGAGGTACGTTTCGCCTCTTGGGTGATATGTTGGTTTTGGTATGTCGCTCTGTTTCAGAGTTTGATGAGAGGTAAGTATCCTCGCGTTTATTAATACGATTCTGATATGGTCAGGAATCGAGGTTATGGCTTCATGTTGTTGTGTAGCCTGGGTGTTACGTGATACACCAGTGCTAATTTCGAGGACGAAATTCTTTTAGTGGGGGATATTGTGATGACCAGGGATTATAGGTGTTAATCCCGTAGTGTTAATAATCCCTAAAGTGGTTTTACGTGGGGATTTGGAATTTAATCGAGGTGTTGGGCCTTCTGGGCTCGTTTATTTGGGCAGTTGGGATCGTTGGATCCAGAGGTTGAGATTGTATTCACATTTCGGTGTAAAACCTAAGAGTTGGGTTTTTGATGTGTCTCGGAATCTCGGGTGCTATGTGAGCACCGGTAGAGGGTTTTGGAGTTAGAGAGAGAGTTTTTGAAAACAGATGATTTTTAAGGAATCATGATGTATTGGTGGGGCTATTATTTTTTCGGGGTATTTTTGCTATAAATAGCAGTTGAACCCGAAATTTTAAGAAAATTATCATTTCAGCCCAATTTCTTTCTCCTCCCTCTCTCCCGCGCGATTTCCCGCTACTACAGCACCCCCGCCGCTTCAAACGCTTCGCCCACCGCCGTCCCGCCGCCGATCGGCGCGTGCGACCTACCCACGGCTTCGTCTCGTCCAGGCGCTCCTTTCCCCTCCGTCAATTCGAAGTTTCGTCGCGTCTTGGAGTCGGATTTTGCTGGTAAGCGTCGATCCCCAATTTCTAGGGTTCTTCGTTTTTCGTTCGATTTTCTTCCAATTTTCGTATGGATAGCCTCCCTTACCCCTTTTGCATCCCTCTCATGTTATTCCCTACTAAATTCGGTGGTTTTGGTTCGAAATTATTTTCGAAAATTGGTAGGGTTTGGTTCGAATTTTGGAGGTTTTTGGCAGGGGTATTAATTCGTGCTATTGATCGATTATTGCATGTTTTAGGAGTATTATGATGCTTGATGGAGATCGAATTGAGAAGCTATGGTTCGAATTTGAAGAATTTTAAGGGTTCGAATTTAAGGGCTTGTTTGGGTTCGAATTTAATGGTTTTGAGTTCGAAAATTTGGGGGTTTTTGTCAAGGGATGTTGATTCTTGCTTGGATAGCTTAATTGACATTTTAGATAAATTATGGTATTTAATTGGGTTCGAAATTGTGAGATTAGGGTTCGATTTTTGTAGGGCATTCTTGAACAAATTTCGATATTGTCTCATTTATTTCCTTCCCTGCATGTACCCTGCCCCGGGTCTTTTAAGAGGATAATTGTCGAGTGTTGACAATATTTTGAGGGATATGGGTGTGCTTGAGCATAGGTTACATGTTCGTAAATAATTGTGAATTATTTATCGTGTTAGCACATCATTCCTCGGGGCATGGAACTCGAGCAAGGTTTGGCTCGGACTTCGGAGATTTAAGGTACGTGCGACGTACGAGCATTACTATATATATGTGAAATGCATAAGGTGTTTTTGATTGCATTGAATGTTTTGCGTATGGTTATACATATATGTTGATATGGCCAAGGAATGACCCAAATCTTGATATCGCAGCTTGTAGCGTGCGTGACACTAGAGTAGGATGACTCTTACATGATATAAGGGATACTGGGTTTATATGACTATATTATGAGACATTTGAGATGTCTAGGTTTGTAGAATCATGTATTCTTCGTGAGACATTGAGATGTCTAGGTTCGTAGAATCATGTATTCATTATGAGACATTTGAGATGTCTAGGTATAATGGAAAGCGAGATTATGAAATCAATATTAGATATTGATATATCTATATTTGCATGTATATGAACTTGGAATCATTCATTATTGATATTTGAGAATCAGGCATGCGATGTGTAAATCAATGTGTTGGTTTACTGATTTATGAGGTTTGATGAGTTTGATGATTGTGAGAACAGGGACAGTACACGGAATCCCGGATGAGGTTGCCATCCAGGGAGTATCATTTAAATTCATTAGCATTTACCTTTGTTGTAAATTATGAATTTCATTATTATGATTATGGGATTTTGTGTATTGGTATGCTCACCCCGTTGGGGGCTGTCTCTGTTGGGACAGGTGGACAGGTACATCGATGGCTATGGAGCTGAGCTCGAGCTGTTGATTTGAGGTACTCCCAGGATCGTGGTACCAGGGCTTGATGGAGCACGGTATCGTAAAGAGTACCTATATATACACCTGAGGATTTATACATATTCATGATGCTCGCATGTGAGCACGATTATACTTGTACATGGATTGTATATAAAGGCATGAGCCTATCTCTCTTTCATTTAAGGTTGCATGCAATTAGAGGTTGAATTGCTAGAATGATATGAGAGTCATTGGTGTATTATGTGTGGCGTCTTCCCTGGCTGGGAATTTACTAGTATTGCTGCTTTCTGTTGAGTATTATGCTTTCCCTGGCCGGGAATTTTGCTATGTGTTGTACTCTTTTTTTTTGGGATAGCTCTATTTATGGGGAGACTCTGCCCAAATTTTTATAAAAGTTTACAATGTGAAAAGTGGCACCAAGGGGTTGGTAAAAGGCAAACATATGAGTCTTTCATTGACAGGCAATGATTAAGTATCATCAGAGCTTCCCGATTGACATTTTATAGAAAGCATGTACCACACATAGTGGTTAATACACTAATCAAGGTTTAAGGGCTTGGGGCCCTTACACCACTGGAGCCAAGCGATCGATCGCGATAAAGTGGCGATCGATCGCCTCAAGCGATCTGCTGAAAAAAAAATAAAGAAGCGATCGATCGCCACATTCAAGGCGATCGATCGCCGAAGAGTCCGGAAATAAGGAAATTGAGTCTTTTACCATGTTTAAAAGATTGTAACCTAAATCTTAGCCTCCATAACCTCAGAACTCGATTTTTACACCTCATATCAGAGAGTTTCGATAGTTTTAGACTAAGTTAGGTTTTGAGAATAATTTTCTTTCAAGTTTTCTTCAAGAACAACAAAGAACGAAACCGGAACTGACAAGCCGGAATCGCAATTCGTCTTAGTAATATCTTTTCCTTTATTTAATTCAATGTTTTCGGTACAATTTATTATGTTTTTAGATTTGAATATGATAGGCTAAAACCCTTCGATTCTTGATTGAAGGGATACCTACTTTTGGATTTGAATCTTTTATGAGAATTCGGTTTGATTGTTGAATTAGATTTCGATTTCAATGTGTTGCTCAGATTTCGAATTCCATGATTGTTGTGTTTGTGTATTAGATTGATCAACTAATATTCAATTGCATAATCGATAGTTTGTTAAGAAACAACTAAGATTAATAATTAACCGGCTGTAGGTGTTATTGAATTCTTAGGAGAAACGATTGAGTAATCGATTTTAACGGCTGTAGTTTTCATTGATTAGATTTATCGAACTCATTAGTTTTGAAAACTATCATTGATTTAATCATTAATGGCTGTAGTGGTGATTAGAGATTTGGTAAGGGTTGAATTGAATGTTGTTTTCTCTTTGACTACGAATAAGATGAGTAGGAATTGAATTTCCAATCGATAGATAATCGAAAGAATTCGAATGTTTTGATTTGATGACCAAAAGATAATTTTCCAAAAGTATGGTTACCTGAAAACCAAGAATCGCTTTAATCTCATAAGTCCTAATTCGTTTAGTTAATTTTGCGTATTAGTTTAATTCTTAGAATTTGTTAAGTAGTAATAATCCAATCCAAAACCCCATTTTTACTTTTGTTTTTGATTGGCACGAAATAAATACTACCTTCCCTGTGGGATCGATCCCTACTGTCGCTACTACATACTTTTGCTATTAACTTGAGAAGGGTTAATTTGGGCGTACGCGATAAGCGCTACCAGATACCCCTCGCTACGCCTTGATAGCGGATGTATCTCCTCGCTTAGCGGAATATGATACCCCTCGCTACGCCTTGATAGTGGATGTATCCCATCGCTAGTTATGTGAGCGGCAAGTACCTTCCTCGCTTGCCCATAATAACCACCGGACATTCAACCATTCTTAATAACATAGTTAAACATACATCATCATCATCATATCATAAACATCGTCATCTTATAAACATCATCATCTTGTAAACATCATCATCTCATAAGCATCATCGTCATATAGGCATCATCATCTTATCATAATCGTCATCGTAAACGTCATATCATCTTCATTTATCATAACATCATCATCATAAACTTACTTATCATAATCATCATCATAGACATCATAAATAGTTATGCAATCAATGCATAGTCATAGTTTAGGAGTGTGTTACCGTCCGATGCCCGTACGCTTCTTACGTACCTTAATTCCAAAAATGGAGAAGTTGCAGAACTTTATCTCCGTGAAGTTGTGGGTACCTGGGTTGGTTCTACATAACCATACAAATTGATATTAGAAGCTAAACAATAGCCAAATACCAAAAATTCAACAAAAATCATCATTTCCACTTTTTAAACAGTGGCGATCGATCGCTACTTGAGGCGATCGATCGCTTCATTTTTTGCCTTGCGGTGATCGATCGCTTCATTTGAGGCTATCGATCGCCTCATTTCAGGCGATCGATCGCCACCTGCTGGTGCGCGATTTTTCACCATTTTTGAGCATTTTTCAAGCTCCATCTTAAACCATTCGAACCCAAACTTTCCTACAACAACAACAACATCATAACCCACTAAAACCCACATAAAACACTTCAAAAATCATACCCCAAACATGTATAACATATACCCAAAACAAACCCACATAAATCACTTCAAAATCATCCCATTTCAAAACCAAACATCATAAAAACTTTAGGAAGGGTTCCATACCTCTTGTAGGCTCCAAATCTTAACAAAGATTACACAAACAAAGGTTTTGTGAAGCTTTCCTTCTCCTTGCTTGGTGAATTTCGAAAATGGGAGATGGGTTAGGGTTGAGGAATGAATTGGGGATTTTAAAAGTGATTGGTAAAGTAAGTGGGTATAGTGGAAAAAAGGGGGGTTATAAGGTTAATATTAAAATTATACCCCAACGTTAACATGATGTATAAAACACCCCAACATGGTATTTTAAAAGCATTTACAAAAATGCATTAAACTTCCACTAAATCATGCTTTCCTCATAATTGACAATCAATACAATTAAATCATGTTAACACTTCATTACCCATCACATAAATCAATTACCAACATAATTTATCATATAACCATCATTAAAGCCAAAATTGCATATAATCAATTTCAGGGCATCACAAATAATTAAAATATGTTTCTGGTCAATCTAACTTGTGTTATTGATGTCACTACAATAAATGAGATTTGGGCATGATCACGAATCCCAAGTTTGACTCCGCAATTGGGTAGCGATAGATCTGATATTGGGCCAATAATGGCCGGCCCAGACAATGTGTTACCTTCTGCTCCATATGGTGTAAGGTAATACAAATATGTATTGTTTTATAATTGATTTTATGTGTTAATGCATTTAATCATTTAGTTGAATATATACAGGTGGTCATGTCATTTAATCTTTACAGAAACTGGGAGTCATTCCATACGCATCATAAGGGACATCCTCAATGACCAGCCAGTAACTCAAGTAAGCATGCTGTTAAATTAGTTTGTACAAAAATACACTCTTTCATAGTATGTAAAGCAATGTTGTTTTGCAGTTTAATTGGCAGCCGTACCCTGATGAGTACACTGAAGGAATCACTGAGTTGGGGACATATAAGGGACCGTTGATTTTCATCGACATAGTTGAAATGCAACGGTCTGATCGAGTACTGCGACAATTTGGGATGCTACAAGATATCCCAGAAGATCCACCATCGGGGGATGAGGCATTGCATAATGTTGGTCGAAGGGGAAATGTCAACAAAAACTGGAGCACTAGGCATAGAGCACACATACTTTGCTGGGAGAGGGCAAATGATCTACGTGTAGACAGACCACGATTTACTGACGGTGGTTACTACGTTGTTGGCGAATACAGTGAGTGGTATGAACAAGTCACACGTAGATACATTGGGCGTCAAGAATATTTTGTACAAACAAGATATCAACATGGTGATGGCCCGGCATGGCAGCATGTGGTACGTTAATTACGTGAAATTTTATTTTTATATTTGTGTTTCGATGTATAAATTTTATATGGACTTTTGTACTTTGCAGATTGAGTAGATGGAACAGTTAACTACAAGCTATGACCGACATCTGGCTGATGGAGTGCCTATTACGACAGAGTCGATGAGGCAACACAGGACTATGTTCGACAATGTGGTGCGAGTGGCTCGTGAACGACGAGACAGAAACTTCCCGCCATACAATGAAGTCCAGCCTGTTGATACACGTCGGTTCCATGCATGCACTCCATCTACACATAAGCAGACAGATATTGTAGGTCCATCTACGTGGACAGATATTGCAGGTCCATCTGCACATATGCAGACAGATATTGCAGGTCCATCTATGTGGACAGAGCCAGATATGTGTACAGACTATTATATTCCTGTTCCTGTACAATCATATGATTTATCTCCCTTCACGCCATATCCCCCCATGTCCACTCAACCCCAGTTCAGCAGCATGGGTACAGATGTCAGTCTTGGGTTTGCGACATATGCAGCTAGGACTTCACCTTTCGATGTCTCGCCAGTTCTATTCCCTCAATTGACGCCAATTCAGCAGCCTGCCAACACACATGTGGCAAGGGAAAGGGGCGAAGAAGTCGTTCAACAACGAAGAGTTAGAAGACAGACAAATCCTCCTCCTTGTGGTACTGGAGGAAATCTAGCTCCTCGTCGTCGTCGGTGAAGTCATCATTATGTTGTAAATAGTAACCGATTCTTATAGATTAAATTTGAGAAAATGTTTGTTCTTTGAGCATACAATCGACATACAATAATTTCGTAATTAAACGTACAATAATGTCACAATAATGTAACGTAAACATACAATAATGTCACAATAACGTAAAATCATTTACACAATAAACATACAATCAATTACACGTTCAAAAATTTATTGATTTCGAGAAGTTGAAGCACTTTGTCGTCTTGCACGGGCTTCTGGCCAGTCCATCTCATTCTGAATGCGCGTTGTTCGATCTTGACCTACTCTTCTGTTTTTTCGCAGAGTGGAGTTGTGGGACAACTCAAAACATGGGGTGTCCCAATGCTCCTCCACCCACATTGGTTCGAATTCTCCTTGATATGTGCTCCAATATTCATTCATATTGTAATATGGCTTCACAAAAGTTTTAGCGTTTAAGCCATACTTTCGACACACTTGGATCACATGCGAGCAAGGTATTCCGAACTCTTTCCATTTTCCACAAGAGCATTCCCCGGATTTTAAATACACAACATGCGTATTACCCCCACGTCCTGCTTGTACTCTTGTGATAACAGAAGCGGTTAGACGTCTACGATCGAACATCTGGACATCATGATGGATGGAATGATAGTCAGCACGACCATATCTTTCGAACACATAATCTGGCCATTCTTGATTATTTTGAATCATTCGCTCTGTCTTCTTAAGCCGTTCGAAAAAATATAGCACACAACGATCAAAAGTTAATTGCACAATGGCGGTGATTGAAAGTCGACGAGCACCTTTCATAACTCCATTTATGCATTCTGACATATTTGTGGTCATGATACCACAACGCCAGCCTCCGTCATGAGCAAGCGATCATTGACACTTATCAATACGACTCAAGTAATTGAAAGCCCTTGGTTCTATAAGTTTAATCTCTTCCATTGTGCGATCAAATTTTCTGACCTGATTTTCTGATCCCGCTCTCCAACACAAGTCTTTCAAATGAACGGATTTGAAGCGACTATTAAAGTTTGAACAAACACGTCTCAAATAAAATCGATGTACTCCAAGGGGTGATTTGAAGTCAGGAATACAATCGGCTGCAGCAATGAGGCCTGGATGACGGTCAGAAATCAAACATACACCACCCTCAGATCTTCTCACAATATGCTTGCTAATCATCTCCAAAAACCATCTCCATGACACAAAGTTTTCTTCGTCAACAATTGCAAATGACAAAGGTAAGATTTGATTATTCGCATCCATTGCCACAGCAATCAACATCTTATGTTGATATTTCGTATACAGATGTGTTCCATCCACACTTATTACCCGGCGGCAATGTTGAAATCCTTGTACACATGGATGAAAGGCCCAGAACACGTAATTCAAAGTCTTTTCTATTGGTCTGGCATTTTCAAGGTGAACCCACTCAACGACTGTGCCGGGATTCCATTTTTGCAAAGCTCCCATATAGTAAGGCAATTTCCTCACGGAGCTCTCCCATGTTCCGTACACATTCTCAACAGCACGTCGTAAACTAAACCATCCTTTTGCATAGGAGATCTCAAATCCCTATTTATCTTTCACTGTTTGAATTACATACTTTATTTCGTAAGCTGGATCACGCCGAACAATTCCCACTAACAAGCTAGCAATCATGTTTTTGTCCAAATTTGCATGATCGATCGACATCTCACTCAAAAGGCAAGTGTGAGAACATCCATACTTGTTTATTTTGAATAAACCAACTTTTTTCTTCAACGAGGCCCGCAGGTACCATCTACAAGGCATATCTTCTGTACTGTGTTTGCACACCACTTTCCACAATGTTTTTGTACTCTTGACAACGCGGTACTCCCGTTTCGCAACACGTACAGAGTAATCCTTTACAGCTGCCTGCAAATGAGCTTTATTTTTTAAAACCATATCTAGATGGATATCCCCTTTGGAGTAGTCGTAATAACTCCCCATCTACCTGTTGGAATGTATAATGAGTCTCCAAATACTTCGGGATGTGTCATTGAGAAGAATGGAATTGTTGGATAAAGGACATGAGTATTTGTTGTGGTTGTGTCTGGTACATTATCTGACACTTCTTCAATATCAACCTTATCGTCATCAGACTCATCCTCAGATGGAATTCCCTCCGGTTCAGTCTGAAAATCATCTCCAAAATCCACAAAACTGTCTGCTAGTGGCACGGGAACAATATTGTCAGCAACTATAGGAGCATCATCTTGAATCCTAGAGGTAGTTGGTCTTTCTGTATCTACTACAAATGGACCACTACCACTTGTTGGCATTTCTGTAATAAAATCATAATCTCTCCGTTCTGTTTGTATATACATCTCCAAACAACTATAATTTTGTTCAGAATCCAATACCCATGCTAAATTGTAATCACTGTCAACGGGAAAAATTGTTTGTTTTATCCCAGAAAAATCACTAAATATATATTTACAATATATTTTCAGAATGAACTGGTTACGGTCGATGCCAGTAATATCATATACGTCGTTCACTAACTGCAAATAATTAATAGTGCGAGATATTGTCATGCCTTTCGACGGACCACGATCATATCTAACAGATTCTGAATCTTGTAATATATCGCCTCCCAAATACAACAAAACTTTAATTGACATACCTTAAAAATAAACACAAATTTTATAAATTAGTACAGTATATATAATATTATTAAATTTAATTATTTGTATAACAACATACCTGCAGAGAAAATATTCACGAATTCTGAAGAGAATTTGAATTTTCACGAATTCTAAAGAGAGTTTGTTCGAAAGCCGAAGAGATTTTGCTTTATGTTTCAAAATGAGTAACATTTTGTTCAGTTTTATAGACAAAGTAATTGATTATTATCGCCATCTAAAATGGCGACGTTAAATATTTAAAAACAAAAATAATATATGTCGTTATATACCGACACCGACGAAAAAAATAATTTTTTAATATAAAGTCGCCATCCTACATGGCGACATCTTTTAAAAAAAATTATTTTTTAAAAGATGTCGCCATGTCAGATGGCGACATCAGAAAATAATATTTTTTTTAAGAATTTTATGGAAGTCGCCATGTCAGATGGCGACTTCACCTAAAATCTCCATCTGACATGACGACATCGGAAAAATAATATTTTTTTAATAATTTTTGTAGAAGTCGCCATGTTAGATGGCGACTTCAAATGAAGTCGCCATCTGACATGGCGACTTAGGTTACTTTAATAATAAAAAAAACGATTATTTTGTTAAATAAATTTTTTTTTTCGATTAAAAAGTTAAAAACCCCATTCTATTCAGTCCAAGTAATGAGTAAAATTAATTATATCATGAGATCATTTTGGACCTTATTGTCACTATAATATTTTTTTACTACAAACAACTTAAATTTCCCTTATTAATTCAATTTACTAAATACGCTTGATGAGCTATGTGTGGAGTAGTTGCTATTCGTGGTTTGATATTTATTCGGTGTGCCATAATCTTATTGTCTGTCATCTGGTTCAACACCAACATTTGAACCATTTTCGAAATTATTGCAAAATCTGGAATAGTTTGTGGCATTGAATTGTTTGGAGCATTTGAAATCTTAGAAATGATGTCATTTTCCAAGGGATCGAGCCGAATTACGATAAACTTATCGAAGAAGTGAATGTTAGAATATGGACTTGGATTTCTTCTTACTTTTTGACTTGTAATTATGCTTATTGAACCCGACTTTCATTGACTGGTGTATTAGCTTGGGTTAATGAGTGTTGGCTTGATGGGTTCCTTAACCAATTCACTTGGTTCATATATTGTGCTGGATTTAACAAAGTTCATTGTTTGAAACTTGCTTTCTCCAGACACAGCTGAGTTCAAACTCCAGATATATTATTGTCATTGTTGATATAACCTATACCGACGAGCCTTATCGACTCAAGTATTTGGGATCATTTTGATATTGTCACCAAACTAGGTAATCTTCAGTTGTTTGTAAAATTTGTAAAACAACTTATAATTATAAAATCGGCGGTTCTTCCGGGAGTACCGGAACTTTTAAAAAACATTTAGTAAAAAAACAGTTTTGATAAGGTTACTCTACTACCTATAGGTAGAGAAGCAACACAAATTCGAATTAATACTCAAACTTGATCTAATTTTGTTTTAACACCCGCTATAAATCGAAATGCACTTGTTCGTTTAATTGTTAGATGTGAACTTGCTTTCTTGTTTGCCAAGCGTGATGGTTTTGTTGAATATAATTCAATAGTCCAATCTCTTATTAAAACATTTTGAGACACACTTTAAGAAGAAATTGTATGAATGTTTGTGTTGAATATCGACAATCTTTAATTAACCATCTTTCATCTTTAAACAATAGATTTAGTTTAACTACTGATGTTTGGACAAACATTAAACAATTATCATTTCTTGTTATTACATGTCATTGGATAGATGATAATTGGTGCATACAAAACGAATATTGTCACTTGATGCATTACATGCATAACATACAGGAGCTACAATTGCTAAATTTATTCATAATACTTGTAAATTTTATGGAATTGCTGATAAAATTTTCTATTACACTTGATAATGCATCTAATAATACAACGACAATACGTGATCTAAAAATACTATTAAACCAATGCTTGAAGCAATTGTATGGAATTACTGATAAAATATTTTCTGTTACACTTATTAACTTTTCGAATTCAATAAATTTGTTTTTCATTACAATTCATCTATTATCTCATCAATAAATTTGTTATTTTTGAAATATTGGCTAATTTTTTTTTTTTTTTAAAAAAACCCAAAGGACGGACCGGTTCCTATTTGGAACCGGGCCAAACTGAACCAGTCCAGTCCATAACAATGGACCAATGGACCGAAGCGGTTCCATGGAGTTTGCCATGGAACCGGTTCCGACCGTTATGGATCCGGGACCGGTGTAATTCGGTCCGATTCCGATCCGGTCCATGAACACCTTGACTTTTTGACTTGTAATTATGCTTTGCCTGATTGATTTTTGAACCCGACTTTCATTGGTGTATTAGCTTGAGTTAACTTCATTGTTTCTTTTTGTTTGACGAGTACCTCTTGACTCTATGAATAAAGTTTTTTTTTTTTTTAAGAAAAAAAAAGTACACGTTAGATTAGCAATCAAGAGCCCAAAAAGTACACGTTAGATTAGCAATCAAGAGCCCAATTCATCCATGCATAAATAGCTCAACGATAGAACAATTGAATTTTCAGGATAGATTGAATCAAACCCTATGTCACGCCGGCCTTGGCTTGCATAACCGCAATTACATAATGTGTTCCTATAACAACTATTTAGTATCTATTTTCGCTCTAATAGTTAAACAAGTTACAATACGTGTCTATTTCAACTCCTTAGAAGACATTTTCAAACATCAATTTGAAAATGATCTGTAGCATAAATATTGGTGAATTATATATATATATATATATATATATATATATATATATATCACTCTAGTTTTAATAATTGTTATTTTAGCCTTTCTAATTTAAAAATAACATCTACATCACATGCTATATAAAAACCTCTAATGTGTTTATACCTTTTCAATTAAAATATCTCTAAAATTTAATCAATTCAACAAAATCAGATTATATCAAAATGATATCAATAAATTTCAGTTTATGGTCAAAGATTCGGGTAAAAAATAATTTATACAAAAATATAGGGATTCATTCGTTATTATTCAAACTAGAGGTCAAAAGTCATATATAAGTTATTCTGCATTGAGACATTAGACTAAATTTATACACAAGTTTTTTAAATATAAAATGATGGAAGTTTAATACGAAGCAGCAGTTGATGACAGAATATATTGTTCCTCGGAATATTAATCCATTTTGAAGTGCCAAATACAGTCAAGTAATCATAGCTGAAACTGACCTAATTTATTATTATTATTATTATTATCCATGATACATCTGTTTTTGTCAAATATTCATCTAGTTATAGTTTCAGGTTTTTTTTAATTATTTAACCCAAAAAATAAAAATATTTATCAGACTAACTTAATTTTAAATCTTTTATCAAAATGCCAGATGGCGCCTTCCATATAATTTTTTTTTATATAGAATGTGTCATTTCAGATGACACATTCCATATAAAATATTTTTATTTTTAGAAGGCGACATATCATATATAAATATTAATTATGGGTTAATTACTTAACATATATGACTATGCTTATACATGATTAATTATA
Source organism: Haberlea rhodopensis (assembly GCA_907163345.1). Lineage (NCBI taxonomy): Eukaryota > Viridiplantae > Streptophyta > Magnoliopsida > Lamiales > Gesneriaceae > Haberlea > Haberlea rhodopensis. The sequence continues at coordinate 5,946,000 of CAJQUN010000032.1, forward strand.
TTCTAATTACTTAACATAAATATTATAATCTATTATAAAATTATTTTCAAATTTTTAATAAATATTAATTTAATATTATAACATTATATTATATATTATTAATAATGGGCTAATTACTTAACATAATGGCTACGCTTATACATGATTAATTATATTCTATACTTAACATATTAACATAAATATTATAATCTTCCAGTGTTATTTCATTAACTTTATATTTCAAAATCTCATATTCCTATAATAATAATAATAATAATAATAATAAACTCATGAAATCGTTAACTCAACATGTGCTAACTCAGAGATTTGCAGTAATAATATTATTACTATGAAAATAAATATAAACTCTTCTATTTAGAAGAAGCCATTTAATTTAAACTCTTATTATTATTATGAAAATAAATATAAACTCTTTAATACTGTTTTACAAAAATAAGACTAAATTATTATTATTATTATTATTATTATTATTATTATTATTATTGGAATATGAGATTTTTAAGTATAGGTTAATCATGTAATGAAATAACACTAGAATATTCTAATATTTATGTTAAGTAATTAGAATATAATTAATAATTTTAAGCATAGTTATTATGTTAATTAATCAGCCTATAATTAATAATATATAATATAATATAATGTTATAATATTAAATTAATATTTATTAACAATTTGAAAATAATTTTGTAATAGATTATAATATTTATGTTAAGTAGTTAGAATATAATTAACCATGTATAAGCATATTCATATATATATATATATATCGCCTTCTAAAAATAAAAAAAATTATATGGAAGGCGCCGATAAAAAGAAATTTATATGGAAGACACCATCTCAATATAATTTTTTTTATTTTATATAGAATGTGCCACATCAGATGACGGCTTCGGTCATTTTGATAAAAGATTTAAAATTAGGTTAGTTTGATAAATGTTTTTATTTTTTGGGTTAAATAATTAAAAAACCCTTACATCAAAGTGCTCAATCAAAAGAAATTAAAATATTTTAGTTTGCCAAGCATGTCAAGTAATTAATATAATACTGTTTTACATCTGTGTGTTAGATGTGTTTGATTTAGTTTATAATTGAGTCCTATAATTAAGTTCTATAATAATTCCTGTTAATAATTTTCGTAAAACGAAGATCGATATTATTGTATTCTGGTATGGACATGAAGCTTGGGGTCACAACTAAGATTACAATTTGTTGATAAGTTTCCATAGTAGTTAAATTGTCTGTATTTTGAGTTCAAATATAGTTAATACTTTTAGTAAAAAAGTATTAAGTTAATACTTATAAAAAGGTAAAAATAAATTTTTTATATGGGGAAGCTATGTATATTGTCATTAGTGGAGTTTCGGTATAATTTACTTGTTCTTGCCTTCCTTTGTTGACAAGCAAGCACACGTATGGTCAACAACGTTGTATTTGACTTTTAACTTTGGTTCCTTTAGGGGGTATTTATTTATTTTTGGGTGTGAATATAAAATAATAATTGTGTAGAGAATATGAATGTCGGTTGAAATGTTGTATAAAAAAAAATCACAATTAAATTATACTGGTATGTTTATTAATATTGTCAGAATTTTAGTCCATGTGTATGCATATTATAATTTAATTAGATGGAATTAGGGTTAATCATTTGACTAAAAGAATTGCTAAACAGTGGCCGTATACCTTTTTTAAAATTGTTTTAAGATTCAAATTTACACATATGATAAAGGGAAAGGGGACTTTAACTTTAAACTAAATTAGTGCATACTTCTCTAGATTATCAGCAGCATAATTAAGTGGATTAATTGCTAATTAGCTATTGGTTAATAATTAATTGTCAAATAATTAAGAATTATAATATTAATATTTTAGTGTTGTGGCTTTTTCCAACCTATTGTCTTACTCGTGGAAAAAAAATTATTGAGTTCATACTTAACATGTTAAGCTTAATTTGTACATTTTGTACATTTTTAATTCATTTTGCACCATTTATATGCAATATGATGTGTGCTACTAAGAAATTTAAAGAAAATGACAATTAGAAAGAAATTGAACTTCATATAGACCACCTCTAATTTTCATAATTATAATTTTAGCACCTCTAGTTTGAACAATAACATCTACCTCCCCTATAATGTATTTTTATTCAAATCATATGGGAGGTAGTTCTAATTTTACTTATATATTTACAAACTAGAGGGGGTGTTATTATAATACAACTATTCTACAAGGGAGATATATGTAATTGTTCAAACTAGATAGGAGAATTTGTAAAACAGCTATTCTACAATATATATATATATATATATATATATATATATAATTATCCATTTTCTTAATTTCTCTTAGTTTTCCTCTTTGGGGATACACAATGGTGAACTGATGTCTTGTTAATCCACTCCTTTTCCCATATATTTTAACTTTTACTCTTAAGTAAACGATTCACTACAAACTATTTTCCAAAATAGTGGAGTAATATAAATTTTTTAAATTTCATTATTTCACCTATTATTAAAAAAAAAAAAAGCAAACCCAGTGCACGAAACTCACACTATTTGTGGGGTCCTATGTCAACAACTTTACCGGTGCAAAGACAAAGTGACTGTTTTCGCGACTCAAATCCATGAACTTCAGGTCATATGTCAGCAACTTTACCGGTGTACCAAAGCTCAAGAATTAGTAGTACTCTTAAAATCAAGATGACTTTGGCACTCTATCTCATGCATCAGTACTCTTATTCAATCCCATGTATCTACACTTTATCAGCATCTCACATGCATATAGTAGGAAAATGTTTATGAGTACCCAATTTCGAAAAATAATTCGAGGGCAACTCGTGAAGTGACTATTGAAATATGTTAGATGAATTAATGTAGTTCATTTATGTTATATATGGAAGTGTCACTTGTCTTATTGCATGCACAATCGCATATGCAAGATGACACCTCATATTTCAATTTCAAAGAAGATACAACACCATTTTCCAACATCTTGAAGTAATTTAATGCTTAAGCCTTCCAAAACTATATAATAGGGGGAAGAAAAGAGATGCTGCACTTGGAGAAAAAGAGGATCATAGACCTCTTCCCTCTTTCTTAAGCAAAAATCATTTCCTTTCATTTTTATTTGCTTGATTATTGTACCAGCAACACTGTAATGCTTGGCATTAATTGTGAAAATTAATACTGGACTAAGTCACGTTGTTTTTTTCCTCGTTTTTGAGTGTTTTCCACATAAAAAATATGTTGTCTCATTTAATTAATGTGGCATATTTATCTATTGCTATGACGTGAAATTTCTTGAGTTAACATTGGCGTCGTCTGTGGGAAAATTGAGCTTAAGGCGTATAGATGACTCTTCATTGGCATACTACAACAGATAAGTTGATTATATATTACTTAATTACATTATAATTATTATATGATTGGCAAAGAATACATGTTCTGCCAAGAAATATGAATCACCTACACATTCATATATTGTTATGCATTTATGAAGTTTGCTTCCTATTATGAAATCTATTAAATTTGACATTTTACTATTGTTTCTTGTCATTCTTTTTAAATGAAAGATCATTCGCTTGAGAGAATGAGAGGCCGTCCCCACTAGAGAATGATAGGTCATTCTCATGAGAGAATAAGAAAACATCCCATGAGAGAATGAGAGGTCATTCCCATAAGAGATCACTCCCTTGAGAAAATAGAGGCCATTCCCATGAGAGAATGGGAGGCCATTACCATGGGATAATGAGAGATCATCTCATGAGATGTCATTCCCGTAAGAGGTCGTTCTCATGAGAGAATAAGATATCATTCTTGTTAGAGAATAAGAGGTCATTCCCGTGAGAGAATGAGATGTCATCATATGAGAGCTTGAGAGTATGAAAGCATGAGAGGATGAGAGCATGAGAGCTTGAGAGCATGAGAATATGAGAAGATGAGAGCTATAAGAGCGTGAGAGGATGAGAGAATTAGAGCATGAGCGCTTTATCGCATGAGAGTATGTGAGCTTGAGAGTATGAGATCATTAGAGAATGAGAGGTCATTGCCGTAAGAGAATATTCCCTTGAGAGAATGAGAAGTCATTCCCATGAGTGTGAGGTCATTACCATGAGAGAATGAGAGATCATCCCATGAGAGGTCATTCTCATAAGAGGTAATTCTCATAAGAGAATAAGATTTCATTCCCATTAGAGAATGAGATATCATTCCCATGAGAGCTTGAGAGTATGAGATCCTGAGAGCTATTAGAGCATGAGATGATTAGAGAATGAGAGCTTGAGAGCATGCGAGTATGAGAGTGGGATGGCATGAGATCTTGAGCATATTAGAGCATGAAAGCATGAGAAGATGAGAGCTATGAGAGCATGAGAGGACGAGAGCATGAGAGTTTTATAGCATGAGAGCAATGAGAGCATGAGAGCTTGAGAGTATGAAAGCATGAGAGCTATGAGATGATAGCATGAGAGAATGAGGGCATGAGAGCTTGAGCGTATGAGAGCATGAGAGTATAAGAGCATACGAGTATGAGAGCATGAGAGCTATGAGAGCATGATTAAGAGATGATGGGAGCATGGGAGTATGAGAGCATAAGAACATGAGAGCTTGAATGTATGAGAACATGAGAGTATGATAGTCATGAGAGATCGGTTGGATGTATCATTCCATGCACGACGAGAGCTTTGAGAGATATGAGAGATCAGTCTGTGGTATCATCCCGGGCACAAATAGAGTTTTGAGAGTTATGAGATATCGGTCCGAGGTACCATCCCAGATAAGATGTGAGCTATGATAGCAATGAGAGATTTACTAGAGTCGTGAGAGTTATGGGAGATCAATCCAGGATGATATTCCTGGATGACTTTATTTTTGTGTGCTGATGCTCAGTTATCAATTTGGACTCGGCTACCCCGGCCTCAATTATCAGTTCGGGATTCTTGATTACCTCAATCAGTTCACCTCAGTTCAAGACTCTTGATTACTTCAGTCATTTCAGGTTAGTTTGGGATTCTCGATCACCTCAGTTAGCTCAGGATTCTCGATTACCTCAGGCCGCTTGTGGCCTGCTATGGTAATGCAAGCTCCCATTATCATGGGTATACCGAACATCGATTTATTTGAGAGATTTCATCCGACCTACTATGGTCGAGCAGTGTAGAATATTTTATGAGCTATGATTACAACAAACTCCCAGAGCCATGATTAGACCGGTTACACACTATATTACAGTGCTGAGCTCCACATCTTGGATTATTTCGATTCTTGAACATCATTTCATCTCAGTATGAGTCGTCGACGTGATTTAATGTTACACTATGGTTTATATTAGGCGGATTCAATACTTGAAATTCTGAGAAGGACGCACAGATAATTCTGGCCAAACACTAGAGTGGAGACATTGAGTTGCAATCTAGCTCAACTAGAGGGGTTTCTATCATTATATATGGACGTGACACTTGTCATATTGCATGCACAAATCACACTTGCAAGATGACACCTCACATTTCATTTTCCAAGAAGAAAAGAGCTTGAGAGCATGAGAGAATGAGAACATAAGAGCTATGAAAGTTATGAGAGTATGAGAGCATAAGAGCATGAGAGTATGAGAGTCATGAGAGATCGGTCCGAGGTATCATTCCAGGCACGATGAGAGCTTTGAGAGTTATGAGAGATCGGTCTGAGGTATCATCCCGGGCAGAATGAGAACTTTGAGAGTTATGAGATATCGATCCGCGGTATCATCCCAGATACAATGAAAGCTATGAGAGCGAAGAGAGATTTACAAGAGTCGTGAGAGTTATGAGAGATCAGACCAAGACAATATTCCTGGATGACTTTATTTTTGTGCTGATGCTCAGTTATTAGTTCGGACTCAACTACCTCGGCCCCAGTTATCATTTTAGGATTCTCCATTATCTCAGTCAGTTCAGGTCAGTTCGGGACTCTTGACTGCCTCAGGCAGTTCAGGTCAGTTTGGGATTCTCGATCACCTTAGTCAGTTCAGGATTCCCGATCACCTCACCCCACGTGTGGCCCGATATGATTATGTCGAGCTCTCATTGTCATGGGTATACCGAACATCAATTTCTTTGAGAGATTTCATCTGACTTACAATGGTCAAGCCAGGTAGAATATTTTATGAGATATGATTACAACAAACTCCCATCGCCATGATTATACCGGTTACACACTATATTATAGTGCTGAGCTCCACATCTCGGATCAGTTCGATTCTTGAACATCATTTCATCTCAATATGAGTCGACGTGATTTCATGTTACACTATGGTTTATATTAGACGGATTCAATACTTGAAATTCAAAAACTGAGAAGGGCGCGCTGATAATTCTGGCCAAATACTAGAGTCGAGACATTGAGTTGCACTCTAGCTCGACTAGAGGGATTTCTAGCGTTATATATGGACGTGACACTTGCCATATTGCATGCACAAATCACAGTTGCAAGAGGACACCTCACATTTCAATTTCCAAGAAGAATAGACACCACCACTTTCACACTTCTTGAAGTAACTTAATGGTTAGGTCTTCCAAACTATGCATTGGAGAAAAAGAGGGACCATAAACCTCTTCCCTCTCTCTAAACAAATAACATTTCCCTTCATTTTTACTTGCTTGATTATTGTATCGACAATAATGTAATTCTTGGTATTAATAATGAAAATTTAGATTTTTCTCCTCTTTTTGGGGGGTTTTCCATGTAAAAAAATATGTCTCTTTTAATATATGTGGCATATTCATCTTTTGCTACGACATTAAATTTCATGAGTTAACAATTTATTTTCTCAAAATTGATATAGAATGAATTATTTTGTCAAACTAAAGCAGCCCATTCGATTTTTTTTTTTTTATAAAAAATCTACCCTATAAATGGTTTAGATGCATTGGAAGTCAGTTATCACCTTATGAGAGCTAAATAAATGCAACAATTTCAAAATTATAGTTGTATCTTGAAAAAAGAATACCGTGATTTATTGAAGAAATAGAATATAACTTTTACCTATATAGTAAACGTACTCCCACTAACCGAATGATGCATACATACATATACTTGCTCTAACACATGTGACATGTCTATATACGATTAAAGTTTGAATACGATCGATGCAGGGGCATAACCAAAATTTTTTAATTTGGTGGGCTAAAATTTGTTCTGAAATATATGTACATAGAAAAGCAATAAATATATTATATTAACTTGAGGAACAAAAATAGAAAATATTGAAACCATACAATAAAAACAAGTAAAATACTTGTTTATGTTGACAAACTAAGGTTTGATTCACATAGTTGAATTACACATGGTTGTAAAATACCAATATTTTTTAACAATAAATATATACTTCAACAAAAAAAGTATCTTTGATAAATAATAATTAAAAAACATACTGGACGATTAAAATTGATTATTATACAATTATATAATAGATCTAGTAGTGCATCACAATGTCAGCCTCGCCAGATTAATTTTACAAAATACAAACGACTACGAGCAAGATTATTCTCTCTTGTTCAAAAAAGTATATATATATATATATATGTGTATGTGTTATATATAAATCACGTGCCATATGAAAGAAATTGAGAAATGGTTCTTTCCTATACTTTGAAATTTGATAAATACTGCGAAGATTTTACGTATATGAATGGAGATCAAAGGTGTGTGTTCATATGAAAAAAATGGAGAAATGGTCCCCTCCTACTTGAGAAATGTCACCACCATCCAAGTTGTAAATCTTTAAGATAGGTAAATTAAGTTGACTATATCATGTTAGTTTTGAATACGTATCTACTTTAGATTATGCCATGGACTTGCATGTTAATATTAACTTACTATATCATATGTGACACTACATTATTTTTGTATATATTTTTCTATAATCAAACAGTTTTATATGTACAATTTCTTTAATTTTTTTAAAATATAATGTCATCTCTTCTTAATTATTTGATTTTTGATCATGTTAAAAAATTAATATGCAATTTTTTTTTTACAAATTTCACTTTTCGTGCATCAATTTAATAGTTTTATGATAATTAATAAAGAATTTTACGGGTTTTTGAGCTTCCGCTTTTGCCGGAGTGGTAAAATTCATTCCCTTTTGAGGATGACTCGAGTTTGGGTGACGCTGTGTGCCAAAAAACTTTCGTCCATCCCCCATTATAAAAAAAGACTTTTTAGTAAATACATAATTAATTTTTTTTTCAAAGGGCAAACTATTACGTTTATATAAATATATGTGCACATTCTTTGCAAAAAATATATATATCAAAATATCAGTTGAAGCTCTCAGTGGCGAATAGAGATTCATCCTCGAAGTTGAGCAGATTGTTGCAAGTGGAGCTGATTCTAGAAGTTGACAGATTGGTTCCTTCATAGTTGAGCAGATTGAAATGTTGAGCAGATTGCAACTTGAGATGATTGAAGCATCTGTTGAGCTGATTCACAGCATCTGTTGAGCTGATAAAAATGAATATGTTGAGCTGATTATAATGCATTTTGAGCTGATTTTAGCTACAGATTCGGGACTTCACATCCCTTCTCCTTATTGGAAGTTTTGTACGCGAAACTTGAGTTGACTTGATCTTGTAAAAGATAGGGATATTCCTCGCGGATCTTCTCTTCGAGCTCCCAAGTTGCTTCTCTTATGGTGTGGTTCGACCATTAGACTTTTACATAAGGAATAGTCATTCGTCTTAATACTTGGTCTTTTGAATCCACGATTGATTGGGGCTTCCTCATATTTTAGTTTTTCTTTGAGGTTTCCTTCTGCTACTAATAGTCCAGTATTAAGTACATGATTTGGATCTGCTACATACTTCCTCAGCTGAGATACGTGGAATACATTATGAACTCTTGACAAGTTTGGTGGTAAAGCTATTCTGTAAGCTAATGATCGGGTTCAGTGATTGCCTTTTCTCCTACCTCTTCCCAATATAGAGGCAATCGACAATCGACATTTGTGCCCATAGAGTGCTTTATATGGCATCATCCTGATACTGCTGTGATAGCTGTTGTTGTAGACGAATTCGACTAGAGGTAAGATCTCACTCCAATTAGTGATGAAATCTATGACACAAGCCCTTAGCATGTCCTCGAAAGTCTGGATCATTCTCTAGGTCTGACCATCGGGTTGAGGATGGTAGTCAGTGCTGAGAGTCATCTTTGTACCCATTGCTTGCTAGAAACTTCATCTAAAGCGTGCCACAAATATGGGTTCTCTGCCTGACACGATACTTACTTGGGTTTTAGGGAGTCTCACTATGTTATCCATGTATAGAGTTGCTAACTATCAAGTTGTAGTTCATGAGAATGAGTAGAAAGTTGGCTGATTTTGTAAGTCTATCCACGATTACCCAAATCCCGTCATGATTTTGTCGTGTTTTCGGCAAAACCACCGCAAAGTCCATGGAAATGTGCTCCCACTTCCATTCTAGAATTTCTAAAGGTTGAAGCCCTCCAGGTCATTTGTGTTCGACTTTCACTTGTTGGCACACCTAGCATCTAGCGATAAACTCTGCCACGTTCTTCTTCATTCAACTCAACCAGAAGTTTCCCTTTAGGTTCTTGTAGATTTTTTGTACTTCCAGAGTGGACTGAAAGCTTTGATTTATGTACCTCATACATGACTTCTTGTCTAAGGTTGTCAACGTTTTGCACACATAATCTACCATTAATCAATATGACTCCGTCGTTGTCTATCTGGAAGTCCGTGACATTTCCCACTTTGACTTGTTCTTTTATATTGGTCAAATTGAGGTCTTGGTCTTGTTTCAGCTTGATAGTCTCTTGGAGATAGGGTTGAACAGAGAGTGAAGCCAAAATCATATTGTCCATGCTCTTCCGGCTCAAAGCATCTGCAACTTTGTTTTCTTTGTCGGGATGGTAGCTTATCGTCAAGATCGTAGTTTTTTAGAAGTTCAATCCATCGTCTTTGCCTCATATTTAATTCCTTCTAAGTAAACAAATATGTGAACCTTTGGTGATCCGTGAAGAATTCGCACTTTACATAGGTAATGCCTCCAAATCTTCAAAGCTAAGACTACTACTGCTAATTCCACATCATGCATAGAATAATTTTGCTTGTAAATTAAGCTATCTTGATGCATAAGCAATCACCCTCCCTTATTTCATGAACACACATCATAAGCCTCCTTTTGAAGCATTTATGTAGATAGTAAAGCGCAGGCCTTCGGAAGGTAATATGAATACCGGTGTAAATGCAAGCTTCCTCTTCAATGATTCGAATCTCCTCTCACACACTTCACTTCATATGAATTTAGAGTTCTTTTTGTGAGCTTGGTTAGGGGTATGGCTATCGAGGAGAATCCTTTGACGAATTTCCGATAATAGCCAACTATTCCCAAGAAACTTCTTATCTCCATCACAGTCTTCAGCCTTGACCCAAGAAAGTAATGCTATCTAGCCAAAATTCGCACTTCTTGAACTTGGCATATAATTTTCTCTTAGTGTTTGGAAAGTGAGGCGAAGATGTTCATCGTGTTCTTCCTTACTTGACGAATAAACAAGAATATCGTCGAAGAACACTACGACGAACTCACTTCATCAGATTCATGAATGTGGCTGGAGCATATGTCAAGCCAAACGACATCAATGTGAACTCGTGTGCCCATATCTTGTTCGGAAGGCACTTTTCGGAATGTCTTCTACCTTAATCTTGAGCAGATGATGGCCCGACCTCAGATCGAGCTTAGAAAAGACCTTAGCTTCTTTGAGTTGATCGAATAAGTCATCTATCCTTGGGATGTGATACTTGTTCTTGATTGTGATCTTATTTAACTCCATATAATCGATGCATAATCTCATGCTCCCGTCATTCTTCTTTACAAACAACACAGGAGTTCCACATGGGGATGCACTCACTTTGATATGTTTTTTTTATCCAGAAGCTCTTGAAGTTGGTCTTTAAGTTCTTTCAATTCCGCTGGGGACATTCTATATGGTGCCTTTGAGATTGGGGCAGCACCTAACACGAGGTTGAATTTGAACTCTATTTTTCGTTCGGGGATCGATCTTAGCAGCTCTTCAGGGAAGACGTTCGGGAATTCTCGTACTATTGGAATATCTGCTAGGTAAACTTCCTCTCCGTTTCATGGCTTTCCAAGTCTGTGATGCAGATAGAAGTGATTTTCGTTCCTTGAACTTGCCACGGTATAAAATCTCCTCTTGATTCGGGATTCTAAGTTTGACCTTCTTGTTAAAACAGTCAACTAAGGCATGGTTCTCAGCTAGCCAATCCACTCCAAGGATTTTGTCAAATTATATCATATTGAGTTGAATCAGATTTGTTGTGAACTATCTATCGTTTATGTCAATGCTACATCCAATGTAAATTATGTGTCTCTAGGGTTTTGTTAGTAGGAGTTGCTATCATAAAAGGTTCAATAAGTTTATCTGGCTTGAGTTTAGTTTCTTAGCGAATCTTTTAGACATAAAAGAATGCGTGGCACCACAAACAAATAACACATACACATGCAATTTGTTAATTAGAATGGTACCTTCCACGACGTCATACACATTCTCTGTTTCTTCTTGTGTCATGGCAAAGACACGATCATTCAGCTTGTTCTCGTTCGGCTTATACAGAAGGGCACCTTGGTTTGGACCAATAATCTTTTTCTCCGGTTCAGGAGAATCCGCTATCTGGTATCCAAACTTTCCACATCGAAAGCAAGCTCTGCTTTATCTACGACACTTTCCAGAATCAACAAAGCCACCAGCTGAGCATTTCTGACCTTTGTTGGAAGGGGAAGATGTAGGTCTTGTCTACTGATTACCAGATTGCATTGACCTTTTGAACTTTTGGCTATTGTTGGAGTGTTGGTTGGGAAGAGGTCATTTTCGATTTTCGCTTAAACTCCTCCTCTCAACAATGTATATCGGTCTAGGCCTGCTAGCTGCTCCCATGAAGTCCCCAAAGTTGGTGATCTCATACACTGCTAAGGCTGATTGGATCCGACTACATATAAATCTCAGCCCTGATGGTCTCTTAGAGCATGGAACTTTGATGAGTATTCCACCGTCATTCCGGGAGTTTGCGTCAAGTTGTCAAACTCACTCAACTTCTGCACTCGTACTGCTGTTGGAAAGTACTGCTTTAAAAAGGCATCTCGGAACCATTGCCAGGTGATCGGTCCTGCCTCATTCATCGAAATGGAAACACTATCCCACCACTTTCTTGCTTGATTGACAAGGAATGAAATTGTTACATCTACCTAGATTTCTTGTGGCACCTCGGGCACTCTATGGTGGTTTCCACCTCCTTCAACCAATTCTGAGTCACTTCCGGGTCCTGGTTACCATCAAGGGTCGGAACTATGTTCTTACGGAGGGACTCGTAGTGATACTTAATCCCATTTGGCTGAGGTTGTGGTTGGGGTTGTGGCTGGTTTGCAGGTGGGTTCACGAATCCCTGAAGAGTCATGGCCACGATGGTAGCTATGTTCATTAAGTCTTCATGACTGAATCCAGTCCTGGGTGGTGGTGATGGTAGATCTTGGCTTTCACATGCTTCGTCATCGTTGTTACAGGCGAATGCATTGCACGGGTTGCGGTTATTTCGAGGTGGACGTCCAGCCATATCCTACAATTTCGCAAGGTTCTAAGATTGAGGCAAATATAAAGGCAATAAATAAATGCTCTCGAAAGAATATGTGTAATGCCTAGAACTAATCATAATTAATTAGTCTGATTTAACTGAAGTAAATGATGAATTAAGTGTGGGGTTAAACTAATCGGAATCGTAATGTGGTCTGAAATCGAATAAATAATTTCGGATTAAACTAATAATGGAATTTAAATTTAATTCGAATTCTTGCAATAATGAAATAATGGGGAGGATAGTAATTCTCAAAATAATTACCTGGAATAATTTAGGTTGGGAGATTTTAACATTTGCGATGCTCGATTTCACTGAACGAAAACACTTGAATTAATTATGGTAAAATGAATTTGAGGTCTGGAACCAGAATGAATCGAGTATGTGATGTGACTAGAAATAGACACATAGAAGACGTTTAATTGTTAGCGATTAGGTATATTCTAATGACTAATTTGATGCATATGCTACCTAATCGTATATTTTTGGAAATGTAGATGGAACGAAGAAATCGAGCTAATAACAATGAATAAAGATCAAGAAAAGCATTGGAGATGATAAGGAATCAAAGTAGACCAAGAAAATGCTTAAAATGTGATTTTTGACTCGAGACTCATCGCCACGGAAGGAGAATCGATCGCCTATGGACAGAAAAATCAGCAACAAAAATTCAGGAGTGGCGATCGATCGCTAAAAACCTAGCGATCGATCGCCGAGAGACAGAATACAAAAAAAAAAAAAAGTCAAAGGCTGGCGATCAATCTCCAGCCTATAGCGATCGATCGTCAGAGGAGTCTGGGTACAACGTGGAAACTCGATTTTTTACCATATTTTGGAGATTCTTACATATCCTATCAACTTCCTGATAAGTGTGATTTTTACACTTATATTGCTATGAATTTATATGCATTTTATTATGATTTTTGGACGATATTATGCTTTTTCGTGTTGTTTTTGTACGTTTCAGGAATAAATGTAGAAACGCATAAAAGTGGAGGATTTGAGCTAATTAACGATGAAAAGAACCAAACCGAGCGAACATGTTGAAGAAGAACAAAAATTTTGAGTTAAGCAAAAAAAAAAAAAAAATCTGGGTTACTATTCATGCGATCGATCGCCGGTTGGCAAAATATTTTGGCGATTGATCGCCAGATGCTGAAATTTTGAGATTTTGTTTCCTATTTTAAGATTTTGTGTCCAAAAACACAAAAACTCTTCCCACACTATTTAAAGGACCATGTTGGACGAAAATTGGGAGGATTTTCAGACTTTCATACCCTAGGAATAGCCTCCATCCATACATCCATCTTCACCAACATCCACAATCCATCCTTTCATCCTAGGATCTTTGGAACATCTCCAACAAGGAATTGAAGAGCACGATCAAGAGAGAAGCAAAAGAAGGAGCGAGGATCTACTAACGAAGTCGACATCGGGAGTTTTCTTTGTCTTTAATTCTTAGTCTTGTTTTGTTTTGCTTTATAATTATGCTGAACTAAGTTTATTTATCAAGATTAGGCAATCCTTTGTATTGAACCTATGATTTGATGATTGCATTCCTTTATTCTATGCATATAATTTATTGTTTTTCATGCTTTTGAGGGTTTGGCCATCCTTGAATGATTAATTTATTGCGATTGACTTGACCCTACGATATTGCAATACGACATAGTAAATTCTACCGTGGGTTTTAGATTGAGACGGACCAAGTTAAATTTAGCACACATGTGATAGCAATAGATTTACCAAAATCGAAGGCTAGTAGTTTTCATAGAGCTTATGAAATACTGAGTTGTTAAATAAGTTCATGACCATTGACCTACTGCAACTTGATATTAGGTTCAATATAGATTGACCATAGTATATTGAATGCTTTAGGAGTGTAAGTAATCCAACAAGCATAGCAACGCAGCGGAATTAAAATTTTTGGATTACTAGACACCGGATCTATACAAAGGTTATCATATCCGATTAGGGATTACAAAAGTCTCACCATTGTAGCGTGTTTGAGCAGAATCCACGAAGCACCACGTCCAACGAACTTCGAGTCACGAGCAACACCTCCAAAGGTCTTGCCTCTACGGTATCCACACGATCAAATCGAAAGGGGATTTAAGAACAAGTTGCTAGACTAGTTCTTAAATCAAAACTCAACTCACGGTTCGAAACCGATTAAACGGCGGCCTTTCCGGTCACCACTATTCACGTCGGCCGTGAATATGGAGGAGGAAGGAGGCGGCGGCCGAGAGAGTGAGAGAGAGTAGGTTTAGGTTTTGATATCAAGGAATCAATTACAATTAATCACCTTGTGATCATTATATATGATTTAATTAAAGGCTTTCACAAAGCCTCATGGGCCCAAACCCATGATTTAATTAAATCCTTATAATCATTTAATTAAGACTCTTCTTAATTAATTAATTCATCCAATGAATTTAATTCCCTTTATCGATTTAATCTTTTGTGTGACCCGATAGGATCTTGTAATGTTGGCAGTGACATAAAATCACATTTTACGTCACAAGCAAAGAGCGGTGTCTAGCAACACATCAAGGCTACTCAAATTACAAGAATGTCTTTGACTCGACATAACCTTAGAACTTGTGATAATATCAACCATGTAACTTAATCCCTTTGTCCTTTGTGTTTAGATTGAACACGAGTCATGTAATAGTCATACTCGTATATTCAATCTCTATTTCTTGATCCCCAAGTAGAACTAGAATAAACGAATAAGCTCGATATCTCATATCGACTCATTCGAGCATGGCCATGCATTTTAGTCTTACTTGATCAAGGGCCGAAACACTTCCCTGTTATATAGGAGGGACAAATCCTATCTCGATCAATCAACATCCCTCTACATAGTTCGTAGTGTATCCAATAGTCGCCTTTATAGTTTACCCTGTTACGGGTAACGTTTGACAATATCAAGATACATAACTCCTTATGTTGGGATCTCTGATGATCACAAGTCGTAAGGATTACATACATTATTATCACTATGAGAATTGCTTACGACGTTCATATAACTATCCATGTAGCATTCTCATGGTGGGTCTGTCCAGTACATCGTTCTCTAACATGTACCCATGTGTTGATTTGATATCTCATATCAATGAACAATTCATCAATCAACACATACTAGTCTCTATGTATTATCATTATCCCGATTCATGATAATACTTGACTAGTGACAATGTTTAAGAATAATACAATATTATTCTAAGGACATTAACATATATATTATTCATATTGCACAGTTAAACGAATAATATATAATAATGAATTACCATTCATAAAATCATAAACATTGTATGTCAAAACAATCATCCAATGACATGTCTTAGGGCATATCCCAACAAATCTCCCACTTGCACTAAGACCACTCAGGCATATACCTAATGCCTAGAGATCTAGTATGACGATCATGCTTCTGCTGTGACAATGGCTTCGTCAATGGGTCAGATACGTTATCATCTGTTGGTACTTTGCATATTTTAACATCTTCCCTTTCAACGATTTCTCGAATGAAATGAAAGCGCCGAAGTATGTGCTTGGATCTTTGGTGAGATCTAGGTTCCTTAGCTAATGCGATCGCTCCATTGTTGTCACAATAGAGTTCTATCGGATCTTTAATGCTAGGCACCACTCCAAGTTCAGAAATGAACTTCCTAATCCAAACAGCTTCCTTTGCTGCATCCGAGGCAGCAATATACTCAGCTTCTGTTGTAGAATCGGCTACTGTCTCTTGCTTTGAACTCTTCCAACTCACAGCACCTCCATTTAGGCAATACACATATCCAGATTGCGATCGATAATCATCTTTGTCGGTTTGGAAGCTTGCATCAGTGTAACCCATTACATTGAGCTCTTCCTCACCTCCATAAATCAAGAATGTGTCCTTAGTCCTTCTCAAGTACTTCAGGATGTTCTTGACTGCAATCCAGTGACCATCACCTAGATCAACTTGATATCTGCTCGTCATGCTCAAAGCATACGATACATCGGGACGAGTACATATCATGTCATACATGATAGATCCAATAGCTGACGCATATGGAATCTTACTCATGCGTTGTCTCTCATCTGGTGTTGAAGGACACTGTTCCTTCGAGAGATAAATTCCATGTGTCATAGGCACGAATCCTTTCTTTGATTCTTGCATGCTAAACCGTTTTAGCACTTTGTCTATGTATGTACTTTGACTTAGGCCAAGTAATCTTCTTGATCTATCTCTATAGATCTTGATTCCTAATACATAGGTGGCTTCACCCAAGTCTTTCATAGAAAAGCAATTCCCTAGCCAAATTTTTACAGATTGTAAGGCAGGGATATCATTCCCAATGAGAAGTATGTCATCTAGATACAATATTAGGAAGATAATTATGCTCCCACTGACCTTCTTGTAGACACAAGGTTCATCTACGTTTTTTATGAAACCAAACTCTTTGACTGCATCATCAAAACGAAGATTCCAACTCCGAGAAGCTTGCTTCAATCCATAAATGGATCATTGTAGCTTGCATATCTTTCCAGCATCCTTTGGATCGACAAAACCCTCGGGCTGTGTCATGTACACATCCTCAAGCAGATTTCCATTAAGGAAAGCTGTTTTGACATCCATCTGCCAGATTTCATAATCATGAAATGCAGCTATTGCAAGTAAGATCCTTATGGATTTAACCATGGCCACTGTTGAAAAGGTTTCATCATAGTCAATACCATGAATTTGTTTGAATCCTTTTGCAACCAGTCGACCTTTATAGGTTTGTACATTACCATCCATATCGGTCTTTTTCTTGAAAATCCATTTGCACCATATGGGTCGTACCCCTTCAGGTGGATCAACCAAAGTCCATACTTGGTTTGCATACATGGATTCCATCTCAGATTTCAATGCCTCTTGCCATTTCTCAGAATCAGTGCCCATTATAGCTTGTTGATAAGATGACGGCTCATCCTCGTCAATAAGTAGTAAGTCACCTTGTTGAGTCACAAGAAATCCATATCTCTGTGGCTCCCGGTGTTCTCTTACAGACCTACGCTGGGCTGTGTTTCTTGAGCAGGCATTTTATCCACAACAGCTTGTGGTGTCTGCTCTGTTTCCATCTCAATATCATGTTCAATGTTTTCTTATGGCTGAACTTCACTAAGTTCTATTTGTCTCCCATTGGTTTTTCTAGAAATAAATTCTCTTTCAAGAAAGACACCAGTCCGAGCAACAACCACTTTGTTCTCGGTGGGATAATAGAAATAATATCCTTTAGTTTCCTTTGAATACCCCACAAATAAACACTTATCAGATTTGGGTCCAAGTTTGTTAGTGGCATGACGTCAACGTAAGCCTCACAACCCCAAATCTTCATAAAAGACATACTAGGACGCTTCCCAGTCCATATCTCATATGGTGTCTTTTCCACTGATTTAGATGGAACACGGTTCAGTATGAATATTGCTGTTTCTAAAGCATGTCCCCAAAAGGATATCGGAAGATCTGTATGACTCATCATTGATCTAACCATGTCCAACAAGGTTCGATTTCTCCTCTCGGATACACCATTCCATTGTGGAGTATACAGAGGAGTGAGTTGTGGGACTATCCCACACTCATTCAGATAGTCATGAAATTCTTGACTTAAGTATTCACCTCCTCGATCTGATCGAAGGATTTTAATACTCTTGCCAAGTTGGTTTTGTACTTCATTCTTGAAATCTTTGAACTTTTCAAAGGTTTCATGTTTATGTTTCATTAGGTACACATACCCGTATGTACTGAAGTCATCAGTAAATGTAACGAAGTATTGAAAATCACCTCTAGCTTGTGTACTTATTGGTCCACATACATCACTATGTATTAGTCCCAATAAAACATTTGCCCTTTCAACATGTCCCTTGAAAGGGGCTTTAGTCATCTTGCCCATTAAACAAGACTCACATGTTTCATATGATTCAAAATCAAATGAATCTAATACTCCATCCTTATGAAGTTTCGATATGCGGTTCTCGTTTATATGGCCCAAGCGACAATGCCAGAGATAAGTCGGATTACAATCATTATTTTTAATCCTTTTAGTATTTATGTTATAGACAGGCATATCAAGATTTAATAAATAAAGATCATTCACCATTTGTGCACTAGCATAAAACATATCATTTAAATAAATTGAACAACAGTTGTCCTTTATTATAAATGAAAATCCATACTTGTCCAAACAAGAAATAGAAATAATGTTTTTCGTAATAACAGTCTTTTAAAATCAACGATAAACCAGAAGGCAAAGATAAATAATAACCTCCTATAGCTAATGCAGCAACTCTTGCTCCATTTCTAACTCGGAGATCAACTTCGCCTTTCGCCAACAATCTACTCTTTTTGAGGTCCTCACATTTACACAAATGTGAGATCCACATCCAGTATCTAATACCCATGATGAAGAAGTAGATAAATTGACTTCTATAACAAAAATACCTGAAGTGGAAGTCACACTTCCTTTCTTGAGATCCTCCAGATATACTTTACAGTTCATTTTCCAATGACCGGTCTCACCGCAATGGAAACAGTTTCCTTCCTTTGCTATCCCTCTCTTTGGCTTAAGTGCAGAAGCTTTTGGCTTAGATTTAACAAAGACCTTCTTGTTCTTCTTGAAGCTCTTAGCTTTAGTCTTTCCTTTGCTCTTATTCACAATAAGAACATTTGTAGGCTTAGACCTCTTGCTATTTGCTTCAAAAGTTCTAAGCATGCCAAGTAACTGTGGTAGAGTCTTTTCAATTTCAATCATATTGTAATTCAAGACAAATTGAATGAAGCTTTCAGGCAACGATTGCAAGATCACGTCAGTGGCCAACTCTTGGTCCAAAGGAAAACCCAGCTTCTCCAGATTCTCAATATACCCAATCATCTTGAGTACATGAGCTCCAACTAGACTTTCTTCTACCATTCTACACTGGAACAACGCTTTAGAGACGTCATACCTCTCTTGCCTTGCTTGTTGTTGGTACAGTTGCTTAAGGTGCTCGATCATATCGAACGCCTCCATTTCCTCATGTTGCTTCTGAAGCTCAGAGTTCATGGTGGCAAGCATAAGGCACCCAACATCAAGTGCATCACTTTGATGCTTCTTGTAAGCATCTTTATCGGCTCTTGTAGCCGTCAGGGGAGGTTCCTCAGCAGGTAAGGGTTCCTCTAGGACATATTGCTTCTTTTCTTGTTTGAGGACTATCCTCAAGTTCCTATACCAGTCTAGGAAATTTGTCCCATTTAATTTGTCCTTCTCCCGATCGCAGTGATAATGTGTTTGATACGTTGTTAGTTGCCATGGATATCTACAATATAAATATGCAAAATAAGTTTATGATTTAATCATTTAACATGGTCTTATATTAAATGATACTCCCACTATTTTGTTTAAAAATAACAACCCTCGAAACCTTTAGTGGGCCAAGATCCATATTTCGCCTAATCTTGAGTTAGCTTTGGCTAATCACCCAAGACTCGGTTATTTAGGTAGACAACACTTTGTCAATTACATCACATGTAATTCTTGGATAGTTGGACGAACAACGCTTTGTTCAATTCATCAAATGAATTATTATCCAACCCATGCCTCTAGGTTCCCAATCCTATTGAGATAACCTAGTTAAGTCATACCCAATTTAAAGTATAACGGATATCACTTTTATCCTTTCGCGCCTTACCAAGATTGCCACGGTGCTTTGCTTTGGCAAACCCACACATGTACAATCGAAGTTTTTGACGAGTACTTTTAATTTTGGAAGGCATCTAAAACTTAATATTTTAGAGGGATTTATTGATCTCATGATTAGTTTGATAATTTAAAATATGTCCACTACATATAGGCATATACATATCTACATATATGTGTAATACAATTATCAATCTAAAACATAAGATAAATCATGCATCATACATAATTAAACGTGACATGGTTATAGCCCTACTAGCGATTTTCTCAAGCCAATGAGAAAATCCTAAGAGTCAACCTAAGGTAACTTCACAAGCACCTTCCTTTGGCTCCAGTTTGTGAATGGCCTCCTCATCCCGGCATCATGCTCCATCTTCATTGATCACCATCAACAAATAAACTATACTATTTACAAGATATAGAATTCCTCGATTCACATTCGAGGGGAACATAGGGGAGGGATAACATTTAGAATAAAATAGAGAAGGCACGACACGCAGGTCGTATTATAAATTACAAACATTCACAAATCCTATCTAATAGGTCAAAGGGCTATAACCATGCACCATGCTCAAACAACACATAAAATATGCTTTAACATTTAATTAATTAAATTCTAAACAATTTAAAATTTAATTCTAATTAAAACTGTAAAATAATTTTTGAAAAATTATCGTACGCTCGGGACATCACATGCCACGAACTTAAGCGACTAAGCCACGAACCACCATGATTCGAACCAGCCAAACACCACGGCTAGACCAATTATGGGCCTAGGGTTCGAAACCCTAGCCCATGGCCGAACCATTGACCGAGCGGCGGCGGCGCTAGGGTCTAACCCTAGCCGCCTTGCTCCTTGTGTTTCCATCGAGCCAACTTGTTCAAAACGCCGGAATTCATGAGCCACGAATCATGGTCAGGCCATGCACGGTGGTGGCTCAACCATCTCGAGCCAAGGGTTCGAAAACCCTAGCTCTCATGTGGTGAAGCCACTTATCCATGCATGCGTGAACCATTATCGAGCCAAAGAGTTCAAAACTCATCCATGTCTCGAAACCTCCATGCATGAACATGAGCCACAACGACTAGGCCATCTCGAGCATAGGAGTCCGAAACCCCTAGCCCCCACGTGACTAAGTCGTGGGTCAAATGCATAGGTGGTGGCCGAAACAACTTGTTACGGGTTTGATTGTTCGCTTCGTGTATCGTATACATCAAACATCATTATATCAAATATAATTTCATGATAATTTTACAAACTTAATATTAACATATCATATATGTTCAAACAGTTTTAAATAGCATGCAACAATAGTTCTAATATGATTAAAATAATTTAATCACATAAATCCGATATGAGCCTTGTACACGGCTCTGATACCACTGTAAGTAATCCATCATGCATAGCAACGCAGCGGAATAAAATTTTTATGGATTACAAGACACCGGATCTATACATAGGTTATCATATCGGATTAGGGATTACAAAAGTCTCACCCTTGTAGCGTGTTTGAGCAGAATCCACGAAGCACCACGTCCAACGAACTTCGAGTCACGAGCAACACCTCCAAAGGTCTTGCCTCTACGGTATCCACACGATCAAATCGAAAGGGGATTTAAGAACAAGTTGCTAGACTAGTTCTTAAATCAAAACTCAACTCACGGTTCGAAACCGATTAAACGGCGGCCTTTCCGGTCACCACTATTCACTTCGGCCGTGAATATGGAGGAGGAAGGAGGCGGCGGCCGAGAGAGTGAGAGAGAGTAGGTTTAGGTTTTGATATCAAGGAATCAATTACAATTAATCACCTTGTTATCATTATATATGATTTAATTAAAGGCTTTCACAAAGCCACATGGGCCCAAACCCATGATTTAATTAAATCCTTATAATCATTTAATTAAGACTCTTCTTAATTAATTAATTCATCCAATGAATTTAATTCCATTTATCGATTTAATCTTTTGTGCGACCCGATAGGATCTTGTAATGTTGGCAGTGACATAAAATCACATTTTACGTCACAAGCAAAGAGCGGTGTCTAGCAACACATCAAGGCTACCCAAATTACAAGAATGTCTTTGACTCGACATAACCTTAGAACTTATGATAATATCAACCATGTAACTTAATCCCTTTGTCCTTTGTGTTTAGATTGAACACGAGTCATGGAATAGTCATACTCGTATATTCAATCTCTATTTCTTGATCTCCAAGTAGAACTAGAATAAACAAATAAGCTCGATATCTCATATCGACTCATTCGAGCATGGCCATGCATTTTAGTCTTACTTGATCAAGGGCCCAAACACTTCTCCTGTTATATAGGAGGGACAAATCCTATCTCGATCAATCAACATCCCTCTACATAGTTCGTAGTGTATCCAATAGTCGCCTTTATAGTTTACCCTGTTACGGGTAAGGTTTGACAATATCAAGATACATAACTCCTTATGTTGGGATCTCTGATGATCACAAGTCGTAAGGATTATATACATTATTATCACTATGAGAATTGCTTATGACGTTCATATAACTATCCATGTAGCATTCTCATGGTGGGTCTAGTACATCGTTCTCTAACATGTACCCATGTGTTGATTTGATATCTCATATCAATGAACAATTCATCAATCAACACATACTAGTCTCTATGTATTATCATTATCCCAATTCATGATAATACTTGACTAGGGACAATGTTTAAGGATAATACAATATTATTCTAAGGACATTAACATATATATTATTCATATTGCACAGTTAAACGAATAATATATAATAATGAATTGCCATTCATAAAATCATAAACATTGTATGTCAAAACAATCATCCAATGACATGTCTTAGGGCATATCCCAACAAGGAGAACTCGTCGCCTTAGAAATATTTGGATATTCAATCGAGAATTCTAGGGGATTGCATACATGTACGTTTCCGCTTGTGATAAATGTCAAAGGATGGGAAATATTTCTAGGAAACATGAGATGCCCCTGAACAGTATTCTTGAATGTGAATTATTTGATGTTTGTGGCATAGACTTTATGGGACAATTTCTTAATTCGTGTTCAATTATTATATACTTGTTGCGGTCGATTATGTGTCAAAGTGGGTTGAGGCTGAAGCTTCACGCACTAATGATGCTAGAGTGGTGGTGTAATTTTTGAAAAAGAACATTTTACTCGATTGGCACATCTCGAGCAATCATTAGTGACGGTGGGTCACATTTTTGCAAAAAACTCTTTGAAAAACTCTTGAGCAAATATGGTGTCACTCATAAGGTTGCAACTCCTTACCACCCACAAACTTGCGGACAAGTGGAGGTGTCTAATAGAGAAGTGAAGCGAATTTTTGAAAAAAACCGGTCAATGTGTCTAGAAACAATTGGTCATTGAGATTAGATGACGCTTTATGGGCTTATAGAACTGCATTTAAAATACCTATTGGCACAACACCATATAGTTTAGTTTCTGCAAAAGCCTATCATCTTCCAGTAGAATTTGAACATAAGGCATATTGGGCAATCAAAAGTCTGAATTTTGATTTAACTGCTGCAGGCGATAAACGTCTTCTACACTTGAACGAAATGGAAAAGTTTAGGAACCAAGCTTATGAGAATGCAAAGATCTACAAGGTCAAGACCAAAAAGTGGCATGATGTTCGGCTCAGTCAATGAGATTTCCAAAAAGAAGATCTGGTTTTGCTATTCAACTCCAGATTGAGGCTCTTTCCAGGCAGAGTATTCCCATCCGGTGCCATTGAGATCAACGATCCAACGAAGGGAACATTTACAGTCAATGGACAAAGACTGAAGCACTATCATGGGCATGACTTCAGTCCGACCACCACGATCCATTTTGACTCCTAAGCGTAATTGGTAAAAAGTCCAGCTTGAGACTATAAATCAAGAACACCATTTTCTCATTTTTCTTTGTTTTTAAATTCATAATTAGTTATTGCAAATTTTTGTTTCTAGGATTGACTACTTGTTTCTTTTTGAAGAGTGGGTGTGAAAGAACGAATCCTGGGAGTAGAAGAAATTTTTCGGAAAAAAAAAATTGCAAGAACAGGCAGTGAGTTTTGGCTATCAATCGCTAGAACACCGCGATCGATTGCGGTGTTCCAGAAAAATCTCTCGATCGATCACCAAAAAGCCGCGATTGATCGTGGGGTTAAAAATTTTATTTTTTTAAAACAAAGTCAACCCTATTTTTTTTAAAACAAAGTCAACACTTCTCACACACACTTCACACACTCAAATCTCGAACCCCTTCTCCCCAATTCACAAAATTCTCCCCCTTTTTCACCAATTCAACCCCAAACTCTTTCATTTTTTTCAAATTTTCGAACACAATCATCAATTCTCACATCAAAGTTTGATTATTTTGAGGAATTTCCAAGGGAGAAGTGGATTTGGGCACCCTACTCTTCAAGTGGAAGTCATGGCAAGCTAAGAACTACCTAGCCTACAATTTTCGATTTGTTTGAGGTATTTTGGCTTAATTCAACATGGAATATCATGTGTGCTACATTTAATGACTGGGTGTTGAGGAACAAGTAAATCTTTGTGAATGTTGGTTAAATTGGGTGAAATGCAAATATACTAGATTTTGTTGTTGTGGTGTATCTCATTCCATATGTATGGCACCTAAAAAGAAACAGAAGCATGTGGCTTCCTCGTCACAAGAGTTTGATTCATTCAAGTTTAGCAACAAGGAAGCTGCTGATTTTTTTGAATTCTATTGGAAAAAAACTCTCATTACGGAACGGGGATGGACATCGGTACTCTTGACTGTTCCGTGATCAGAGAAGCGATAAGACGAGACTAGTTCACATTTGTCCAGCAACCAAAAGATGTGGTCCCTCTTGTACGAGAGTTTTACTCCAATCTACAGACAAAGACCCATCTTGATGTCAACAGAGTCACTGTCTAGCAACAACCCATTCATTTCGATTACACCGCTATCAATAACCTCTACCACATGCCAACCATCAGGGAAGATGACTACTCGGTCTACATTAAGCACCACTTTGATTATGATGAGAACCTAACCACCATCTGTGTGGAGGGCATAGAATGTCGACAAGCAGCCGATGGCAAGCCACAACTTGTGCTGATATCTGAGTTGAAAGAGGAGGTCAATGCTTGGTTCACCTTTATTGTAGCACGTGTCATGCCATCGAATCATACTTCTGAGGTTACTAAGGACCGAGCTGCTTTAGTATATGCCATTGTTACCGGGTTGACTGTTGATCTAAGAATTTCGGTGGAGACATCTATATGGAACTATACATGTGACCCTCCCACTTCTGGCATGCCGTGTCCCTCCATCATTTACAGCCTTATGCGATAGAGCGAGTGTTGTGTGGGACACCGCTGAGGAGGTCATATCACCCAAGGCAACCATTATGGATGCAAACCTGCCACCATCCTCAGGCCACAGGAGAGCACCCTCTCGTTTTCGACCACTCGTGCCATACTAGGACCATCCTCATCTGACACCACTATTACTCTCACCTCCCTACATCACAAGATCAATGACATTCGCCGGGAGCAGACTGACATGCGCCGGGATCAACTAATGATGCACCAACACCAAATGGAATACATGAACTTTACTTCTGAATGGACATCTGTCATAGCTCAACAATTTCCTAGCGCTTAATTTCCACAACCATCAGTCTTCCCAGCATCCCCCCACCAGCTAACGACGAGGAGGACGACGATCACTGACGATTGTTGTCACATATACGTGCTTTGTCCTATTTATTTTATCTGCCTAGTACATTGAGGACAATACACACTTTAAGTTTGGGGGAGTAGTTACTGTTGTTGCATGCATTACTGTTGCACGTTGTCTCTTGCTATTTCTTGCTTCTAAATGTGAATTAAAGTATGACTTGTGTCCTTGAGCAACTGAATTTTTTTTTTTTTTGAAAAAGAGTTATACCTTAAGAAATGAATGAATTGCAACTGTATTACATGATGAAATTAATCCCTATATCAACTAAGTCTTGATTTTTTTGACTTGTTTGTGAATATCCTTGGTTGAGTTAGTACTTCAAAATTGAGGAATATTTTGGGAACGTTTGAGTCATGATTGTGTGGATTATGTGTTGGAAAGTGAAAAATTTTGTGAACTATGATTTGTCTTGAGCATCTTAGAGCACTCTAGAACTTATTTGATGACACTTTGAGGCAAAAATTTTTATTATGAACTGGCCTTGGACATGATTTAGGCGATTCTTGGAACGTTTGAGCCTTTCAAGCTTACCTTGTATATATGTATCCCTAGTGTCCACTTTTGAGCTTAATTTAAAAAGAACGGAAATTACCCACCATTCGACTTTTGTTGATGAAACTCATTATACCTACCTTTATATGAGCCTAAAAATAAATGTCATCCTTACCTTAAGAGAGTATAATGAATTTCATGTGCGTACTATGTTTTGGGCTATTAAGTTATTCACGTACTATGTTTTGGGCTATTACATGAAAAAAATTCAATGCCTGATGACAAAGGAAAAAGAAAGACATATTGGAAAAAAATAGCATAGTTATGTGATGATGAACCATGTGGATGTCCTACATTGACCACATTTGGTGAAATCTAACAAAGCCCATGGTTATCAAGATTTAAAGAAAAGAAAAAAATAAGGAGGGGGTTGAAGATGTGCTAAGATGAAATTGGCAAATTATATTCTCGTCTTTGATTTCCCTACATTTTCTTTGAAACTCGTCACCAAAGGCCCAACTTATAAGCTTAAAAAAAGACATTTTGATCCAAGTCTAGGGAATAATTACAGTAGTGGAGAAGTGTTTGAAAAATAGGCTTATGGAGTGCTTGATAGTAATCTTGACATTGAGTTTATTAGCATTATTTGTTCTTGAAGATGTGTATGCAACTCAAGATTGACAATAGCACACACGCACGTTCCGATTTTACAATGTATTGCTTGGCTTAGGAGAAAACACTTCTTGTTGATTTTTGGATTGACTCTGGTTGATGTGTTAGTGAGATTTAAGAGCCTTACATTTGAGTTGCCAAGTTAGTTCTTTTAAAGTATTGAGAATGAATCTCTATATATTGATCTTATTGCTTGCTCGAGGACGATCAAGTCTAAGTTTGGGGGAGTTGATAAGTGTGATTTTTACACTTATATTGCTATGAATTTATATGATTCTTGGACAATATTATGTGTTTTCATGTTGTTTTTGTATGTTCCAGGAATAAATATAGAAATGCATAAAAGTGGAGGATTTGAGCTAATTAACGATGAAAAGGACCAAACCGAGCGAACATGTTGAAGAAGAACAAAAATTTGAGTTTTGCAAAAAAAAAAAAAAGAAAAAATTCCTGGGTTACGTTTAACCCGATCGATCGTCAGTTGGCAGAATATTTTGGCAATCGATCGCCAGGACTTCGTGTTTGATCGCCAGATGCTGAAATTTCGAGATTTGTTACCTATTTGAAGATTTTGTGTCCAAAGACACAAACTCTTCCCCCACTATTTAAAGGACCATGTTGGACGAAAATTGGGAGGATTTCAGACTTTCATACCCTATGAATAGCCTCCATCCATACATCCATCTTCACCAACATCCACAATCCATCCTTTCATCCTATGATCTTTGGAACATCTCCGACAAGGAATTGAAAAGCACGATCGAGAGAGAAGTAAGAGAAGAAGCGAAGATTTGCGAACGAAGTCGACATTGGGAGTTTTTCTTTGATTTTAATTCTTAGTCTTGTTTTTTTTTTTTTTTTTTGCTTTGTAATTATGTTGAACTAAGTTTATTTATCGAGATTAGATAATCCTTTGTATTGAACTTATGATTTGATGATTGCATTCCTTTATTCTATGCATACAATTTATTATTTTTCATGCTTTTGAGGGTTTTGACCATCCCTGAATGATTAATTTATTGCGATTGAGTTGACTATACGATATTGCAATACAACATAGTAAATTGTACCGTGGTTTTAGATTGAGACGGACCAAGTAAAATCTAGCACACATGTGATAGCAATAGATTTACCAAAATCGAAGGCTTTTATTTTTCATAGAGCTTATGCAATACTGAGTTGTTAAATAAGTGCATGACCATTGACTTACTGCAACTCAATATTAGGTTCAATATAACTTGACCATAGTATATTGAATGCATCATTGGGATATTCAATCGAGAATTGTAGGGTATTGCATTGGTGAGCCAAAGTCTCGATAATCTTCTCTAGTGGATTTTTTTAGTTAAGTTTGATTACCCTGGTTGGATTATTAGTAGTATTTTATGTTTATTAATTAGTTTAATTGTTTAATTCATTTTTGTAGGTTAAATATAGTTTAAAACGTCTTATTTGGTACTTGTTTGTTAGTCCTGTGGGTTTGAATATCCGTATTCTTCCTATATATACTAAAACTTGATACTGTGCACTTGCGGTATAATCGCGACACTCTGAAATTTACTGTTTAAATAAATCGCGATCACTTCCCTACCCTATAACTCGAAAATGAGCCTCCAAACATAATTATTCGGATTTTTAGACTTAGAATAAATTGATTTTCTCTCAACTTTTGAAGAACGACTTGGAGGATTCAAGCACGAAGATGGAATTGACGAGCCGTGTTCGTGCTACTTCTTAGCAACTCTTTACATAGCTTTTATTTAATGATTTCTATACTAGTTTTTATTGTTTTTGATTTAGCCATGAGTGTCTAAACAGTTTTAATTCTTGGTTGATGGATACTTTGCCTTTGGATTTAAATACTTGTGAGAATTTTGGTTTGATTGCTTGATTGTTAATTCAATTTCAATTTATTTTTCAGATTATTGTTGACATGATTGTTGTGTTTGATTGGTAGATTGATCATCTAGTAATTATATACACAATCTATGGCTAATTAAGAAGCAACTGAGATTGATGATTACCTGTTGTTGGTGTTATTAAATTCTTAGGGAGAACGATTGGATAATCGATATTAACTGCTATTGTTTTTATTGATTAGTTTCATCAAAATTACTAGTTTTTGAAGCTATCATTTAATTAATCTTAAAGGCTGTAGTTTTGGTTGATAATTTGATAAGAGTCGAATTTGAATGTTGTCTTCTGTTTGACTACGATTAAGGTGAGGGAGTAATTAAATTTCCCATTGATGAATAATTGAATAAAAATTGAATCTTTTGATAATCGATGATCGCGTAAACAATTTCCAAAGGTAAAGTTGACCGAAAACAAGACTTGCATTTTAATCTTTATAATCTAGTAATTTTGCTTTGTTTAGTTTAATTAGTTATAATTCAAAAGCGCAAAATACTCGCACACCAAATTTTGGCGTCGGTGCTGGGGAAACGTTTGCTTTTGAGTTAATGTTTATTTTTTTTTAATTTTATTTTTCTTTTTATGCTATTCTCGTTTGTTCATGAGTACAAGTGACCCCTCGGATCAAGAAGACAACGTTCAATACGATTCTGAGATCGAGAAGACATTACATAGGCGAAGAAGAGAAGCTAGAAGACAAGAAGAGAAAGAGAGGAACAACTTGGCCGCCAATTAAAGTCTACGACAATTGGCCAATCCAAATTTGAACCAACAACCTTTCTGCATTACCTTTCCTGCTCTTGCAACAAATGTTAATTTTGAACTGAGATCCGGACTAATACATTTGTTGCCTTCTTTTCATGGACTTGCAGAAGAGGATCCTCACAAGCACTTAATGGAGTTTCATGTGGTTTGCACCACCATGAAATCGACTGGGATTACCGAGGAGCAAATCAAGCTGAGAGCCTTTTCCTTCTCCTTAAAGGATGCTGCGAATGACTAGCTATTCTCTCTACCATCATGATCGATTACCACATGGAATGACTTGAAGAAGACTTTTCTTGAGAAATACTTTCCAGTATCAATGGCTGCCAACATACGAAAGGAGATCTACAACATTAGTCAATACACCGGGGAGATACTTCACGAGTACTGGGAACACTTCAAAAAGTTGTGTGCAAGTTTCCCACAACATAGATAAGTGAACATCTCCTCATCTCCTCAATACTTTATGAATGTTTGTTGTCTAGTGATAGGAATTTAGTCGATGTTGCAAGCGGTGGAGCTTTACTTGGTAAGACACCGTAGGAGACAAGAAATTTGATAGCAAATATAGCAGCCAACTCACATAAAATTTGGCACTGATAAGTATGATTTTTACATTTATTTTGCTATGAAATTAGGGGTGTTTTTGTAAGGATTCCTGGACAATTTTACGCTTTTTGGTATATATTTATTGATTTCAGGAATCTAGGTCCAAGTGCATAAAAGTAGAGAAAATAAGCTAAAAATGATGAAAAATGCTCAAACTAAGCGAACACGTCAAAGAAAGGACGAAATCTCAAAAAGTTGAAATTGAGTTTTGGCGAGCGATCGGCATTTCACCGCGATCGATCGCCGTTGTCTAGAAAGTTTTGGAGATCGATCGCCATTTCTCGGCGATCGGTCGCAGATGTTAAAATTTTGAAAAATAAAACCAGAATGTTTTTGCGATCGATCGGCAAGATGTCGCGATCGATCGCCAGGCGCAAAAAAATTGAGATTTTGTTTCCTTGTTGGATATTTGTGTCAAAAAACATGTAAACTCTTCTCCCACTATTCTAGGACATGAGTTGGGAACCTTTGGCTCATAATTCACCCTACAATATCAGCCTCCATTCAACTCCATCCCCAACCTTCATCCATACCATCACAACCATTGAAGAAAAAGAAAATCCGGGAGAGACGGGATGATGCAGCAGAGCAAAGAGTCAACGCCTAGCGTTATTTTCGTATTTCTAAACTTTGTTCTTTATTTTTATAAGATTTTAATGTTTAGATTGTTGCAAAACGTTTTTATGCATTGTTATTTGATGAGAGTTGGCTAAGTTTTGTTGTCAAGACTTAGGGGATCCCATGTTTTAAACCCATGATTCAAATTATGTTTTGATTCATTATTACAATTCTATGAGCATATTTTTTTGTTTTTTCATGCTTTCAAAGGATTGATCACCTTTGAATGAATTTAAATATTGTAATTGACTTGACCATATGATATTACGATCCGACATAATAAATTAGGCTGTGGGTTTAGATGACTGACCAAGTAAAATCGAACGCACGAGTGATAGCAATAGATTTACTAAAAATCAAAGGCTAGAAGTTTTCATAAATCGTTATACAATATTGAGTGTTAAATAAGTGCATGACCATTGCCTTGTTGCATCTTAGTATTAGACTTGTTATAGCTTGACCAAAGTATAACAAGTGTATTAGGAAAATTCGTCACATTAGAACGTTTGAATTTAGATCTTAACTAATAGGTGAATTGTGGGGAATTACATGGGTAAACCGAAGTCTTGATAATTGTCTCTACTAATTTATTTTATTTACTACTTGTTTGGGTTGGATATCGAGTCGATAGTCAAATTTAGTTTAATAATCATCAATAATTATCGTAAGCTAAATATAGTTAAACTACTTGAGTTTGATACTTATTTTCTAGTCCCTGTAGGTTCGACAACATGATCTTAATCATCTATACTAAAACTTGACAAACGCACACTTGCGATATAATCGTGCTACACTGAAATTTACTGTTTAAATAAATCGCGATCAGACACCTTTAGAGCTGATCCAGCTCAAAGGAAACAAGACGAGGTAAATGTATCTAATCTTGAGCAACAACTTATTAGCCTAACATCTCCTGTGCGTCAAATGACAGGAGGAAATGGGCAGAATGTGAAGCCGTGTGGATTTGTTTGGAGATGAGTCATACCACAAATGCATGCCCTCACTTCAGGATACACCTGCTGAGCACGTGAATGCAGCGGGTGGATTTCTGGGGCAACCACAATGTAAATATGACCCCTTTTCGAGCACCTTCAACCCATGATGGAGAGATCACCCAAATCTGAGCTATGGACCACAATTGATGAACCATGTTCCACCTCAAGTACAACAACATCCACCACCCTACATGCCACCATTTTGGAGGACACAACAATCTAAAATTCCTTCGACTAGCGATAGAATCGAAAATATTATTCAAGATCTTGCTCAGAATGTTACGAAATTCAACAGAAAACGAGATTCAGCATTCAAAACTTGAATACTCAAGTGGGGCAGTTGGCCACAACAATCAACAAGTTGGAGATTCAAGCTTCAAATAGTCTTCCCTCACAACCAGTGGTGAACCCGAGAGAGAACGTGAGTGCTCTCACATTGAGGAGCGGCAATGAAGTGAAGAATCAGGGAAAATGTGGTACTGATACCATCCAAGCACGATGATGAGAAGGAGGATGAAGTTGGTAGCAAAAAGCCCGTAGATACTGAGGTACCACAGCATAAGTTCCCACCCCTTTCTGAATATAAAGTTGCACTCCCTTCCCCCTTGCCTCAAAGGTAATAGGAAGGAAGATGGAATGAAGGGACTCTATGACACTTTTCGGAGATGCAAGGTAAATATCTCATTACTTGATGCAATTAAGCAAATACCTCATTATTCAAAGTTTTTGAAGGAACTGTGTACTGTGAAGAGGAGTCAAAACTGAGGAGGAGCCATAGGATCGAACTAGGTGAGAATGTTTCTGCGGTCATCCAAAGAAACATTCCCACATAATGCAAGGACCAAGGTATATTTCCATCCCTTGCATGATAGGAAATGAAAAAATCGAGAAGTCCATGTTAGATCTAGGAGCACCAATTAATTTATGCATCTTTGAACCTGGGACCTTTGAACGGAACTGGGATTGTGATTCAATTGGCTGATATGTCCACTGTTCATCCTAGGGGGTGATAGAGGATGTACTTGTGCAAGTAAATGAGTTGATTTTTCCTGTGGATTTTTATGTGCTTAATATTGAGAGTAGTGAAAAAAGTAGTCCAATTTTGCTAGGAAGACCATTTCTTAAAACATCCAAGACAAAGATAGATGTTCATAGTGGCACATTTACTATGGAATTTGATGGTGAAGTTGCTAAGTTCCATATTTATGACGCCATGGAATTACATTGTGATGAATATACTAGTTGCATTATTGACACTACTGATCACTTGACACATGATAAATTTGAGGATGATGATTTGTGTGAATTGTATAAGGCTACTGAGAGTCTTGAGGACAAGGGAGGTATCAGTTTGAATTTTCTGCTTAATAACTTCTCTATTCCTAATATTGTTACCACTCCCTCTTCTCACTTGCATGACCCTACAGTTGAACTAAAGTAGTCACCAACTGATAGAGGAAAAGCAAGGGACAAGAGTGACACTTCCAAGAAGAGCAAGGTGACTAGGCCAAAGTTTAGATCAGTTAAAAAGATTTTAAGGTGGAAGGGGAAGGATAGAGCAACATCTCGTGACCCACCATGATCTTTGAACTGGAGTCTGGCCACCGACGTTAAACAGAGGCGCTGTTTGGGAGGCAACTCAAGGGGAGTTAGTTAACCCATCTCTTTTATTGCTTTCTTAGTTTTAATTTGTTCTCTTTTCTTATACTGCCTTACATTGGGGACAATGTAAGGTTTAAGTATGTGGGAGGAATTAGTTGTAGTTTATTGCTTTCCATACAAAAATACAAAAAAATTGAAAACTTAAAATGTTGAGCTCATAGTTAGTAATGTACGCATGCTTAGAATCATTAGCCCATGATGATACCTAACTGAAGTCATGCATGCTTTTGAACATAGTTGAATTGATAACCTTGGAACACTTTGAACTCTAATGCAAATTATGCTTTGACATAGTAGTTGAATATTTTGAGCACGAATTGTCATGACTTGTGAAGTGTGCATAGCGTAGTGAAGATTGTGTGAATTTTGTGATAGTCTTAGGAAGTCTCTGATACATACTAGAACATAACTACATGCTCTTTTAGGCGTGTGTCTAGACTACTTGCGATCATGAAAATAATATAGGCGATCGTTGATGCGTTTCAGCCTTTCAAGCCTACCATGTAAACAAAATCAACCTCTAGTACCCTTTTTGAGCTTTAATGTAAAAGAATGGTTGCATGCTAAGCATACAAACAACCCACATTCAACATTCTTTGAGTAGCTTATCATCTACCATAATGAGCCTAAATACATTTTATCCATACCTTTGAAGGGAGTACGATGTGTTTCATTCACATGCACTTATTATCAATGATTCATATATTTTTGAGATCTTTATTGTCAAAAGAATGAAATGGATGAAAGAAAAGGAGATGCCTTGAGAAATAGAAAAATATAACTCCAAGTGGAGCCAAGGCACAAAAGAAGAAAATAATTGATTAAACCTTGCACAAAATGAACAAGGTTTGAAAAAAATTATGTAAGTAGGAAGCTTAAATTGTGCATATCATTATACTCTCTTGTTTGATAAATCTTTATCATTTCTTTCACAAGCCAATACCTAGGCCAAGTTACAAGCTAATAAAGACCTACTTGATTTATGTTTGCAAGTGACTAAGATAGTGGATAAGAGTGTACAAGTGAGCTTATACTTGTGTTAGTGTATAACTTGAGCTATTATGAGTTTATATTGATTGGATCTATAATTTGCACTTGACATTTGTTTGTGACCACACGCGTACGTCCACTACTTTGTTGGGTATGAAATGCCTAGGGATTGAATTTGTTCCACTGTTAACTTTTCATCGTCTTTCATTACTGTGCATGTTTAAAATTTTTGAGGCATTAAAGTGAAGACAAGTTAATTTGTTATGATGCTACGAACCAACAAAAAAATTATAGTTTGGTCTGATTTACTCGAGGTTGAGTAAAGTCTAAGTATGTGGGAGTTTGATGTGACTAGAAATAGACACATCTAAGGCGTTTAATTGTTAGCGATTAGGTATATTTAATGACTAATTTGATGCATATGCACCCTAATCGTATATTTGTGTAAATATAGATGGAATCAAAGAAATCAAGCTAATAACGATGAATACAGATCAAGAAAAGCATTGGAGATGATAATGAATTAAAGTAGACCAAGAAAATACTTAAAATGTGATTTTTGACTCGAGACCCATCGCCTCGGAAGGAGACTCGATCGTCTATGGACAGAAAAATCAGCAACAAAAATTCAAGAGTGGCGATAGATCGCCAGAAACCCAACGATCGATCACCGAGAGACAGAATACAAAAAAGAAGCTAAAGGCTAGCGATCTATCTCCAGCCTATAGCGATTTATCGCCAGAGGAGTTCGGGTGCAATATGGAAACTCGATGTTTTACCATATTTTGGAGATTCTTACCTATCCTATCAACTTCCCTACTCTATAATGAGCCTCCAAACATCATTATTCAGATTTTTAGACTTAGAATAAATTGATTTTCTCTCAACTTTTGAAGAACGACTTGAAGGATTCAAGGACGAAGACGGAATTGACGAGCCAGAATCGTGCTACTTCTTAGTAACTCGTTACCTAGCTTTTATTTAATGTTTTCTAAACTAGTTTTTATTATTTTTGATGGCTAAACACTTTAATTCTTGGTTGATGGATACTTTGCCTTTGAATTTAAATACTTGTGAGAATTTTGGTTTGATTGCTTGAGTTTTAATTCAATTTCAATTTGTTTTCCATATTATTGTTTATATGATTGTTGTGTTTGATTGGTAGATTGATCACCTAGTAATTATATACAAAATCTATGGCTAATTAAGAAGCACTGAGATTGATGATTATCTGCTGTTAGTATTATTAAATTCTTAGGGAGAACAATTGGATAATCGATATTAAATGATTGTTTTATTGAATAGATTCATCAAACTTACTAGTTTTTGAAGTTATCATTGAATTAATCTTAACGGCTGTAGTTTGGTTAATAATTTGATAAGAGTCAAATTTGAATGCTCTTTTCTGTTTGACAACGATTAAGGTGATGGATGAATTAAATTTCCAATTGATGAATAACTGAATAAAAATTGAATCTTTTGATAATCGACGATCGAGTAAATAATTTCCAAATGTAAAGTAGACCGAAAATCAAGAATTGCATTTTAATCTTGATTATGTAGTAATTTTGCTTTGTTTAGTTTAATTAGTTATAATTCAAAATGCAAAATCCCATAATTTTTATTGCTTTATTTTATCTTTCGTTAACACAAAAGAATACACATACTCGTGTGATCGATCCATACTCACACTACTAGATTAGTGTTGCCAATCATTCGGATTGATTGGGGTTAATTTTGGCGTACACGACTAGTGCACACCAGTATGGTTAAAAATCTTAGTATCATTGTTAGTGGGGAGAATTTGTCACCAAACCTTTTATAGAGGACCAAGGTGCAAATTATTTAGTGGGGGAGGGACTATTTTGCAATTTTGAAAACTTGGTTGAATGTATTGGTGAAGGCTCGCCATAGAACACATTACACCAAATCATTTTCCTCACCTTCGTCACGCCTAAAAATCGGCCATGGAAGAAAAATCACAAAAGTTGAAATCCAAGCTCAAGTCTTGCTCAAGTTTAGGGGTAAGATACTAAAACACCTAAATCTTATTCTTTCTTGGATATTTCTTTATGAATTGATTTTGGCTATGGTTGGGAGAGAAGTTTTGTTGAGGGGTGGTTAAATTGTAAGGAATGTTAATTTTTTGATTTTTTGTGATGTTGTGTTAAGCTTGAATTTGAGCTATTTTAGGGTTCAAATCTTCTTGTTCTTCATAGCTTGGAAATCAAGTTCTTGGGTTGAAAAATAACTAACATTTTGGTTGAATATTTGTGTTATTGTGAGCTATTATCTTGATCCAAACTTAATTGCTAGTTAGATTGATATTGGTGGTGTTTTGTTGGAGAAATCATGTTGAATCTTAGGGCAAATCGTGCAGAAAATTTGAATTCCAGAGCTCGCGATCGATGCGAGAGCTTTGCCGATCAATCGCGAGTGATCGAAGGATTGCGTATTTTAGGGTTCAAATCTTGAATTTGAGCTATTTTAGGGTTCAAATCTTCTTGTTCTTCATAGCTTGGAAATCAAGTTCTTGGGTTGAATAATAACTAACATTTTGGTTGAATATTTGTGTTATTGTGAGCTATTATATTGATCGAAACTTAATTCCTAGTTAGATTGATATTGGTGGTGTTTTGTTGGAGAAATCATGTTGAATCTTAGGGCAAATCGTGCAGAAAATTGGAATTCCAGAGCTCGCGATTGATGCGAGAGCTTTGCCGATCAATCGCGAGTGATCGAAGGATTGCGTATCATTATCCCAGAACTCGCGACAGGTCGCGAGCTTCTTGGAAATCGATCGCAGCTAGTAGCGATCGATCGTGGCGATGATTTTTTTTATTTTTTTAAAAAATGATGTTGTATAGAACATGCGGTGCTAGTAGTCCATTGTCCTAGAGATTTATCCCTATTTAATTACTTATCAATTTGAGTGTTATCACACTATGAACATGTGTGTATGCATGAACGTAAATTATGTGCCGCAAGGAATGATTATGAAATTGATGTTGAATTAATGAAATTCATGTAAAGAGCCTTCTCGGACATTCGGACTAATAGAAGGATAACATGACTGTGAATTCTGACATTAAGGTACGTGTTTACGTACGAGCAATATATCTATATTAAGTTTCTATTTATTAATTGAATGATGTTAATATTTGTGAATTGTGAAATTATTGAAATGTCACCGGTTGACATTGAACGTCACGGGTTGACGTCGGATTATTGGAATGTCACAAGTTGACATTGAAAGTCACGGGTTGACGCGGAGCATTGGAATGCCATGATTTGACATTGAACGTCACTGGTTGACGTCGGATTATTGGAATGTCATAGGTTGACAATGAACGTCACGAGTTAACGTCGGATTATTGGAATGTCAAGGGTTGACTCGAACGTCACAGGTTGACGTAGAACTATTGAAATCTCACGGAATGATATGGAATGTCACGGGTTGACGTAGAATTAATGTATCGTTGGCCAATTTAAGAATAATGCAATAATATCATACTTTTATTGTGGATTTTATAATTGTGGATTTTGGAATTGTGGGAACATGAACAAAGCAGAGGAGCTTATACTGGTCCAGATGATACATGAAGTACTCTTTATTGATTTCCAATAACTCTTTATGCTATATAACAATTTTGTACATTGATTTTATTTATGATTATTGCATTGTAAATAATATTATGATTATGGTAATCGTGCTGGAGTATGCTCACGCTATGTGGGGGTTGTTTCTGTTGGAACAGGTAAAAAACAGATACAATAATATTTCAGGAAGTAAGCTCGGGTTTCACAAGATCGTATTACCTTCGGCGGTGTTGGACGAGTATTGTGATAAGATATGTTCTGTATTTATTTAGATTTATACTCATTTATATATTGCTCGCAAGTGAGTAATTTAATGCCTATATATGGTTTGTATCAAGGTCTTGAAGTACCCTTATGTTTTGGAGTTCATGTGCATTTAATTGGGAGATATGAGGCATTGTGAATTGAGTATTTGAGTGATGCATTATTTTAGAGATTTAGTGGAGGAACTGATTATTGTTACTTTGATCTTTGTGGGAAGTCTAGTTTATGGGAAGACTTCGTCAAAAGTTTATAAAATCCAACGACATAATTAATGTTACGTGGTTGTAGTAATTATTGATGACCGGTTATCATTGATGTGTCTTACAATATATAAGACCATTTTGGAATAAATAACTTTATTGATGATTGAAATGAAAATTTACATCGAAATTTTCCAATCTCGAGCATCATCTCTGTGTTTTCCGTGGTAGGATTCTGAACTTTGTGCCTCCTTCTACTCACGACATGCGTCATACTCGTGTTGGAGGTGCTCCAACTGCTGCACTCGAACCCAGCTGCTATCCACCTTTTTGTCATGAATCTTTATGAGCTCTGAATTGCTCTTTCTAGTTTCGACAAGTTCCTCCTCTGCACGACAACAATAATAGGAAAATCGATGAACGTCAACATGCAGATGATCTCTAGCTTCTAAAAGCTCGGTTTTCTCCTGCCTCTCCTTAGGTAATGACCCATCAAGTTCCTCTATCCTATGTTCAATTTGGAGGGTCATGCTAGTTTGGCCATGAGTCATAGAACCTATATCCCAAACAAGACAATATGAGTCTTAGCTAATGAGTTTCAAAAATAAATCGAATCATATAAGCTTAAATTATAGAATCAATAATACAGAGAAATTGAATCAAGCTAGGCATATGCATAAAGTTAGCCTAAAAGTTCACTCGAAAAAAATTATCTCGGAATTGAGTGAATTTTTTTAAAATTTCTCCAAGACCATGAATCCCACAAAATATGAGTTCATTCTGTCAAGTAGTTTTGAAATGAAAAATCCTCAAAATCAGCTCAAAAAGAGAATTTTTTTTAAAGTTGAGCGTAATCTATTGAAAACAAGGAATTTTGGGTTCGTCGCTGACCAAAACACAAATAACTTGGGCTAATACATTATTTGGTTCCTAAAGTTTGCTTAAATATCCGATTTAGTCCCTCTTGTTTTCATTGATCCGATTCGGTCCCTAATGTTTTCAAACTTTACCCAAATCATTCCAACTATAAAGTTTCATATTAAAATTGGATGGAATGTACAAATACACCACATAAAACATCTCTTGCACATTTTCACCATATTTCTTCAACTTGCTACCAAAACCCAGAAATCAGACATTACCTAAAACCCAGAAATTGAACTCTGCCATGCCGCCAGGAAGTCGTCGAGTAAGTCGAAGAATGCTAGGAATGTTCACAGCTCGAATGTAGGTGTTGCATTCTTATTTTTTTTTAAATCTGAAATTTTTGAATCTGTCAGTTCTTCTAGGATCGAGCAACATTGTTCAACATTGTTGGACAACCTCTTCGATTCCCAGAACCTCATGTCGTCAGTTTTGCTACGAGGGATCTGATTAGGGGCTTGCTCATGAAAGAGCCTCAGAGATCAAGCCGCATCTTTTTTTCGAAGGAGTTAACTGGGCTTTGATACGCTGTGCTACCCCTCCTGAGATGCCGAAGCCTGCTGACTTCAAACGAATACCTCTTCCAGCAGCACCCGAAAAGGGAAAGCCAATGTTTCTGCTGCTGTCAAGGATCAGAAGAGTAATAAATATCTGGAATTTGATTTCTTCTAGTTGTTATTTGTATTTGATATCCAGAACTGTTATTATCGAAGATCATGATCAGAAACATATGGGATTTTGTTAAATTTTTCGTACAAGAACAAGGATTTGGACAAGATTTGGTGGCTTCTATATGCTTATTTGTCATGTGGTGGTGATAGAAGCAGACATTGTTAGATGTGACTTAATATCCCATTATTGTTTTGCTTTTTATTGGCTATGTAGACCAGAGCAGGTGGTCAAAAAAATTTGGTACTTTATAAACTACACACATGCCTGGGAACAAGTCTAATGATGATCCAAAGGTCCGCGGTAAAACCCCTGCATATCTAAACTCTCACATAAGAAATTAAAAACCCATGAGCCAAGA
The DNA here is from genome assembly GCA_907163345.1 of Haberlea rhodopensis. Taxonomy (NCBI): domain Eukaryota; kingdom Viridiplantae; phylum Streptophyta; class Magnoliopsida; order Lamiales; family Gesneriaceae; genus Haberlea; species Haberlea rhodopensis. The sequence goes on from CAJQUN010000032.1 coordinate 5,986,822, forward strand.
AACTAAAAGCCCAGGAACCCTGCATATATGAATACAGAAAATCTATATTTAAACATATTCTTCATACCTCAACATTGGCAACAAAGCCACATTCACAAAACAATTTCTTTATATCAACATTACAGCCACATTCCGACGATTCTTCGGCTTCCTCGACGACTTCCCGGCGACGCAACAGAGTTCGATTTCTGGGTTTCGGTCAGTGTCCGATTTTTGGGTTTGGGTAGAAAGGTTGAAGAAAAGGATGGTGAAAATGCATGAGAGATGTTTTATGTGGTGTATCTGCACTTTCAATACAATTTTAATGTGCACTTTCAATACAATTTTAATGTGAAACTTAACAGTTGGACTGATTTGGGTAAATTTTGAAAACATTAGGGGGCAAATCGAGTCGATGAAAACAACATGGACTAAATCGTGTATTTAAGCAAACATTGGGGACAAAATAATGTATTAGCCAAAATAAATTGGTTTTATGGTGTGATTAGGCTCGAAAAGACTTTTTTGTGCATATGTCATAATAGTGATAATTCCTCATTAATCAAAAGTTATGGCCATTTGGAGTTTGGCAGACAAGCATGTGATACTTGTAAATAAGTATATGCATTATGATTTGATTTTGGTAATTCTAAAATAATTAAGGGTGTTATGGATTAGGGGTTGAATAAACATGTTGATGTACTAAAGTTTTGAGGAGTGAGTTGTTGTGGTGTTATACATGATAAGTCTTGCATCATCTTTCATTCACCACACAATTTCATACACTACATCATAGCATACATTAACTTTCCCCCCAAAAATTCTCCATTTCCCTCCTTCCGAATCTCTTCATATTTGGCTTGCTTTTGGTCTTGGACTAGTGGGATTGGGATATTTGAAGCACAAGAAACTAAAGGTATCATTTTTGAGTTGATTTTTGTTGATTTTGATTGAGGTGTTAAATTATTGAGTTGTGGTAAATGACAATGATATTTCTAAGCGAGGGGTATTATGAATGCCGCTGTATAACAAATTGTGAAATGTTATACTCGTCACGATTTAATGTCATGATATTTTAATAATTGGAATTATATTATATTCGAACGAATATAAAAATGAATTGTGAACCAGGAACAATTGAGAAGAGTGATAAGTGTGATTTTTACACTTATTTTGCTATGAAATTATGTGCAATTTATTATGATTCTGGGACATTATTATGCGCTTTTGGTATATATTTATTGATTTCAGGAAACTAGGTAAAAGTGCATAAAAGTGGAAGAAATGAGCTAAAATAACGAAAAAATGACCAAACCGAGCCAACAAGTAGAAGAAAAGAAGAAAGAAATAAAAACAAAATTCACGAGCTTGCGATCGAGGTACAAAAGTCGCGATCGATCGCGAGGGGCGGGAAATTTCATAAATGAGAAGGAAGGACGCGCGATCGATCGGGAATTACATGCCATCGGTGGCCCGAAAGTTTTGAAAAAACTTTCATGTTAGAGTTCGGGTCCAACAAGGACACTTCCTTGTTCCTCTTCCACTATATAAGGCCAATGATACACAAAAATAAGGGATTTTTACCTCAGTTTTTAGACCTAGAAAAAGCCTCCAACCCCATACACTTCAAGCCATGAAGAACAAGATACATAGGGAGAGACGTGACAATGCAACAACAGAAGGAGTCATCTTCTCGTGTTATCTAGTATTCCTAAACCTTGTTTATCTTTTATTTTCAGATTTTAATGTTTAATTTGTTGCAAAACATGATTTCACATTATTATTTGATTATGATAGTTGGCTAAGTTTTGTTGTCAAGACTTGGGGATCCCATGTTTTGAACCCATGATTTGCTAAGGGTTTTTGATGAATTCTTACAATTCTATGTGCGTAATATATTGTTCTTCATGCTTTTGAGGGTTTGATCACCCTTGAATGATTATTTATATTGCGTATTATTTGACCATACGATATTGCAATATGACATAATAAATTAAGCCGTGGGTTTAGATTGAGACTGACCGAGTAAAATCGAACACGTGTGATAGGAGTAGATTTACCAAAATCAAAGGCTAGTAGTTTTTTTAGATCTTCATACAATATTGATTGTTCAATAAGGACACATGAGTGGTTTATTGCAACGTTAATATTAGACTTGGTATAGCTTGACCATAGTATAACGAATGCAATAGGAAAACTCGTCACCTTAGAACGTAAGATTTTAAATCACAACATAAAAGAATTATGGGGGATTATATGGGTGAACCGAAGTCTTGATATATGTCTCTTCTGATTTTCTACACTCTTCATGAAATCATTCTGTTTCAATAGAGGTACGAGAAAGGGTTGGGGGCAATGAAGTAGGTGAAGTAGGAGGGTATAGTACGACTTTGTTCTTAATGTTGTTTAATAGATGTCAAGTGCCACTTTTCCCCTATTGCTTGTTTGTGTTGGAATTATTGTTCTTGGTTAATTTAGTTAATTTAATCATCATTAATAATCTTAGGTTAAGTATATTTAAGCTAGTGGAGTTTGGTACTTGCTTTCTAGTCCCTGTGGGATCGACAACCTTTTCTTAAATTCACTATACTAAATCTTGACACCGTGCACTTGTGGTATAATCGCGCTAAATTGAGATTTTTTTGTTTAAATAAATCCCGATCAAGTTTTTGGCGCCGTTACCGGGGACTGGTTTAAAGTAATATTAGACGAGATTAGTTGACTATAATTTAGCCATTTTTTATTTCTGCTTTCTGATTTCTTTACTTCATTACTACTTTGGTTTTGTTGATTTTTGCAGGTTATTGTTTCTTGGTGTATGTTAAGTAGTAGCAAGCCTACACTTGAGCCTCTTGATCCAGAAATTGAGCGACCTGTCTAAGGAGACTACGAGAAGCTCGAGCAATGGCTGAGAACAACCAAAGAAATGTGGGAGCGGCTACTGATGATCTCAATGCTCATATCTCAAACTTCTTGAAGATTTGCAAAAATTTCAAGCACGATGGCATTACTGACGATGCTATCATGATACGTTTATTTCCTTTTTCTTTAAAAGATAAAGCTAAAGTATGGTGGCAATCATTGCCTACAGATTCAATTACTACATGAGATGTAATGGGTTAATGTTCCTGTCAAAATACTTCCCACCATCCAAGACTGCCAAGATGCGCAATGATATCACCATCTTTGTGCAACACGACCCAGAGAAATGTACGAGGCTTGGGAACGCTTTAAGGACTTACTGAGGACATGCCCACATCACGGTCTTCCTGTCTGGCTGTAGGTACAAACTTTTTATAACGGTTTATTTTTGCTAATCGTTCTATGCTTGATGCAGCATCAGGAGGTACGATCATGAAGAAGACACTTGAAGCGGCCTATGAATTGTTGGACGAATGGCTGCCAATAGCTATCATTGGCAATCTGAAAGGAATGTGCTAAAGAAGCAAGGTGGAATTCTTCAAGTAGGCGACGTCACTGCCTTGGCCGCTCAAATTGAGGCATTAAACAAGACATCATGAGCGTTACAGTGATGCAAGCTCAAGTGCTTACTTGTGACTTATGCGGAGGCAATCACTCGAGCGTTGAAAGCCAAGCATGTAACCCATTTGTGCAAACTAATGAAAATATTAAATTATGTAGGAAACATGCCACCACCAACAACCCCAACTCCCATGCATACAATCCGGAATCGAGGAACCATCCGAACTTGCCATGAGCCAATCAACATACTGTGATGGACCCACAACCACAGCTGGATATGCCCAAAGCCAAGAATGGAGGAGCTAATGACCAAATTCTTCACATCGACGGAGACAAGATTCCAAAATCAAGAGGCGTCGATAAATAATTTGGAAGCACAAGTGAGGCAGCTAGCAACCATATTGGATGAACGAGCTCAATGAACATTGCCCAGTGACACTGAGAATAATCCAAGGGAGCCCATGCCATAACACTGAGGATCAGAAACTGATAGAAAGAATGATGCAAGAAAAGAGTATGAGGACGAGTTGGCTGAGAAAAGAGGGATAAACCATGTGACAAAGGTAAGTATCTTGAGACCACTACACCCATCACCTCACCTACTAAGGTACATATCACACTCCCATTTCCCGCTGCATATAAAAGAGCAAATTTACATGCTAGATTTGGAATATTTCTTGATTTGATTAAGAATCTTCATATTGATAAACTTTTATTGATGATATAGGGCTAAGTTTTTAAAGGAGATACTGTCAAACAAGCGAAAATTGGAAGAGCATGAGACTATAAATTTAACTGAGGAGTGTTCAGCTATCATTCAAAATGATTCACCTCCAAAGTTAAAGGATCCAGAGAGTTTTACTATACCTTGCAAAATTAATTCTATTTCATTTCATAAATTGTTACGTGATTTGGGTACGAGTGTAAATCTAATGCCTTTATCTGTTTATAAGAAGCTTGGTTTAGGGGAGCTTCAACCTACAGGGTGTCACTACAAATGGTGGACAAATCCATCAAGTACCCACAAGGAATCGTTGAGGATGTGCCAATCAAGGTCGAAAAATTCACCATTCCGCTAGATTTTATTGTGTTGGATATGAGGGAAGATGTGGAGATGCCATTGAATCTAGGAAGACCATTCTTAGCGACGGGAAGTTCATTGATCGATGTCCAAGAAGGGAAGTTGATCCTCCGTGTAGGAGATGATCAAATTACTTTTAATATGTTTCAAATTTTGACACATTCACACACCAAGAAAATGTGTTTTAAAGTTCAAATGATTGATACCCTTCCTATTAATATGGTGCAAGGTACTTGCAAGAAGAAGACGGAGGCTGATCTTAGAAGCAAAATGGACAAAGACAATGGCAAGAAGAAGGTGATGATCACATCAAAACCCCAACTGAGAGGAGGCCAACTATGTGGGGGGAGACATGGTATCTATGAATCAAGTCAAACTCCGTCTGTTTCCAAGGAAGTCGAACACACAATGGATTGTACCGTTCAAAGTGGTCAATGTTCTACCATACGATACTATAAATGTAAGAGATGAGAAAGATGCTTTATACACGGTGAAAGGAAATAGGTTGAGGTACTATCACGTGGACGAAGTAAGTTCGCCTACTACTGTCCATCTTGACTTTTGAAGACGGAATTGGTAAAAAGTCCAGCTTAGGACTATAAATCAAGAACTTTCTATTTTCCCTTTATATTCGTTTTTGAATTTCTTAGTTGCTTTTCATTTTGTTTTTGATTTTTGGCTAATGACTCTGTGCATGTTTTGCATGTTTTCTAACCATCTTCCCCATTAGCTGACGATGAGGTGTACGACGACGACTACTGACGGTCGTCGTCACATGTATTTTCATGTCTTAATTCCATGCTTAGTACATTGAGGACAATGCATAATTTAAGTTTGGGAGAGTAGGTTTTCATTGTTGCATGTTGTTACATTCTCTTATTTTGCGAGCTGATTATGGTAGAATTATTGTCGTTTCTTGAGCACCAACGGATTTTTTTTGAAAATGAGTTAATAATTTGGGAAAAGAATGAATCATAGTAGTGGCTACGGTTCTATGATGATATTGATTTTATTTCGCATGTCGACTTGAGCCTTGAAAATTGTTGAACTTGTATGTGAATACTGTTTAAAGTTAATATGTTAAAGATAAGGAATATTTTGAGCACTTTGAGTCATGATCTTGTGGATTGAATGTTGAATAGTGATAAATGGATTGAACTTGATTATTGATCTTGAGCATCTTAGAGTTACTCCAGAACCTATTTAATGATGACACTTTGAGGAAATTTTATAGTTATGAACTTGACTTGGAAAATGATCCAGACAATTTTTGAAATGTTTGAGTCTTTCAAGCATGCCATGTTTATATCATTCCATAGTGTCCTATTTTGAGCCTAACTGAAAAAGAATGGTGTATGCATTGCATATAAATAGACCCTCATTCAACATTTATTGATTAACTCATTATACTTACCCACATATTAGCTTAAAATGAACGTGAATTGTTATATCTTGATGAGCTTAGTGCAAAATGTTGATGAATGAGCAAAAGAAAAGAAAAAAGAGCATGGAGAAAAGATTATATAAATACGACCCAAAGTGACCAAGGCTAGAAAATAGAAGAGAAGCTCGATTTGTGCTGAAATATAAACGTTACAAGATTATACTCTCTTCTTTGTGATATCCTATCTTATCTTTGAAACCGACACCAAGTGCCTAACAATACAAGCTTAAAAAGGCATTTTGATCCAAGTCTAGGGAGTGAATACATTAGTGGAGAAGTTGTTTGAAAATAGGTCGATGGGTGCTCAACGATAATCTTGATTTTGAGATCATTAGCATAATTTGATCTTGAATATGTGTATGAAACTTGAGATTGACAGTAGGATACACTCACGTTCCGAGTTTGAGATATGTTGCTTGATATGGGGGAAAACACGTCTTATTCAATTTGTTGATTGATTGTTGTTTGTTTGTGAGTGAGAAGTATGAGCTATTTAGTAACCATGAATTGATTCATTTGAATTATCAATGTTGAATGCCAGATTTTGACTTATTGCTTGCTCGGGAATGATCAAGTAAGTTGAGGGAGTTGATACGTGTGATTTTTATACTTATTTTGCTATGAAATTATGTGCAAGTTATTATGATTTTGGGACGATATTCTGCACCTTTGGTATATATTTGTTATTTTCAGAAATCTAGGCAAAAGCGCATAAAAGTGGAGGAAATGAGCTAAAATGACGAAAAAGGACAAAACCGAGCCAACACGTCGAAGAAAGGAAGAAAGAAATAAAAACAAAATTCACAAGCTCGTGATCGATTGGTAAAAAATGGCGCGATCGATCGCGAGGGGCAGAAATTTCATAAACAAGAAGGAAGGACGCACGATCGATCAGGAATTACGTGCAATTGATCGGTGGCTCGGAAATTTTGAATAATCTTTCCTTTTAGAGTTTGGGGCCAACAAGGACACTTCCTTGTTCCTCTTCCATTATAAAAGGCCAATGATACATGAAAATAAGGGACTTTTACTTCAGATTTTCAGACCTAGAACAAGCTTCCAACCCAATACACTTCAAGCCATTGAAGAGCAAGATACATCGGGGAGACGGGACGACGCAGCAACGCAATGAGTCATCTTCTCGTGTTATTTAGTATTCCTAATTGTAAAACATGATTTTACATTGTTATTTGACTATGATAGTTGGCTAAGTTTGTTGTCAAGACTAGGGGGTCCCAATGTTTGAACCCATGATTTAATAAAGGTTTTTGATTATTTCTTACAATTCTATGTGTGTAATTTATTGTTCTTTATGCTTTCGAGGGATTGATCATGCTTGAATGATTATTTATATTGCTTTTGACTTGACCATACGATATTGCAATACGACATAATAAATAAAGCCGTGGGTTTAGATTAAGACTGGCCAAGTAAAATGACACTCGTGTGATAGCAATAGATTTACCAAATCGAATGCTAGTACTTGTCATAGTTCTTCATACAATTTTGATTGTTCAACAAGGACACGGGAGTGGTTTATTGCAACATTAGTATTAGACTTGTTATAGCTTGACTATAGTGTAATGAATGAATTAGGAAAACTTGTCACCTTAGAACGTAAGATTTTAAATCACAACTAATAAAAGAATTATGAGGGATTACATGGGTGAACCGAAGTCTTGATAATTATCTCTACTGAATTTCTACACTCTTTAATGCTTGTTTGTGTTGGAATTATTATTCTTGGTTAATTTAGTTAATTTAATGATCATTAATAATCTTAGGTTACATATAGTTGAGTTAGTTGAGTTTGGTACTTTCTTTCTAGTCC